>JARUHQ010000004.1:2944490-3121990 GCA_029955515.1 Chrysomela aeneicollis
ATGGGTACCGACTTCATTATTTTCAATGGAACATCCTATATATTTTTCGAAAAAATTCAATATCTGTTGTTCGTTTCAAGATATTCGAAGAATAATATTTTACATTTAGTTATACGAATATTTCGAAAACGGCTGAACCAAAATATCAATAACCAATATATACTTGAAATCAGGTGAAGAAGATAATCATTTTTTGTGAAAAATATAAAGGGTGTTCAAATGGAAATAACGAAGAATAACTTTCTGGAGGTTCAGAATGAACCCTATACAACTTTTGTATTTAAAGTTTTCTTCTATATCCGATGATGAACCCTGTAGAAGCTGTTTAAATATACGGAATGACCCTGTAAAATGGAAAATTCAAAAAATGGTTCAAGAATAAATAGCTTGAATTATGAAAAAAACCTTGTTATAGCTTTGAGCTCGTACTCAAATAAAAATAATTGACCAGAAATCATAAATATACATTGCGCAAAATAATTCAAAAAACAGCTATTTTGGATGTTTTTTGAATGACCCTGTAAAATTGAAAATTCAAAAAATGATTCAAGAATAAATAGCTTGAATTATGAACAAACCCTTGTTATAGCTTTCAGCTCGTACTTAAATAAAAAGAATTGACCATAAATCATAAATATACATTGCGCAAAATAATTCAAAAAACAGCTGTTTTGGATGTTTTTTGAATGACCCTGTAAAATTGAAAATTCAAAAAATGGTTCAAGAATAAATAGCTTGAATTATGAAAAAACTCTTGTTATAGCTTTCAGCTCGTACTTATATAAAAAGAATTGACCATAAATCATAAATATACATTGCGCAAAATAATTCAAAAAACAGCTGTTTTGGATGTTTTTTGAATGACCCTGTAAAATTGAAAATTCAAAAAATGATTCAAGAATAAATAGCTTGAATTATGAACAAACCCTTGTTATAGCTTTCAGCTCGTACTTAAATAAAAAGAATTGACCATAAATCATAAATATACATTGCGCAAAATAATTCAAAAAACAGCTGTTTTGGATGTTTTTTGAATGACCCTGTAAAATTGAAAATTCAAAAAATGGTTCAAGAATAAATAGCTTGAATTATGAAAAAACTCTTGCTATAGCTTTCAGCTCGTACTTAAATAAAAAGAATTGACCATAAATCATAAATATACATTGCGCAAAATAATTCAAAAAACAGCTGTTTTGGATGTTTTTTGAATGACCCTGTAAAATTGAAAATTCAAAAAATGGTTCAAGAATAAATAGCTTGAATTATGAAAAAACTCTTGTTATAGCTTTCAGCTTGTACTTATATAAAAAGAATTGACCAGAAATCATAAATATACATTGCGCAAAATAATTCAAAAAACACCTGAGTTGGATGTTTTTTGCGTTTTTTTCGGTGAATAATTGTTACGACTTCAAGTTTTCTCATTTTATTTTCACTTTTACTTTGTCCAATTCGTTGCCTTTCGTTTGTTCTAAAAAATCTGAGAAAAATACCGTGTCTCTTTATATTTATGATATATTCACCATTATTTGCAAATAACACTTGTCAAATTGGTAGTCATGGTTGTTATGATTGCTTGTGTCTTAAGCACACCAAAGTTTACAGAATATATTAGAATGCTCCGAATAAACATGATGATAATAATAATACGGGATTCCGAGCGCCGACTCTTGAGTCCAAAGTTTATTTTTACTGATGACTTTTGAATTCAATTCCGATTTATTTCTAGTAGCTATGCAATTTAAATAATCAATCAAAATAAATATGTATGGATCCACAAAGTGAAAATGAAATTTAGCAATTTCTCTAGTTGTTGTTCCTGAATTACGCTGTAACAAAATGCAAGATCAAAGTTCCAACTAAAATTCACAAGATTCGTGAATGGAAATTTAAAGTAGGTATATAAAATGATACTTCAAAATTAGGAACTACTGAGTATTTTACGCAAATTGCTAAAATGGATCCTAACGCAACATCAACATTACACAATTTTCGTTTTATTTCAAGTTTAAATCGTTATGACAGCATCAATTGCCTAATGTAAAGGAATATGTCATTTGGAAACAATTACCAATACAATAGGTACATCGTAAAAACATCATTAAAAACAAAAGTTTTGAATACGTAATACTTCAAATTGATAGTAATTATAGTTATTTTGCTTCAGACTGGACATAAGTTATCATTTATAATTCATTGTAGTTTTAGTTCTCACAAAAAATGTCAAGAACGTGGATGTTTTCGAACGATACACAGGGTCAACGTAATCCCTTGGCAACTGACATAATTTTTTTTTCTCCTTTTTCATGAGTGGTCTTGTTAGGTGCAAATGTAGGAATTTTATTTGTGCGAAAACCGTACGTCAAAAGAAAAAATTAATGAGGATTTCAAAAAAGAGGGGTATTTCCACTCCTACTATTTTGTGTAGCAAAAAATGCTTTTTGATGCATGATGGGTTTGAATACGATCGGTAGTTTATTTGGAATACCATGTACAGGGTGGCTGGAATTCGAGCCTCATCATTGGGATCTCGTAATCCGTAAGAGATCGGTTAAATTATGGCCAAGTTGCGCAATTTGATGCCTAAGAAAATGCCGTTCTGAAACTTGGAAAATTCTGAATACTTTCGGAGATATCCGAAAAAAATTTAAATTTCTCAAACCGTTTTTATTTTTTTCTGGCGTTATTTGAGGAAATCAATCGATATGAATAACACTTCATCATGACCACTTTTTCTTCTCCACAAGATAGCGTTATCAAAATTGAAATCCGACTTTTCGTCTTCTAGAAACCATCTACAACTTATTTTTTTTAAATACGGACCTGGATTTTTTATGACTATGAGCGATCACAAATTCTGATTTTCAAATATTTCGATGACATATATTTACAGTTTCTCTATTTTTTTAAATATATAATGCAATTATTGAAATTGAAAAAAACTGCATTGATTTTAGCGATGGAAAGTCACAACCAATCGTCAATGTATGACAATGTTTAGAAAACTTTGCGGGATCAAAAATGATGTTTTCCAATTCAGAAAAACGTGATATGGTCTAAATTCACCATAATATTTAATAGAAACAAGCAAGTGAAACATTTCCCAATGAATTGATGTTGGGGGTGTTGCGCTGACCTGCAAGGAGCCCCGATTTATCCCCGCTGGATTATTTTTTATTGGGATTACAAAAATAAACCGTTTATTTCAAGATATTCCACGGGACATCAATATCTTACACCAAAAGGCAAGGCAAGGGGGATCATTCGAGTATAGTTTTCATCAACTGAATGAGTATTATTTTTCCAGAAGTTAAATTTCGTTTTAATCAGGCAGTGGATGGGTTAGGGGTTTCATTAAAATATTGCCAGTGTTTAGGTGCTGATAAGCGTTGTATTAATAATGAATATTAATATTTTAAAAATGGTTTCGGATTGGATACTTGATGAAAAAATAGAGAAACTGTCAATATTTGTCATCGAAACTTTAACCGACCCTGTATCTCTTACGGTTTACGAGATCCCAATGATGAGGCTCGAATTCCAGCCACCCTGTACAGTGTATATACTTCATCTGGCCGACATTCCAAATAAATACAACATTTTCCATGAATAATAAAACAAAATTATCAGTTCTTGCCAGTTCGTGACTTTTCTTAGAAATACATGACTTATCAATATTTGTCATCGAAACTTTAACCGACCCTGTATCTCTTACGGTTTACGAGATCCCAATGATGAGGCTCGAATTCCAGCCACCCTGTACAGTGTATATACTTCATCTGGCCGACATTCCAAATAAATACAACATTTTCCATGAATAATAATACAAAATTATCAGTTCTTGCCAGTTCGTGACTTTTCTTAGAAATACATGACTTATCGGTCGAAGTTCTAGATAACGACTTGAAGCCATTTACGGGATGATTTCTAAACTTCTTTGTTTGATGGATAACAAGTTACTGATCGATTATGCGTATATAGTTTGATATGGATTCATACTGGATGCAACTTGCACATTCGATTTTAATAAACTTTTAGGCGTATCAATTTTTCAGGTGCTATTTTTCAATATTGCTGGCGGAGATTCTAATGAAATATAGAATATTTCGTGATTCACTGAAACTAGCTGTAATGTAATGAGTACAGTTTTTCTGAAATATTTGAACTCAAGATTGATATGGTTCCTGAATAAGATGCTAAATAATTTTGAACTAACAAATAACGATTAGATTTTCACAAACATCATATTATATTTATTTACAGGGTTATAATTCCAACTTAATTGTTGGTCATTGGTATCTTCTATAATTTTGAAAACTTATTGATTAAAACAGAGATTTCGTAGTTTCAAAATCATAGAAGTTACCAATGAAGAACACTTGATTTTCATAACCCTGTATATTTAACTTGCGACATTTTTCGCTAATACAGTACCTAGTATTTTCAGGTATTAGTAAAAGCAGAGATAAATTAGTGAGGTAGATTCAACTCATCTAAAAATTAAATTAACAGCTGAGAATTAAGAATGTTGAATACACGAGAACGTCTATGAGGGTTTATACAGTGTGTCCAAGATAAGAATGAACAGCATGGGGATTTCGGAAACGGTAAGTGATACGGGGTCGATTAAATTAGAGAAAAGTAGCGCATTTATGTGCCTAATAATATGACATTTTGAAAGTTTTAATAGTCCAAGTATTTTCGGAGATATCCGAGAAAAACCGAAATTTAAGAATTTCGTTTTTATTTTCTCCTAGCTTTATTTTCAAAGGAAATGTAAAACAAATAGCACTTCGCCATGTCCACTTTTCAAGGAATACACGATAACATAAGCAGAATTTTCCTGCGACGTTTCGTCTTTTAGAAAACATCATCAACTTTGTATTTTTATATGGGCCGAAACTAAAGTATACCCTGTATACGACTCCATTTTTCATTGTGAATACAGCAATGTATCACACAATATGATTTCGGAACCATTTCTCGCGCAAAATGTAATTTAGTGATTACTAAATCTGTTTTTCTTCAATTTTAGATAGTGGGCGCTGGAAAAAATGACCACATTATGTTCTGTTGTCATAATAATACTGTAGTTTGGTAAAAATTTTGACATATTCACGTTCCTACTCTTACATCTCGTTACCTACCTAATTTGTGTTAAAAATGGAAAACGGCAGCTTTTCGAATACTGAAAAATTTGATATGTTGTCATGTTACATTTTGTGCCAAAGAAATTGTGTTGATGCTGAACGTGCGTACTCTAATAAGTATCCAGAGAGGCGACAACCTGGTAAATCAATATTTAGACGCCTACTATCTAAAATTGAAGAAAAACAAATTAAGTAATCACTAAATTACATTTTTCGCGAGAAATGGTTCCGAAATCATATTGTGTGATACATTGCTGTATTCACAATGAAAAATGGAGTCGTATACAGGGTATACTTTAGTTTCGGTCCATATAAAAATACAAAGTTGATGATGTTTTCTAAAAGACGAAACGTCGCAGAAAAATTCTGCTCATGTTATCGTGTATTCCTTAAAAAGTGCTATTTGTTTTACATTTCCTTTGAAAATAAAGCTAGGAGAAAATAGAAACAAAATTCTCAAATTTCGGTTTTTCTCGGATATCTCCGAAACTACTTGGAATATTGAAGCTTTCTAAATGTCATATTATTAGGCACATGAATGCGCTACTTTTCAGTAATTTAATCGACCCCGTATCACTTATACCGTTTTCGATATCCCCATGATGTTCATTCTTATCTTGGACACAGTGTATATTCACATCTGTCAATCAAATTAATAATTAAGAATTACGAAGTTGGTGAACTTTCAACTTAACAATTAAGAATTAAGACGATTGGAATCGTTAGAATGTCATCATTTGTCATTGTTTCTAATAGTGTTATGGTTTTCAGGTTCAGGAGTTTTTGTTTTTTTAGGGTTTTTTGCTCATTTGAATAATAATATCAGTTAATTCTACACTTTGAAATGATGTTGAGCTTCTAATCATGTGTATAAACAACTGATTCTTTAATCATTAATTGTATTGCATATAAATACCTTCCAAATTGTTAATTCCTTATTATTAATTCTTAGTTAGTTAGTTTAGATGAATCTATAATCCCAGTATTATCTCTGGTTAGTAGTGTGTAGTTTTACCCAAACTACTACTACTGAATCGTGTATAGAGCTAAAAATCGTGATTAAATATTTTTATTCCACGAATGTATGAACGAATGGTGGACTTTTATCAATGAACTGCTTACTATACGACAGTGACTGATTTGAATTTTCGAAGTTTGTACCACAGATATCACACTATAGTATTGGAATTCCATTGAGGTAGGTCGATATTCGACTTTTAGACTTTATCGAGGTCATGGGACATTTTATCGATATTCGGATGAGCGGGATTGAATAAGATGCAAAATAATCGTACGTTCAACTCGAAAAAAAGAATTTTACTAAGATACGGTCGAGTAACAACTTTTTGAATGTGACTTGACGGTTTTGATTTGCAAAGAAAATGGAGAAGTTGACAGCCCAATTAATCTCACAATAATTAATTCTTCGGTGATCAATCAAAAATTTTTTGTCGGTATTATCTCATACTTATTGCATAAAACCAGTTATATAATCTTCATAACAAAATCAAAAAAGGCATTGCAAGCATCTGAAGGTGAACCAATCCACGATATTATTATACATTAAAATTGTATCAGTAATCTCTTGGAGAAGGATTATGAAGACTCTATAATCTAAATGCTCCGGAATGTTTATATAAAAATCAAAAATCGCTTTCCAATCTACACGATACAAGTCAACTGAGAAATTTTCTTCTCGTTTGGGTCTAAATATCGGGTTTTTGAACGATTTTACAATTTGCTCTGATTGAAAAAATATGTTCGATACCTAGTTAGCTCAGTTATAAACGTTTAGCTTAACCAAGAAATATAAAAAATCTATTTTGATGTAGCAACAACCTTCAGTTTTATCATTAATTCAAAAATAACAAGCCTAAGCTGGACAAAAAAATTAATTAGCTGATGCAGATACATGAATAATTCATTAATTTTCATTCCGCAACTAAAGGACTGATAATTGTATTGAGTATTGGTAAATGAGCGTGAGGATTTCATATATATACAGAGTGAAAGTGAGTTGGTCATTAATTCGGGTTGTTTTGTCAATATTTCCAGCCTTTTTGTTTGACATTTGCTGAGACTGATTCTTCAATACGCAGTATGTACTGAATTCTGCAAACTTTGATCGAGAAATTCAACATTGACCATATACCATATCAATATTTGAGGTATGAAATGGCCCGATTTATTTAAAAAACAAAGTCACAAATAACATTAAATGTTGAAACACTAACTATTATCGACTTGTTTTGTTTTCGTAAATCTAACAAAACATTGTTATTGTTATTATTTTGTTCTGTTGATTGTTCACCTCTCACGTTGGTTTGTCAAGTACAATTATTGCAAAATCCGAGGCAAAATCTCAAATAATGATCCGTTCAACTGAGAAACAACTCATATAAATTTTGAGGTCCATTTTGTACACGATCAATAGTTTAGTACGAGGGGTTGACCACATGGGAATTCCGGTGTACAATTGATAGGAATTCTGGGGAATTCCTTTCTTTTTCACGCCAGAAAAAATACGAAATTTGTGTGTTTTATTGCTGAAAACACCAAGAAAATCTGATAAATTTTCACTAAAAATGTATAAATAAATTATTTTAACCACTCATGATCATCGATAGGTTCATTCCCGTATTTTTTTTAGAAAAAAAAACAATTTCTGCTGACTCTGTGATTTTGTAAATTTAGTAGTTTGTATATAAAGGCTATATTCTGAAATTATTTTGAAATGTACAGAATGTTCCAAAAGATTGTGGCATATCAATGTTAATTATCTTGTTTCTTTTGGAACACCCTATATTTTATTGATTTTCCAGATTCTGTCTGGAAAGCTGATTTTATTATCATACTTGGGATCTAGCTGGAACGATTACAGAAATATAGGGTGTGAAAAATTGAGATTTTTCAACATAAGGAATATTTTGTGTTGGACTTATTCATTATTGATCAAAACGGCTAACATGTCCCTATCTTGACTATTTATTCGCCATCAATTATTTATATTCGAATGAAAAAAATACAGGTTGGTTCATAATTTTGAACCCCCCCCCCCCCCCCATATGTGATTCAGTTAAATATTAGGATAGGGACATGTAAGCCGTTTTGACCGAGGTTTGGACCATTAATGAATAGTTCTGACAAAAAAAATCATAAAGCTTAAGAATCTTGATTTTCCAAACCATATATATTTTCCCTAGACCCCAAGTGTGATATAAATCGATGAAATAAGCTTTTCAGGGAGAATATAAAAATAAAACTAAATACATGGACTTCCATAAGAAACAATATGCCACAATTTTTGGGAAATCCTGTATATTTCGAAGTACTTTCGAAATGTACCCTTTACGAACTACTGAAATAAGAAAAATAAGAAAGTTTTTCAGATTCGCTTTAAATCTCTGTCGCGCTAGTAGTGAACCACCCTGTATGTTCCTGTACATTGAATCATGTGTGATAGATATGATAATTTACAGTTAACACACTAGATTTGCTGAATTTTTTCTGAATTAAAATGTTTTTCTTAGATTTTCCTTCTTACGGATTCAGATCTTGGAAAAAGGAAATAAAATAGAAAAATACCATCAGATGATAATATGTTCTGTTTCCAACGAGGATTTTGATATGAAACAATACAGCCTATAGCCTCACTGATGACAAATTTCGAAATTTTGATATCAATATAATTCGGTATTATTCAGATTCTGTAATATTTAGTGACATCACTCTGATGGAGCTAGATCTGAAGTTTATCTTGAACTCAGAAATTCCCTCGGGAATCCCGAATGAATTTGTGTGTGATGTTCCTAAATATTTCATATTTCACCGGATTTCCCCGTAATTCCCCCGGAATTCCCAGTATTATCTACATTTAGTTTCAAAATTCCATCATTATTTGTTCAAATCTTGGTTCAAATTGACATATTTCTTCCGGAGGAATTCCGAGGAAGTCCGGGGAATTCCGGCTTATAGGAATTCCGGTGTACACATTTTCTCCTAGTGGTCAACCCCTCGGTTTAGTAGTTAGTAGAATAGGAAATTATAATATTTCGATCGAGATGTGACACTTGTATCTATCATTTCGCGATGTATGGAATAATCCTGCTGAATTTTTACTGGGCGATAATGATAGCTCGAAAAACGAGGTGATTCAATCAATATTGCAGCAACCTTCATGTGAACATCACGTTATTGATGTGATGAATTTCGCAATAATGTTTTCTTAAAAATACTTCTGGGGTCAATCGATGAAGTTGGATCGGTAAACAAACTTGAAAAGAATGATCCCTCGTTAATTATTTTGAGTTTCCATGTAAATGTGCGGAATTATTCGTAACAAGTATGAAAAACAATGAGCGTGAGGAAAAGTCAAAATTTTTACTCCAGCATTTTTAATATAATAATTTGCTGTTTTTCTTGATTGAATTTTCGAAACAAAAAAATTATCATCCCTATCCCTATTTTCGAGGAAAAAGGTGGTACTTCAAATACCTAGGGATTTAAAATGTACTTTTAATCTCTAGGGATTTAAAGTAAATTTATCTGCAATAAAAGCTGAATTTAGAAATTTATTTACGCAAAAAATGAAAAAAATCTTCACTTTGTGATATCATCAACAGATATACTGTGTGATATTATTTAATTTTTCGAAAAATGAGAGAAATTTGAATAGTAATTCATTGGCCGAGATGGAGGTATTTTGCCAAAAAAGTGCTTTGCCAACAAAAACGTTACGTTATTGCACATTTATCGCTGAATGTATTTCACGAAATGTAAATAATTATTGACAGTTTTTCATCCTCAAAAACAAAAAATAGTTTATCGAATCAATTCATGATATGCGATATTTCTAATTAATTCGAAGATTGAAAATATCGATCATTGTACAGGTTAAAATTTTTAAATGTCACTCAAATAATACAGGAAGCATGTCTAACGTTCATTTACAAAATAACAAACAACCAACTACCTGAGTATTCTTAATTGAAAGAGCTGATATGATAGAATACAATCTGAGAAGTCAAAATAATTACTTCGTGGATGAGTTTATAACTTGCCAATAAAAGCGGAACAAGCAACGAGTTTGAGAGTTGAAAAAAACAGTAATATATGTATTAAAATCTAAGGTGTTGTATATTTATTTATATGTATATCCGTTATTATTAGAATGTCTTCTAACTTCTTCTAACTATGTAAAATTGAATCTGAATTGAAAATAAATATATTATTGTTATTATATTATATTATTATTATTATATTATTTTATTATTATGTAGAATTTCACGAAAAGTTAAAATGTTTCTCACCTTCACATTGTTTAATGTTCTGCAAAAAAGATGTAGCAAAATTTGAACCGTATTTTAATTTTCATCTCTCTGAAGGACTTCTGGTATTGTTAATAATAACTGATTTTGTTGAGCCCAGCTCTGCGCTGCACTATTTATCTAATAGCCTGATAAATATATAAAGAATTAAACGCGTGCATTAATTATGTTTTAATACTTTGTTATTCAGTAAATATATTGTTAAAATAATATTTACCGCCGATAATGTAGAAGATATATCCGCATTTAGACTACTCATATCTGTGAAAAATCTTTACACGCGTGCTTAATTTTTCGTTCTGATGCCCTTCGAATATTCGATAATAGAAAACGTGTTTTTCCATTCGTTGATATGCTCACCACAGTATTCACTGAATATAGTTATCTTTAGTTCGGACAGTGATAACTCTAATTGAGAGAATTTAAAACAGCTTTTAGCTATTTTTTGAAAAGCTTATAAATAGACCATCTGAGATGACAACTACATAGTCACTCAAATGTCTATATAGAATTTTGAATCGCTGTCTCAGTTGATATTTTGTTTTCATTAGTTTTTTGTTTGCTCTCCTAGATGATCAACGAAATTTTATTATTTTAAAAATTCCCCAATTTGATAGATACAAGGAAAAGAGGAATCTGAAGAGTTTTGAAATATTTCAACTCATTGACTCATTTTAAGAATTGAAAATGACTGGGGCATTCAGGTTTCTGGTTTGAAGTAGTTTAGTGATTCTTTTGAACATTCGGAATCCATTATCAATTCTATGAATAATTGTCCATTATACCATATTTTATCTAATAGGTAAATGTGTGTGTTGATTTAATTTTCATTCGTATTGTTTGTTAAATCCATATTTATAGTGGGAAAACAATGACTTATATATCATTACGGTGCAAGGAAATATGCTAATAGCAAAGTTTACCGAATTAAAAATAAGTGATATTGGCCTAGCGTTTGGAAAAAGGTGTTGTCTCAAGGAATAGAAAGTCAAATATTTTGAATGTAATGTAAACAAGCCTGAGGCATAGGAATTTCGTTTGCATTCAACTTGACACACATTAATGGTGAAATGAGAAAACATCTATATTTCTTCGATGTGTTTCAATTCGTAAATTTTAATAATGGTAACTAATAATTATTTATATTTTATGGAAAAATCTTGTGATTAATGATTCGCATTCAGTGTCGCTGACAGGGGCGTAGGTTTATCTACAGGGATATCCGAATTGAGTGTTCCCCATTGCAAACTTTTTGTTCCTGGAAACAAAAAATTGTTCAAATTAGATGAAAGAAAAATTCTTTTTTCTACTATACTAAGTAGTTTCTCTAATTCAAGAAATAGTCTTTGCATGTCGATGATCTGATAATAGTGATAATTTCACAAAACAATTTAATTCGGTATGAACTACAATAATGTTATCTCAAATGAGCGGAATATATTTCAATAATTGCATCATAATTGTTTTGAGTGTACCTATCTATGCCAAGTTGAATATGTCAGATTATTTGGTGTTATGACAATTTTGAGACCCATCGTTTTCAGCTTTCCTAGTACGTACAGTTTTTTTTTTCATTTGAATGAATAATTGAATTGAAAAATATTTATCACTTTTCGGTTCAAATTTTGCTAATAAAGTGTGTTGTTTAGTTATTCAAACTAACTTTTATTGCTACGCCTCTGGGTCCAATGGCTATTTGTGGTTTGAACAGCTGTTTGGTTCACAAAGAAAATTCTCAAATTACACATTACATGGAATGTACACGCACATCTCATCACAGGTACGACACCTGACAAGGTTGATGAAAAAAATGATCAGTCTCGCATTCGTATATTTTTCTGTTAAAACAAGTGTACACGTTTTTATGTAGATGCGCCTTATTTGCCCGCAAAAAATGTTATAAAATCGATTGAATATTTCGAATCGCGGGAAAATAACGCGGAAAAACTCTTAATTGAGCTCTATAAATATCAATCTGTGACGACAAATCAAACGCGATGTGTCGATTTTTATTATTTAAGAATGAAGAATGGGTTTATTTCTAGGCTTTTTGAACAGGGTTGGGAAAATTATAGTATACATCAAGGTACTGAAAAATTGCATTATTTATTTCATTGATTTTCTTCATATTTCATGAGAAAATTTAGTCGAAGAAAGTATATTATAGTCGTAGATTAATGTTTCACAAAATTGGATTTCAATATTCACAATAAAAAGCTCAAGTGTAGCAAGTGCTTTGAAAAGAATATTTATTAGAGAAAGATGCTTATTTTTTTTTTCATCCAGAAACTATACGAAACATAATAACTTGGTTAAGAATAAATCCAAATATACGATTTTTTTTTTCGATCATAACGAAATTAATATCATTGTTGGAAAATATTCCAATGTAGACAATTTATTTTTTTATCAGTGTTTATTTTTTTGTGTCGGCATCGGTTTCATGTGTATTATTTGGTATTATTATCTGATAATGATGTTAAATTCTGATGTTCAAGCAAATCCTTGATTCTGTGAGTAAATATATTTATTTTCTCGATCATTCTGTTTTGATTGAACAATATAAACTTTATTGATATTGATGAATGAGCTTCATGTTGAATAGAAATCAAACAGCAAGCAGTTGTTGAGGTCCTACCTAGATCATTTCAATTATGTTTTGAAAAATATTGAAACAAATAACCATTTTAATACTTCAAGTTTCTTCTATTCCATAATCCCAAGTTTCCTGTTCAAATTTCACTACCAATTCAAGAAAATTTGAAAATGATTTCTAAATCCAGTGATGATGCCAAAGTCAAATTGGATGGTTATCTATTTTTTGACATTCGAAAGAGCGTATAGCTTCCAATTTATTTTTCCCAAATTAATGATCAGGTAGACATTTCGATAATTTCGACTGGTTTTTCCTTTTTTGGATGGCCTGTAACATTAATATCATCAAACGTATCAGAAACGTTTTCGACCATTTTCATTTCGTTCCAGTGGATCCCGATATGTCGATGCCACCCTCCAACATAAACCCCCTGACTGCCACCCTGTCGGCCAATGGGGCGGCGTCGTCCATTGCGGGGCAGCAGTGCGCCATATGCGGGGACAGGGCAACGGGCAAACACTACGGCGCCGCCTCCTGCGACGGCTGCAAAGGCTTCTTCAGGCGGTCCGTCAGGAAGAACCACCTGTACACGTGCAGGTCAGTACACCCATAATGTTTCCCAAAAAAAAATTGGTGAAGTGGTACCACCTGTTGTGGTACCATTGGATGCATCCTGTTGGGGGTACCATCGGGTACCACCTGCTATGGTACCACCCGGTACCGCCTGGTGTGGTGCCACCGGGCACCACCAGACACCAGCTGTTGTGGTACCACCAGGCGCATTCGTTGTGGTACCATTGGATACCTCCTGTTGTGGTACCATCAGGTACCACCTACTATGGTGACACCCGGTATCACCTATTGTGGCACCACCAATTGTGGTACCACCTGGTACTGCCTGTTCAGCACCAGGCACCATCTATTGTGGTGCCACCTGTTGTGGAACCAGTGGATACCTCCTATTGTGGTACCATCAGGTACCACATACTATGGTACTACTTGGTAACACCTGTTGTGGCTCCACCAGGAACTATTTTTTGAGAACCACCTCACCACCCGGTATTGTGACACCACCAATTGTGGTGCCACCGGGTACTACCTGTTCGGAACCGCCAGGTACCATCTGTTGTGGTACCATCAGGTACTATGGTAACACTCGGTAACACCTGTTGTGATACCACTAGGTACTATCTTTTGGAAACCACCTTATCACCCGGTATCACCTTTTGTGGCACCACCAATTGAGTTACTACCGGGTACTACCTGTTTGGTACCACCAGACACCTTCTGTTGTGGTACCATCAGGCACCATCTGTTGTGGTGCCACCTGTTGTGGTAAAAGTGGATACCTCCTGTCGTGGTACCATCGAGTACCACAACATGTGGTACTGCGCGGTACCGCCTGTTGTGTGTTGTGGTGCCAGTGGATATCTCCTGTTGTGGTAACATCAGGTACCACCTGCTATGGTACCACCCAGTACCACCTGTTGTGGTAACAGCAATTGTGGTATCACCGGGTACTACCTGTTTGATACCACCAGGCACCATCTGTTGTGGTACCACCTGTTGTAGTATCACCTGTTGTGTTAAAAGTGGATACCTCCTGTTGTGGTACCGCCTGATATGTATGGTACCACCCGGTACCAACTGTTGTGGTGCCTCGAGTTGCCACCTGTTGTTGTATCATCATGTACCAGCTGTTGTGGTACCTCCAGGTGCCACCTATTGTGGTACCACAAGTTAGCACCTATGGAGAAATTCAGAATCAAAAATCTGAATTTTTTGTTTTTTGTGATATTTTCAAAACTATTGAAGACTGCGTATCTCTTATGATAAGTGAGATTACTATAATAGTGGTCCTCGAAAAATGGACACCTTGTATAAACTGTACTTTGAGGTAGTACCGATGAGAGTGGCTAGCGGTTGTAACCCTAGGAGTTTCATCTTCATCTTATGAGAGATGAACCTGTGTTTCATGTAATAAGGTTTGTACTTTAGCCAAAGAATTTTAGCTCCAAAGACTAAAGGCGTGTTCTAATGGATAAGATTTCAGCCACACAACTAAACGTGTATTAATAGCTTGTCAATTCTCGTTGATTAGACCAGGTGGTACCAGAGGTACCATTCGGTGGTATCAGTGATCTTGATCTCATAGGGCATTTGAAAGCATTCGGAAAAAAGTAAAGCTTTTTGGAATAGATATACTAGTACCTACTATTGATTGATTAACTCTATGATGTCATTTGATTTGTTTGTAACTCACCAGTGTAAATATTCATGAAGCGAAAATAAATTAATGAAAACCGTAAATGCAATTAAGACGGACGTGTTGTCATGTTATAAATTAGGATCGACCAGTTCTTTTAGGTAAGAGCAGGTATATCTTACCTACGTCACTATTTAAAGTATAATTTTCCTCGAAAAGAAGCAATCATTCATTCAATAACATCCATTGCTGCCTTGACAGAAATCGTTAAATTCGCCTTAATTACATGCTGCTCAAACGGTACTGATGGAATATTTTTATAGTGAAATTATACTGAACAGGTTTAGCAATGTCAAAACCATTAATAAAAAAAAATGAAGAATCCTTCAAGTTAATAAAAGAAATCTTCGAATTGACGAAAAAGTTTACTGAACTTATGATATACATACTCATACTTACTCTCGAAATGTATAGTATAGAAATTTGAGGGATTGATATAACATCAAACATTAAAGAGTTTTTTTTTCTATTTTAGATTCAGTAGGAACTGTGTTGTAGACAAAGATAAAAGAAACCAATGTAGATATTGTCGACTAAGAAAATGTTTTAAGGCTGGTATGAAAAAAGAAGGTCAGTACTTGTATTATTACTTAATTTCATATGATGGTTATTTATCGTGAATATTTCCACGAGAATGTGATTTTTCAAATTATATGAAAATATTACTTTCAACTTTGACTAAAAATTTTTTACAGCTGTACAAAATGAACGAGATAGAATAAGCTGTAGGAGGCCTAGTTATGAGGAAAATAGTCAAAATAATGGCCTTTCAGTCGGATCATTATTGAATGCAGAAATGTTATCTAGACAAGTAGGAGCAGCATTAGAGGTGAGACTTCATTTAATCGCCATCAATCATTGAATTTATTCTGAGATTCCAACCATCCAAACTTGCATCATCCTACGCCAATTATCAAAAATATTAAATCACGGACACCATATCATTATTTTTGTTTTTCAGCAAATGGGCCCAAATCCATCAAATGACTACGACCTTTCAAACAAACAATTAGCTAGTATCAATGACGTATGTGATTCCATGAAACAACAGTTACTAATCCTAGTGGAATGGGCCAAGTACATCCCTGCTTTCACGGAATTGCAGTTGGATGATCAGGTAATAATCATCCAACCTTCATTTCTATCACCATGAGTCTATCTCGCAATCGCTCAACTTTCATTTTGAATTCCTCAGCACTAAGCTAAACGACCAAATATTATGAGTAGGCATGGCGCCACTTGTGTCCTCCCCTATCGAAGTGGGCGTGTGACCTTGAGCTATCCCCGCCCCTTTGTCTTTGCAGGTGGCGCTGTTGAGGGCTCATGCAGGAGAGCACCTTCTTCTTGGTCTGGCTAGGAGATCTATGCACCTCAAAGACGTTCTTCTTCTGGGAAACAATTGCATTATCACGAAGCAGTGTCCAGGTAAGCGTTTTCCAGGTGAGGAACTGTTCCTTATCTCGTATCGATATACTAACGGAATAATCTGAAGTCGAGCTTGGCCCCTTCAGATCCAGCTTTATTAACATTTTTCTCATATTTTCTGACAGTTCGGTGTATTCACATTGTCTCATAATTTTTTATCAAGGCAATAGGCAATGAGTTATCCGGGTTCAATTAAAAATACTGTTTTCATTTGGAAAAATCTATGCTGGAGCAAGTGTGGTCCAAATCAAACTTTTTTTTTATTCCGATTAAACTCCATTGAATTTTCATTGGATGGTAGTTTACATTAGAAATATTGAAAGTTCGACCTATAATCTGGAAAGGGAAGATATTTCTCGCCTTATGGTGGAAATTTATTGAAAATTCCTAAATTTTATTCCTCTTTTTTGAAAACGCCGTTTATTGTGAAATACTTCTCCTTCATCTTATCTCGACTGAAAAATATCACAAAAAATTCCATATACAGGGCGATCAAACTCAAGTCGGCGCCATTACTTACTTCTATATAATTGAAGATATTCGAGGTTGGTTAAATCAGATAACTAGTAGTATTTTTTCCGCTAGTAGCCGTAGTGCTAATAAAAAAGAATTGAAAACCGCATTTTCGAGTTATTCGAAAAAATATAATCATATAAATATCCATCATACATATTTTAATGGGACACCCTATATATATTGGTTTTCTCGTGAAATTGAATATTTTTTTAAAAATAATACATGTTGGTTGAGTTGAAAAGACGCATAACTCCATTAGTTGTACTTTTGGGATGAAATTTATAATAACCATTTATGTTCCGGAAGGAGTTAGCAATCGATTGAAATCAAAATATACAGGGTGTCACATTTAAAAATATATATTTGAGTTTGATCAGCCTTGCCCTTTTTTACGATTTAAATGTGAAATATTCGATAATTAAATTTGATTGAATATACTTCGCGACAGTAAATTATTTAATCAACCTACATACATAATGGAAAGCACATGTTTAATCAATCGGTGACATAAAGTATATGTAATTATTTGTCGAAGAAAACACTAATTGAAGATGAGTCGAAGGTCATGTTCGTAGAAAATTTATATACGCGCAATAAAACGGTTATTATGTACACTTACAACAATTTCATAAGTAGATTAATTTTTTTTGTAATGGTGGAAATTTTACTGAACATACGTCTAACGCTAGATGTGTTTTTCAAAGAATAAGAATAAACGATGAATATGTTGATTTATAGTAAATTTCAATTAATCAATTTGATATCGAAGTACTATTTATATAAACAACATTTCATTTGATTTGATATTTTTCCTTCCAAAGTCGTTCATTTAAGGCAACACTTTTGATTCCTAGGAGAAATTTGTACTGTTACTTTAAGAGGAACCAAAAATGAGATACTGATATAGCAACAAGTATGAATAATTTTTTTCCAGAAAAAAAAAGCTTACAATAAATTATATTTCCAACACAGAACCCAAACACATAAATATAAGGCAGAACAAAAAGACATAAAGACAATAAGTGATTCTAAATTATTGTAGTATGTGCCAGAATGGATCATTTCATGAAATAAAAATGCAAATGATTGAATAGGTCATACTCATGATATTCCTTCCATACTGTTATCAATACTGTCTTATTGAATTTGAATACACCGAATTGTTTGTTCTTCTTGTTAGTCCATGTTCGTACATTATTTTTGCATTCATTTTGTTTTCTAATACAAGGTAATGGGCTTCTATGGCGTTGGAGGAAGGGGTAATTGGTATCATGCTTTTTTAATTACCGGTAATTTTGATGAACCTGATACTATTACATTGACCCAATTAAATTCAAGAATATACCTGACAAATCATCAATTTCCTTGAGAAATATGTGATGCTCTTCAATTATTATAGATAATGCGTTTTTTATTACCGCCAGTTCTGTATATGGGATTTGTTAGGAAACGTGTCACTAGGAAAATAATTATTATAGTATCCCCATGCAGTCATCAGTGAACAGGGGATAAAAACAGAAATGCATTGGTTGAAAGTAGAATTGAAAGCAACTTTTCATAGTTCTGGAAAGCGAATTTGGCACTCCGACATGATTAAGATTTTTTTATCTACCTATTGACGAGCACATTGCCATCAGATTATAAATCATCAGACCATATCTTATCAGGCTATATTACATTATGTATCAACTTAACCGGTAGGTACTTATTTGAATATTATCATGGTTCATATGATTCCATAATACTATGTCAATAAATAAGAGTATATTACAATGGTTGATCATCTTTCACAATTACATTATCTTGATCCACTAATTTCATAATTAATCACACCTATTGATTGGTACCCTCGATATACTCGATATAATGTTCTTTAATGTTGAAGCTGAGTGAATTCAATTCCCTTTGCCATGAATTCTAATAACACAACATTGCAAAGTTGTGTCTAAAATATTGCAATTGCCAGGACATGCCCAAAAATTTAGCAAAATGTTTTTTCGTAGTGAATATGTTGAATGTTCATCTTCATATTTGTGTTGATTTTGTAGTTATTTTTTATTCTTGGTGATTCACTTTAATTTTCCAATAATGCAATACATGCCCATAACTTTCTCAAATGAACTACGAAATCTCAGGATCAAACACTATCCTTGGGCTAGCCCTGGACACAGATTAGAAAACCTTACAGATGAGACACTCCGCCCATTTTGTTTGATGTACCGACATCCGTTTTCATTGACCTCGGACCTTTAAATTCGGCGCATTGCAGTTGCCGGATTGTCGTTGTCACCGCTAGAACTACTGATGTGCAATGTTGCCATTTTAATGCATGATAGGTATACAACTATACAACAATATAAAAGGTTACATCCTTCTGAGTGATTTATTATGAACAAGTTGTCATCAGAGATTAGTTTCTATCAGGAATAAGATGGATTCCTCGATGTATTCTGAATGAAGTTCCATATATGAAATTCGAATATTTCGAATTTTAGCCCATTCATTGTCATCAGGAGAAATGAAACACTATTTCAATTATCTGACGATGTAATGTATAAACAAATACACAAAATATGGCACATCTTTTATGTTACATAGAGTATTCTGAATTTGAAAAGCAAATCAGGAAGATATATTCGAGAAAAAAATTAATACAAAGCGATTTTATATATTGTTTGGTGGGGTAGGTATAAGTTTTATGAAAAATGCCTCGAACTTTGAGTAAGAATACAAAAAGTGTAAACTTTCATCTTGAAACTTGAATTGTGATATAGCATAAAATGTGATATAGCATAAAGTCAATAATGGGTATCTCAATATAGGTTTCGAGAACAATGTAATTATATATTCTCCAATTTTGTTTGAAAATGATTTGCAATCATTATACACACAGTAATGTTTGCCACTGGGAGGTGCACCTTCTCTCTCTGATTCACTCATTGTTAATTTTAACAATTGTTTCTTGTATAAACCACAATTCTACAGTCAGGAACAGATCACTTTTCAAAACACACTCACTACACAAAGTATCTGATCTAAAACTAACATGCATTCAATTTTCATTGTTACTTTCATTTGAAAGAGTAAGGTACCAGAAATGAGTACCTACCTTGGGATTACTAGCAAACAGGCCATCAGTAATCTCAGATTATAATATATCCTATAAGCTAATAAACTTCGAAATAAATATATATTGTAGGTACAGGTTGTTCATCTTTGCTCGTGATGTGATTATCCTCAAAACCTTTATTACATTTCCTATTGAATTATGGTTTATGGAAAATAAAATATGTTGCACATTGTAAGAACATCCTAAATATTGGACCGTGAATCGTGTGAAACGAAAACATTTGTAACATAACCAACAAAATGATGACAACGATGTATTCGATGTAAACAACACACGCGATCAATAATTTAGCGCTTGCGCAAATCTATGACTGGCCCTTTAAATTAAGCGCTTTCGACATCTCACTCTAATTTTATTCGCTCTGTCTGACTGTCTCCTCTGTAAGGTTCTTTAATCTGTGCCCTGGACGTTGCTTCATTTTGTTTAACATTCTCTGGAGGAAATAATCATACTAATAATGTGGTGTGGCTCTGCTTGTCAGATATATTTTTAATGTACGAACTGGACGCTAACTATTCCTTCTTTCGGCCGTCGCCCTATATAGTAGTGATGTTACCAGATCAACGTAACATATCCCCAGATCTGAGCATATCGAGAGTTGGAGCCAGAATAATAGACGAGCTGGTGAAACCGATGACTGACGTCCAGATCGATGACACCGAATTCGCTTGCCTCAAAGCCATCGTATTTTTCGATCCAAGTAAGTAATGATATGACTACCGGCCTTCAAGCTCAGGATTCCACTATATCTCATCAAGTTTTCACATTAGTTAAACCCAAATAATTATATCATTTGACGCATTATATCGACCTGTTTCCTCAAAGGTATTGTGGATCTAGTGAGATTCCTTCAAACCCATCAAATAGCTATTTTAATTTTCACTAAAATTACGATCTCCAGCAGACTATAACAACGGTCCGGTCCATGTATTTTGTTCATTATCAACACTATCTATGTCGAAACATTCAAACAAGAAAACAGCAATCGATTGTTCAAAATATTTAGTCCTTGAAAGATTATGAAATACAATAACCTCTGGTTGAATCTCAAATTTGTGTCAAACGGTAGCTGATAAAACTTTTGATGGTTGAATCTTCAATAAGTGTAGCTTATGTCGTAGGATATCTTATCTTTAAACCCCAAATTAATGTCAACGGCAGTTTATAAGGAACCTTTGTTGGTTGAATCTCAAATTTGTATCAAACATCAGCTTATAAGAATCTTCTGGTGATGGTTGAATCTTAAATTATTGTCGAACGATAGTAAACAATGAAGAACCTCTTATTGTAGATCCACAGATTAGCGTCAAACGATATCGCATAAAAAATTACTGATAGTTGAATCTCAAATAAAGAATTTGTGATTGAATCTCTAATAATTGTCAAACAACTTTTGATGGTTAATTCTCAAATTGGTGTCAAACGGTTGCTTATAAAGAATCTCCTGATGGTTGAATGCTAAATTATTGTCAAACGGTAGCTTTTAAAGAACATATAATGGTAGAATAACAAATTAGCGTCAAACGATATCTTATGAAGAATCACTGATGGTTGAATCTTAAATTAGTGTGGTATATAACTTATAACGAACTTTTAATTTTATCTCAAATGTAATTGAATCTCAAGTGATTATCAAACTATAGTTCACAAATAACCTCCGATGTTTAAAACTCAAATTAGTGTCAAGAGGTAACTTATAAAGAATTTTCTGATGGTTGAATCTCAAATGATTGACGAACAAATAGTTCATAAAGAACCTTATTCGATGGTTAATCATCAAATTAGTGTTAAACGGTAGCTTATAAACAAGGTGGATATAGAATGGGAAACAGCTTCCTATTAACAAGCACTAGAACAAGGTGGATATAGGATGGTGAAACAGCTCTTCAATTGTTTCTGCGAAAAACTTGTAGACCGTTTGAGAAGGTACTAATATTTCCATGACTTGAATGAAGATGGCGGTGAGATCGATTATCGAAGAAGATTTCTGTTGCTCATGTATTTCTGTGGTTCGCATCTGACAGACATGAGTTGAAATGACATCAAAACACAATATTTTCAGTGAATCTGGATTAATTATCGATATTTTGACTTTTCTCAGTCATTTTTCATCTAGAATAGATGAAACTGATAAAAAGGTGACAGATGCAGAGTTTCTGTTTTACCGACACAAGGTATGTCGCCATCTCTGATAACTTCAGGAAATATTACTATGGTATGAAATCAAGTAGGCAAAGGTCTACAGTTTATTCTAGTGCTTGTTAATAGGAAGCTGTTCCACCATCATATATCCACCTTGCACTAGAATGAACTGTAGACCTTTGCCTACTTGATTTCATACCGTGGTAATATTTCCTGAAATTAACAGAGATGGCGACATACCTTGTGTCGGTAAAACAGAAACTGTGCTTCTGTCATCTTCTTATCAGTTTCATCTGTTCTAGATGAAAAATGACTGAGAAGAGTCAAAATATCAATATTCATACCAGATTTATAGAAAATATATTGTTTAATGCCGTTTCAAGTCACGTCTGTCAGATGCGAACCACAGAAATATGTAAGCAACAGAAATCTTCATCGATAATCGATCTTACCGCCATCGTCATTCAAAAGCTGAAATATTAATACCTTCTCAAACGGTCTACAAGTTTTTCGCAGAAACAATTGAAGAGCTGTTTCACCATCCTATATCCACCTTGCTTATAAAGAATCTTCTGGTGGTTGAATCCTAAATTATTGTCAAACGATATCTTATGTAGAATATTTGATGGTTGAATCTTAAATTAGTGTGAAATAATTTATAAAGAATATGTGATTGAATCTCAAATAATTTTCAAACGATGGATTATAGAGATCCTTCATTGGTTTAAGCTCGAATTAGAGTCAAAAAGAAGAGCTCGTTGGTAAAAATCTTATTAATGTAAAACGCTAGCTCAGTGTCGTCAAAAGATTACTTGTATAGAACCACTAATGGTTGAATCTTAAATTGATATCAAAAGATATATCATAAAGAAACTTTGATGGTCGAATCAAAGTCAGCTAAATGGAAAAAATCTAGTCTTCCGTGCACTATAATGTCTGCCCAATCAGCGAAAATCTGATCTTCCAATCAAAATTAATACCACTCAAGCAGCGCCGCTTCCTATAAACTATTTTAGTATTTCCATCTCTGTTTTGGACCTAACCTAGGATATTGGATGATATGATGATATAGTGAATGTTGAATGAAATGGACGCGCAAAAGTCATCGTGAAGTCGTGAATTTATATTAATCATACTTGTAAAAGCATCTGGCCTGGCCAAATGAACATACCTAATTTGGGTATTCTGTGATATAGTGATGAATAATGAATACAATGTTAACCCCCAGTCGAAACTTACGAATTACATGAGACGATTTCAATCGCACAATTTAAACTGGAAGCACTGGGACATCTAGAGAAACACTCGAGAATTCAGTTCATTACCAGATACACTAAAATTTTGGACTTACCTCGAAAAGTTGTAGGCACACAGCTCTTTTTGAGGAATTTCAGTATCAAAATGGTTAGCACAAATGCCACAATATTCAGAAATCTCTAGACATTCTAAAGCTAGAATGAATCAATTTATATTACCTACCACAAAGATTCTTCATGCAAACTATAGGTACCTATTAGTATATTTTCTTGCCCATCATGCTTTCCAAAATTGAAGTCACTGGCGAATTCATGAAATCCTATCTCTTTTTATTGTTTAGTTTTAGTTTTAGCGCAAAGTCGTGGCGTGGATGTATTTTCGCGGAAATGAAAAAGTATAAAAGAAACAAGAAATATTTTGAAGGAATGTGACATTTACATGACTGACATGTGCACCCAAACCTACAAAATATGTGAAAAATCAAAAAATGGCATAAAATGCGTTATTCACTTGTTGTACCACTCAAGCAGCGCCCTCAAACAATCATACACTGAACTTGGCCATTGAACAGACATTATAGTGCACGGAAGACTAGATTTTTTCCATTTAGCCGATTTTGGTCGAATCCAAGTCGAATCTCAAGGAACTTTAACATCTGTCATTGCCCTGTAAATGTCATATTTGCAGATGCGAAGGGTCTGAGTGAGCCGGCCCGGATCAAAGCGCTGCGCTACCAGATCCAGATCAACCTCGAGGACTACATCAGCGATCGACAGTACGACAGCAGAGGTCGCTTCGGGGAGCTGCTGCTGACATTGCCACCGTTGCAGTCCATCACCTGGCAGATGATCGAGCAGATCCAGTTCGCCAAATTGTTCGGAGTCGCTCATATCGACAACTTGCTGCAGGAGATGCTGCTGGGAGGTGAGAATAAGAGTATATCGATTGGAATTGTTTCGTGAAATTGCGGGATTTTATGGTTTTTCACTGCTGTCAAAAATAATTCGTTCATACCTTTTACCATTGATGAATTCTTGGTCTTGAAACCGGTCCATACATTTGTCCACAAGCAACTGTCAACCATATAAAATTTTTTTGATAATACAGAATCCAAACAGAATGACTGATAATTTTGGTGAAATTTGTGCTAGCTGGGTACACGAAATTTTGCCCAATATTTTTCGAAAAAATGATACTCCTACGTAGTTTGACCTCAATTCGTCGAAATTGAGTTACTGTCATTTTGGTTTGTCTGCTCAATTTTATACTCATCGTACTTAAGAATTGGCTGATTTATGAGCTTATGAAATAGGTACGTCGTATCAGCAAGAGTTCTCCCTAACCTAAGAAAATTTCATCACATCAATGTTATTCATATTTTAGAATTTTCTGAAGATATGATGATTTTCTTAGCATAGTAATAAGAAATTGTAAAGATGAATGTCATCTGCATAAATCAAGCTATTTGACTTTTGAAATATGAAATTTTTCACAAAAAGTTAAGTATATTGAACCTAGAAGGCGCTAAATCACACTTATATGGAAAAAACATGACCTTTTAGGTCACTTCAACTGTCAATACAAAACAATATTCGATTCTGAATAATTTTCCAATATCTGAGTAGCAAAATCTGGTCTTATTTTCATCACTAGCACTGCCAATGCAGCTGATAATGTAGACATCCTTGAAAATCATTGACGCGTAGTTGTCAATCGGTCTGATTTTCTAAGGAAGTGGTTATATCAACAACTGTCATTTGGGTGGCAAATAGGAAGGTCAGTTGTTATTTGAATCACTTTCCGAATCTTCAATTCTCTAACGTCAGAATGGAAAAAAATTTAATAACCTGTCATTGGTTTACCACTGATAAAGTGACTAATTTATCCACCAGATTATACTGGTGGAAATGAAAAAATAATTCATCATAAAGTTTATATATATTTGAAGAGGCAGTTATGAAGGAAATTTGTTGCAGTTTTTAGGATTTGAGTCACTCAGGAAATAATTGTATGGTAGGATAATCGATATTATTGGGAACCTATACCTTCCTACTGAAAAAAATATCATAAAAATATCTACATATATATGCTCAAGAAACAGATAGCATACAATTATATAGAGCCTTATGAAATTATACAAATCAATTCAACATTATTGACCTAAAAATTTACCCAAGATATATCACATGCCAAGAATATTAATGTTAATGATGTCTCTGATAGAACCAACGATGTTCAACATGGTAGAATGTATTGCTCTTGAAAAAATAAATACCTAGCTGAAGCAATGATCCTGTGTAATAATATGCATTCCAGGATATATTTATACCTACCTCACTAAGTTGATTAACAAAACATATAATTATTATTCCTGCAATTATTCACGAAAAACTTGGCAGTCCCGGACACAGAAGACCAAAAAGTAATCTGTATGCCGATATTTTCTATGTGGTAATACTATATCGAATCCAAAAAATGAGGTTAAAATGACGTTGAAATCGCATAATAAAAAAAGAAGAGGAGTTACTAACTTTTCCGCATTTATTTACCACTGAGTGGAAATGTAAGAAATTAGCAACCTTGATAAATTTCGTATTTGAAGAATACCACATGGATAGTGGAAAATCTAAAGTGTTTAAAAAAGTAGTTTTTAACAACGTTACTAATTTATCCACTGTGTTAACCACTTTTTAAAGAATCGGACCGAATGTGAATGTCCAACGTCCTCTGCCAATTGTCAATAATTATGAATTTATGAAACACAACAAGAACGATTCGGAGTCTTTGAAATGCTGTTACAATCATCCATAAAAACCATCAGGTCACCTCCTAGGTTCCACAGGGGAAACCGCCCCCACCATCGTGGTGCCCCCTAACGCGTCCAGCACCAACTACCACAGCACCAGCGACTCGGCGGACAGCCCCATCACTTCCCCGCACACGAATCCCAGCAGCCCCCAGGACCACCTAATCAACGGCAACATGGCCAGTCCGACCATCAGCCAGGCGACCAGCAACCTGCTGATCATGCGCGACATGGACGGAATGGAGGAGGCGGTCTCCTACTCGATGGCCTTCAAACAGGAGCCGCTCAAGGAGGAGCAGCACAGTTTCTAACGCTCTTGGTGTATGCATTAATGTATACCTATGTGACGATGGAGTTATCCGGAGAGTGGGTGTCGATGTCCGGTAATTGACCCTTCCCAGAATGGAAAGTTATCATGGCGGATTTCGACATTTGACAGATTTAGGGAAGAATCTTGGGGAAAACTTGACACTTGACAGTTGAGAAAATAAGTGTTCCATGTCAATATTGAATTGAAATGGAAATGATTCCAAATTCCAGAATATCGATAGATATTTCTTAGAATTGAAAGGCACAAAGAGGATATTATTCTAGAATTTGGATTTGTTCACATTTTATTTCAATTTTGACATGAAACATTTATTTTGTCAATTGTCTAATTTTTCCCTAGATTTTTTCCTAAATCTGGGGAAAAACTTGACACTTGACAGTTGAGAAAATAAGTGTTCCATGTCAATATTGAATTGAAATGGAAATGATTCCAAATTCCAGAATATCGATAGATATTTCTTAGAATTGAAAAGCACAAAGGAAGAGGATATTATTCTAGAATTTGGATTTGTTCACATTTTAATTCAATTTTGACATGAAACATTTATTTTGTCAATCGTCTAATTTTTCCCTAGATTTTTTTCCTAAATCTGGGGAAAAACTTGACACTTGAGAAAATAAGTGTTCCATGTCAAAATTGAATTGAAATGGAAACGATTCCAAATTCCAGAATATCGATAGATATTTCTTAGAATTGAAAAGCACAAAGAAAGAGGATAATATTCTAGAATTTGGATTTGTTCACATTTTAATTCAATTTTGACATGAAACATTTATTTTGTCAATTGTCTAATTTTTCCCTAGATTTTTTCCTAAATCTGAAAAACTTGACACTTGACAGTGGAGAAAATAAGTGTTCCATGTCAATATTGAATTGAAATGGAAATGATTCCAAATTCCAGAATATCGATAGACATTTCTTAGAATTGATTTTTCCCTAAATCTGTTAAATGTCAAAATCCGCCTATTTTTGGAAGGGTCAATTCTTCGCACTCCTATGAGTTCGAATAAAATTTTTAGATGTTATTTACGCCTGCTGTTCACGAATCTGAAGTCAAAAATGCAACATATGACATCTCAAAACAAACAAAATCCACCCTCGTTTGAATCAACGCATCACACACTCTTATTTTTATAAATAATCACCCTTCTTTGAAACAAAAACAATCATCTGTTTTCACTGATTTTTCTGGTAATTTTCATTAAAGAACGTCTCTACACGAGCCAAATATTGCCAACATCATAAATACATATTACCAGAAAATCAGTGGAAAAATGTTGTTTTGTCAACGTTTTGAAAAGGGGTAAATTCTTAGTAGAATAAAGGTTTTTTTCTGTTGAAAAGTGTTGGAAACAAGTAAATATATGCGTGTGTGATGTTTTGGTTCAAAGGAGGGTGAATTTTTGTTTTTTTTTGATAGCAGAAGTTGAGATGTCAAATGGTACATTTTTGAGACAAAATGGAGCCGTATCTCCGAAAATACTTGAGTCCGCCGCGTTTTGACTTCAGGATTTTTTTCGGACTCATAGGAGTGAGATTAACAAAGATTTACCTGAAGTCCTTGGGTAATGGGATTTCTGATATGATGAGTCTTTTACCAAGATACTGTATCATAATTTCGAGATTATGCGTCAAAAATAAAATGCCATATCTTTGGATAATGCGACAATAATTTGAAATGAGTCATAATTTCGAAGTTATGCGTCAAGTATCAGAGATAATGGATAATTATTTCTAGATAATGCATCAATGGTTCAAGTAAAATGTGTCAATTTCAAGGTTATACGTCGAGAATCCAAGAAAATCTGTTATTATTTTGAGATAACGCGTCAAGAATCGGATTTCAGCGGTCATAATTTCCAGATGTTGCTTCAGGAATTAGAGATAATCTTTCATAATTTCGTGATAATGCGTCAAGTATCTGAGATAATGGGTCATTATTTATTATTAATGCGTCAATAATTCGTGTCAATTTCGAGGTTATGCGTCGAGAATCCAAGATTCAGAGATGATGGTTCATAATTTCGAGATTCTCGTATCGTAATTTCGCGATAATATGCATCAAGAATAAAAGATGATTATGGTCGAATTTCCCACCGTATTCAGTGAGTCTAATGATCAAAATAACTGTTGAATCACGAAATAATTGGTCAAAATTATCGTACCACGAATCAGTAGATGATTTTGTCAACTTTCTGAGATGGACATATTTAGGAATTCGATATTTCTATTATTGCTATTGAAATTATAAAGATAACGAGGCTTAATCCACAGGCAATCTAGCGAAATAATAGTAAAGAGGTATTTCAAATTCAATTCAAATTTGAACATGTCAAACCTAGACTATTTTGAATTTATATTTATTAATTTACGATGATATTAACATTTCTGAATAATTTGGCAGGAAGTAAATATATTCATCCAATACAAAGTTATGTGAATTTTCACTCAATAACTATTAATTAAATTTGTTACATTAGCTTAATTTGTTAAATATTTGAAAAATGAGGATATATATGCGAGCGTATGTATTTTATATATTATTACTATATAGAATTTTCGTGGCAATCATATTGGTTGATATTATTACTACTTTTACATACGGTATACAAATCAAATCTATCGAGTGAAATAACTGCAGTTTTTGAACTGCTGTTTTGGGAATCATTGATAAGACTGAAAAAAGACTTGAAAAAAATTAACCTTGCCTTTGAAAACATAAAAGAAAAGTTCTGAATTTGCATGGCGCGGCGGCTGAAAACTGAAATTGTGCCTTCACGGAAAAATGATGATCCGCCAGTGAACCTGTATACTCAACAATCATTCATGACATTTTCAGTAGATGCTCAAATTAATCTATGGTGCCAAAAAATATTCTGCTGTTGAAACGTAAAAAATATATATTCGAGGCCATCTTGCAGTGTTAATAATATAATAATCAATGGATTAAGCTACATCTACATGGCTGTGCTAGATATTGATACATGCAACTGCTTCACTGAAAATTATCTTATATCAGAATTTCTTGTTGACAATTGATAATTTTTGTTGATGATTCTTACCAATATTTTATAAGATTTGTTATTATGGTTATGATTGACATTTGCTCAATAACGTAAGTGTATTTTTTGGCTCAATTAATTTCAAAACATTGAAATTGAGCTGGTAGTTATTGAAATTGGCAACAAATCAATAGTGAAAATTCTGTTCAGTGATTGATGATGAAATATAATGCCAGGTATAGTTCATTGAATAATGTTGAGTTGTTACCTTCAATGGACAGAAATATATTATATTGTTATTCCTAGTTGTTAGAACATATTTTTTATTTAAAGGAAATTTTTTACATTGGATGAGGTTGTAGAAATAAAACTGAAAATTGTTTTGTAAATAGTTTATCAATAATATGGTTTTGTTGTTATTTTTTATTTACAATGTTATAGTATAAATAGGTGTATTAAGAAAGAGGAAGAAGGCCGGAGGTGGCAATATTATATTTCTATACTTTATATATGAATAAATGTTCCAGGAAATGTTTCTTCTTAATTACAGTTTCTGGGGAAGATGAGCTGATTAGACATTTCAATAAAATAACTACTAATCATCTGAAATACAAAGCAATCCAACAAGAATATAGGGTGGACCGATTTTGATACCTATTTTTTTAAACTAATTATTGCTATTGTAGGTACTAAATAATCGGCTATAGTGAGGAATGAGCCTTTTTCATTACATTATGAAGTATACATTTAGGAAAATTCACATCATGTTAAGACACCAGAACTGCTGTCCAAGTTTATTCTTTTTCTTTTTTTGTGGTTCACAACCATATGTGCAGCTTCTATCATGGCTCCAGATTCCACCAACCAAGCATTCAACTTTGCTCTTGCACTGTAAGCATCACTGAATAATCTTCTCTCCAAAGTTTCCAACCTTTCCTGAACTGTTGGGTCTGACACTGAATGATCAGCTAGATCCATTATTTGGCGAAAACGTGTTTTAAAGGTCTAAGAAAAATTAATTGTAGAGAGTTAACATAAGCCTCTTGTGGGTAAATCAGATTTCCATTGCTACTTACATGTAATAGTATATTATGTACATCTCCTTTTCTATCAAAATGTTTAACATGTTGGCCCAATTCATAAAAATATAAGTTGAATTTATGTAGATCCACAGCACTTGCATCAGCCATCAAAATTTCTCTGTATGATTCTTTGTATATTTTTGGCAATTCTGTTGCTACTATGGGCTGGCGCCCAGTGGATATTTCTTTGATTAGCCATACAGGAAGCTCTAATGTGGTACCTGCAGGTAGATCTTTCTCCAAAGCAGACGGGTTCAAATGGCCTAGTAACAATATTTGTATGATTTTCCATGATCTGTAATGTTAAAATCCAGTTATGATAGAAACTTACCCATTTCTGGAACATTCGTTAAAAATTTGCAAGGAATGCGTTCTTGAGTAGCCAGAATGTCATCGATTGAGTAATAATTAGGAGCGTACGCTGGGTTTAATGCCATTTTCTATATTACCCTAACAAAACAAAAACAATGAAAAATTTCCCACTAAAGTTTGAAATGTAACCATAACCTAAAAATTTGTAGAGCCTGGCCATCTGGTGGACTTGATGAAAAGTAAATAGGTGTTTTAAGAGTAGAAAACATGTAGAAAACTGTTGAAGAGGTTGCTACCGTCGTAAGATAGCCAACCAGTCACTGTTACAGTGACTCTACTCTTGTATAGAGTCACTGTAGTCACTGTCAGTGACTCTATACTACAGGTGGCGACAATAGGCGTCAGCGTTTTGTTTGGAACGGAATTATCCAACAAAATTGAGAATTGACATCATTGTCCATCGAATTCCGGCTAAAAATCGCATAAGTCTTTAAAATATCGATATTCTTATTCAACCTCGTAGCGTCATCTTTCGGTATTTAACGGAACTTCAGTTTTTTGGCGAGCGGGTGTAGAACGTAAAGGGACGGTAATGGAACATACCTCTCTTATGGAGGTTGGCTATCTTCCTAACTATTTCTCAATCAACAGAGATAGTAACTTATTTCTGCTAATAGCATAGAGTCACTGTAGCCAATAGATACAGAAGCAGAGATAAGTCACTGGATAACTGTCGAAAGTATAGTTTCCTACTATTTTACAGTTCATTACAGCGCTCTTTAATCACCGAACTCAAGATTCATTTATCTTCTCAAAGATGTCGCGTGTATATAATCTTTAGAGTCACTGTACTAGTAACTATCTCTAGTAACTAATGGCAGAGATAGTAACTTATCTCTGCTAATAGCCATTAGCTGATAGCAGAGATAAGTCACTGGATATGTCACGATTGATTCAATTTTTTTTTGAAAATGGGTAAAAAATTACAACTTTTTTCCATGATTTCTAGAAAAGCTGTGCTTCTAGTCCGCACTATGCAATTCATTCAAGACAACAAACACTAAATTTGAAGGCTCTATCCTATCTGATGGATGGTCCCATAATGAGCTGAAAATTGGTGATTCGTCCGTATCGGTATCTCTGATAGTAACTTCTCATAACGAACTTATTCGTTTGTATAATGAGGGTTTCACTCAAATATGCATAATTTCCAATAATAGTTAAGAGATATCGACGTCGAAAAAAATTTGCTCGAAAGTGGGGTCAAAAATTGCTACTTTTTTTCTATAAGAGTTAGAGATCTGTGCTTCTAGTCCGCACTAGGCAATCCCTTCAAGACCCTAAATACGAAATTTGAAGGCTCTACGACAAAGTCGATTTTCGGGTCCGAAAATTAAGCAAGGTTAACCCCTTTTAAAATTTTCAGATATTCGACAGGTCTCAGAATGAACTGAAAATTAGTATACAGGGTGTTCTCGACCTACAGAATACGAATCTGAAGTCCGTTCATCTGTATCTCTAATAGTCTCCGAGATATTAGCATTTTTTATAAAAAATAGTAATGTCAAAAATCGCTGAAAATCTCCCAACATGACCAAATTCCTGTGTAAAACTCGTGTATCAACTCAAATCTGCATTATTTCCAATAGTTTCTGAGATATCGACGTCGGAAAAAAAATTGCTCGAAAGTGGGGTCAAAAATTGCTTCTTTTTTTCTATAAGGGTTAGAGATCTGTGCTTCTAGTCCGCACTAGGCAATCCCTTCAAGACCCTAAATACGAAATTTGAAGGCTCTACGACAAAGATGATTTCAGGGCAAAAGAAACAAGTTATAACCAACCCATTTGAACTTTAACATATCCAAAGGTCTCAGAATGAGCTGAAAATTAGTATACAGAGTGTTATACCGACCTACAGAAAACGAATCTTAGGTCAGGTTCATTTGTGGACTGAAAAATTACAATTTTTTCTACAAATTAGGGAGCTCTAATTCTTGTCCTCTCTAGGCTATTCCTATGCCTATAGGGATCCCAAGAACTCCAAGCAGGCAACGGTGTGCTCGAAAATTCCATGGATTTTGGATAATGCTGCTTGAGGTCATTGACCCCGAAAATGGGGTCGTTGACCCCGAGTTCAAGGTCGTTGACCCCGAGTTCAAGGTCGTTGACCCCCCGAGTTCAAGGTCGTTGAACCCGAGGTAGAGTTCGTTGGAAATGGTTTGTGATTCCTATTAGTGAAAATATTTTACCTTTTTTTTTATTCCGCCAGAAGAAAGATAAGAGATCTCTTCTGAAATCTTTCGAATCTGTGAAGGGACTTTTCACGATCATTTTTGATATTTTTTCATGTATTATGAAGCTATGATAACACCTATACATCGAGGAAATGCAAAAATATTCGATGCTACCATTTATGCCTTCTTCTATTGATATCGTATGATCCTATGATCGTATGATCCTTCGTATCATTGCTATAACTATACTTTATAGGAATCAGCACTGAAAATTTTACAGAACACTGTAAAAAATCGATACTAATAACGACCAAAATAAGGGTTAAATAAAATACATTTTCGAAATGGGTAAAATTTATTCATCATATTCACATCACAGAGAAACAAACATACAATATGATAGTAACGTTCTGTTCTGAATGTTACATTTACTGATATTTATTGGAAAACATGTATACCATTCACTGTGTGTATCTAACTTGGTATCTCAATAGCCAAAGGTGTTAATCATATACCTTATTTAGCATAACAGGTATATATGCGAGTGTGAAATAGTAGAAAAAAAATTGAGAAAGAAACAATGTTAGCGAGTTCATCTAAGATATTTATGTATTTTTGAACATTCAAATTGTCTCATAAACTATGCACCCAATAGCATTATCGTCTCTCTCAAAATTCATCAAAAAGTTGTCATTTTTTGGTGACTATTGATACAATTAAATTATTTTCAGACTATCTACTCAACAAGTTTCTTGTTAGACAATAATTATAACAAAATCCAAAGTGAGCAAGTAGATAGATATTACAAGACAAATAAACAAGATGAAATGTAGATTCTCGAGACGTAGAAACGGAATGAGTAGTCCAAATTATGATTCGAATCAAATCATACTGTTGTGCCAGATGTACCTATAGGGTGATTCATACAGAACAACTAATCAGTACTGAACATCAAACAGATTTGTTAAACATAAACTGACAAATTTCTGAGAATTTCTATATGAAAACATTGTGAAATGGTCTGCGTGGGTAATTTTGCTGCTGACCCACATCGAAATACGTCCATTTTGGACTACTTTTCTCTATCCGCATAGATGTGGAATACACAGTCTAAATACTGTGTGCTTCCATTGTACCTACTGAAAATCCGGTATCGCAAAAGTCTCATTTTCAACTTTAATTTCTCGAAATCAATTACAAATTGTCATAATGCCAAAGTTACGATTAGAAAATAATATTGACTAGAAAATAAATAGACTCGATAATCTACCAAACATTAAATACTTACAAATCTATTTTTTATACACAACAGACTTGATCTTATTAGAAAAATAAAATTATCATAAATTGCAAGACACAAAACGTCGAAAGAGGGATTGACACTGTGTTTTTGGATTCATTTTCGATACCCTCTTTTATCTCTATGGGCAATCATTTTGGCACCATTTTGTGTTCTCAAATCCAGATTTTGTCATTCTTCAAAAAGTTGGGATCGATTGGGTAAAAAATCACAAATGTACAAATTTACCCATGAGAGAAGTAAAATCATTACAAAGAGAAATTGAAATAAAGAGTTTCATTCAAATTCTCGAATTTGAAAGTTTCTTTGCAACTGAATTCTTCAGTTCATAAAACATGTAACTTCAATCAAACTATTTCATACCAGTCGATCAATCATTTTTCCTAACAAGTTCAGCCAGCTTTGAGAGAGAAAAATATGTCTGCCCTAGTGTTGTCTTTGTCATCAAGATTGCAACTTTAAATAATGAAAATGTTATGATTGCGACGTAAAAAAGAAGAAGACTTTTATAACCTGTATATATATATATATAATTGATTCTTATTCTTGTAGTTTGTTTTCGTTATTCCGATTATTTAGAATATTTTGTTACCATTGTTACCTTATAATTGTGGAATGATTCCAAACACATAAATGTGTTATTAGATTTCTTCTCTTTTTTACGTCGCAATCATAACATTTTGTTATTTCAAGTTACAATCTTGACGACAAAGACAACACTAGGGCAGACATATTTTTTCTCTCTCAAAGCTGGCTGAACTTGTCAATTATTGACAAGTTGTGATGACATTTCTCCAGATTCGAGAATAAGGAACGACGTCTGGCAACAGCGCCTATTTCGGAAATACTTCGAGACTTTGGAGTACCGAAATGAGAGTTGAACGAAAGCTGGTAAGTACCCGGAATGGGTCTGAAAATGCACTATGTTGCCATCTCGAGTGACAGGGTTAGGTTAGAAAAAAAGTGGCTTTTCCAGGCCAGAAGTCCGTAATAGAAAGACGTTGGTATGTGATGTAATCCCTGTGAGAAAGCCAACTTCCTTATTAAAGATGATCGGCAGATGTATTTCAGCGTTTTGTGTGATATTAGCCAGGAAAGTACCACCACATCATTTGATTACAGATTTGACTGAAGAGGAGGTAGATGTTTTGTGAAATGTAGTTTATGTTAATTTTCGTAGAAGGGCTACGAGTAAGTGATGGATGATTGTATTCCAGTGGTTCCTCAAGAAAAAATGGCTGTCTCTGCTATTACGTCCGGTGAATATAAACAATCAATCGAAAAGAGATACAAAATACTTGGGAATGTATCACTTAAAAATGCGTGTGAAAGTGTAAATTACAATTGTCGAAATAAAAAAAAAACGCGAACTCTACTCTAAGAAATGGTACTGAAGCTAATTCTTCAACTGTAAAGCGCCATATAATTTTGTATGTACACATTAAATGTATAGTGTAATAATTATATTTTTATCTATTATAAAGGTCCTTAGTTTTCCTGAATTGCGAACTTTTTTAATCTACCATAAAACTTCCCAATGTGCTTGGTGCTGTTTTACGATAAACTAAAAATTACACACAAGTAGGCTTTATAATATATTGAGACGAAAAAATCATCCAAATCAAACAATCACCAAAAACACTTGATATACGTGATTACTTGATTCTATTTCCATCGTTTCCTACCCAAATCAAATTGAACTGATGTTCTTTGAGCTGATACTATAAATTTTTGGTTCTGTTCCATAAACACCTATTCACTCAAACGAATATTTGGTAACTGAATTTTGCGAAAGCGCGAGAATGTTGTTTCATCTCATAAAATAATATAAACATAAATAACATTACATAGACTTACAAAAATACTCTAAATAAAACAAATAACTTACAAAAAATGCTAATACGTCAATAAATGCAATCTCTCTAATGGCACAAATTCGTCTAAATGAAAAATTAATATTATTCTCGGACTTGTGTAGGCCCAAGAACAAACAGAAACATCAACAGAGATGTGATGAAGACTAATCAACTTTTCCATGTCCACATATCCTCACTTTTTTTAAAGTGTATTGCACAATGTTTACTGTAATTCACAAATCGATCTCTCACCATTGAGATTTTGTCAAGACAATAATTTTTAACTATCAATTCACCATGAAAAGTTGAGTTCATGTATTAATCGACTCATAAATTCCACTTCTCATGAAAATTGAACCTCAAAGAAAAAATGCTTTGTATATATAAATGGAGGAAGTCAATAGACGGTATTGAAGGGTATTCAGAAAAGAGCTTCATTATTTTCTGGAGGATTATACAGAAAAAAAATTGGTGGTGGACTCAGGAACTTAAATTCACATTATAAAAGAAAAAGGTGTGTTTAACAAAAATAGAACGTTTTCTCACTGAAGAAAACTAGTTCTCTCATCGCTTCAACATCATCAATCATATCTTGAAACGTGTTTTTATTTGTTCAGGGCCGCAAATCTTGCGCCGTCCGAGGACTGTTTTGGGCAGAAATTGTGCGACTCATCCAAAAATGTTGTGCAGTCCGTTCAGAGAGAACTTCGCAAACGAAATCCTCCATCGTATTATCAAGCACAAAGCTACTTTTTATTGATTTCTTTACATATCTAATAATTATTCAACTCGCCGTTTTTCATGTCATAACAAAAAAGAACACATCGTCAACGTCTCAGTCAACTTTGGTGCGTTTCCTTTCACTCGAAGTTACCCCTTTTAGTAGCCCCGTATCAGGGATGAAAACGGTGATTTCCAACTGGAAACCTGGATTACTATCTGCGAATCCGGAGCCACAGGAGGGATAACTGGAAGCGAACGTACTGTAGAGCTCCATATCGATTTTCTCGCATACTTTGGGACTAGTTATTTTCAAAAAAAGTCTGTTTATAGCTGAAGTAAATATCAATTTTGAATAAATGTTTATTTTTCCACAAAAATGGCATCATGTAGGTGTGCCAATGGATTTTTTGATTATTTGAATTGAATATCGAGTGAATTGCGCAATATACTTGCAATACGCAATGCATTGAAGCACTTTATCGGTTCTAAAAAACTTCTCGCATTTATAACACAAATTTGCACGGTGATTCTTGCGAATTATAACTTTTTTCTGAATTTTTTTGACATTCGGGTGCTCTATTTTCATTCTGATCATTTAAAAATGTCAATTCGAAGTCAAGAGCCGAATACGGAGTTTTTTGAATAGAAAGCCTTGCGAAAGAGCAGGTTTAACAAAAAATCGATGAAAATTTGGTAAGAATTCGTGGACGAGTTTGCTCAAGAAAATTCTAATGCGAATATATTTATCGATTTCTACACACTTTTCTGTCAGTTTTTTTATGCCAACATTGCCCCGGAAAACTGAGCTCAGGATTTCCACATCCAGGATTTGTGCCACAAACTATTTTTTTTCGCAAGAACTTGACGAGCCACCCCAAACTTCAACAGTCAACATATTTCGATCACCTACAAGACCATTCTGAAGGTTTTATCAAGACAAAAGTTCTGGTATTTTTGTCGTTTGGTGGCAATGTAGAAGTATTTTAAAATGTTCGGCTGTATTTACGTATTTACCTGAACTCGAATTTGAAAACCAAATAGTGCGGAAACCAATACTTTTCGAGATATTCACGACATAAATTCATTAAATCACTATAATTCAGCAACTATTCAGTGGTTTAATCCCTCATCATCATTCTTTCCTTATTGTTTGAGGAACTATAAACCTTACTGATTCACTATACAGGAGTAGTTCATGAGAAACTGCATTCTATCAATTAATTAAATTAATTTAACCATTGATTTCGAGATTATTATCGAAGCTCACATCAACAAAACCTCAGTAATAATTTTTTTAAGGAGCATTCAGTGTTTCTATCTATCTCTACTTCATGTCAAAAAGAAGGACAGATGTATTGAATGTCAATAAACGGACGACCATTGGCAACATTGTCATTTTCTTCACCTGACAGCTGTCATGGTAGTTATTTGAAAAAAACCACATGAATATTCAATTCAACATAATATCATCAAATTTCAGCAATCTCGTGTTGTTTTTATGATAACGGAATTAAACTGAACATGAACTTTCCGAGTTTCGTCTGATACAAAAAAAAAACAATTATAAGCAGTCAAACAATAGCAAAAGAAGTGTGCTGGATGGTTTTATTTTGCGAATATCTCGATAAGTATTAGTTTCCGTATTGTTTGGTTTTTAGATACTTCTTTCATCTCACTCCTATTTTTCTAAAAAGTTACCCTTCTTCAAAACGTGAACAAAACAACCCGTTAGTGGTGAGACTTTGCGAACACCTTAAATAAAAATTAGCAGAAAATCAGTGAAAGATGTTTCGTTTACGTTTTGAAGAAGGGTGAATTTTGGTAAAAATTACAGTTTTTTCTGTAAAAAAAAAAGTGTTGGAAACAACGAAACAAGTTAATGTAAGCGTGTGTGATGTTCTGGTTCAAATAAGGGTGAATTTTGTTTGTTTTCAATAGCAGAAATTTGAGATGTCAAATGATGCATTTTTGGGACTAAATGAGGCCTTATCTCCCAAAATACTTGAGACCGCCGCGTTTTGACTTCAGCTTCATGATCAGGAGATCAAAATACACCAAATTCCACCAAAAATTTTTTCATAGGAGTGCGATAAACGAAGTTTCACCGAAAAATCACCAAAGTTCTGATTTGAAAAATGCAAAATGTCACGTCTAGACTTGTGCCTCAATCCTAGCCCAAAATATGTGAAAAATCTCTTTGAAGCAGTCACCCCTGACACCAAAAATTCCGGCCGACCTCGACCCGCGGTGACAGAAACAAAAGGTGGAAAATAATAGTCCGGGGCGGCGATTTCAGTAGAGGCCGCAGTTGCGCAGGTTGTTGGCTATGATGACGTCCGTGACAGCGTCGAAGACGAACTGGATGTTGTGCGTGTCAGTGGCGCACGTCATGTGGCAGTAAATCTCCTTGGTGGTTGATTTGTTCTTCGCCTCGAACTGCGCCTGGATGTACGCGGCTGCCTCGCCGTACTCTTGCGCTCCTAGAAAAAAGAAATTAAAAAAAATAGTAATTTACGTAACAAGTCCGGAAAATACTGTTTTTTTGGATGAGTGGACAAAATTCTAGGACGAGCGTAGCGAGTCCTGGAAGTCTGCGAGTCCAAAAAAACTGTTTTCGGACGTGTTGCGTACACAATTTTTTCGGCAACCGTGTAGAATAACAAATCAAAGAAACACATTTCTTCATTAGAACAAAATTTCGAACATTTCAATTCTTATTTATATTAATATTTATATTAAAATTAGAACAATTGTTAATATTGAATGGATTCAATTTGTTTGAAATGCTTGGTATATTTAAGTGCCTTTTGTTGAAGTCAGAATAAGAAGGTAAAGTTTCCGTTTCACATTGATTGTTTTCATCTGATAATTTTTGAATGTTAGCTAATTTTATGTCAGATAGCTGTCAGTCGTTATTTTGCTGCTATGGTAATGATCAACTGCATTTATCAAAACCATACTACCAAGATTTTCATATTTACAATGACAACAACGATGTGATTCTTCCCGGCCTAGTCCGGAAAGTACGTACTTCCCGGACTAGGCCGGAAAAATGCCACTTTCTCAAAAAAAATCGTCTGGAAAGTACGTACTTCCCGGACTAGGCCGGAAAATGCCACTTTCTCAAAAAAAAATCGTCTGGAAAGTACGTACTTCCCGGACTAGGCCGGAAAAATGCCACTTTCTCAAAAAAAATCGTCTGGAAAGTACGTACTTCCCGCACTAGGCCGGAAAAATGCCACTTTCTCAAAAAAAAATCGTCTGGAAAGTACGTACTTCCCGGACTAGGCCGGAAAAATGCCACTTTCTCAAAAAAAATCGTCTGGAAAGTACGTACTTTCCGGACTAGGCCAGAAAAATGCCACTTTCTCAAAAAAAATCGTCTGGAAAGTACGTACTTCCCGCACTAGGCCGGAAAAATGCCACTTTCTCAAAAAAAAATCGTCTGGAAAGTACGTACTTCCCGGACTAGGCCGGAAAAATGCCACTTTCTCAAAAAAAATCGTCTGGAAAGTACGTACTTCCCGCACTAGGCCGGAAAAATGCCACTTTCTCAAAAAAAAATCGTCTGGAAAGTACGTACTTCCCGGACTAGGTCGGAAAAATGCCACTTTCTCAAAAAAAATCGTCTGGAAAGTACGTACTTCCCGGACTAGGCCGGAAAAATGCCACTTTCTCAAAAAAAATCGTCTGGAAAGTACGTACTTCCCGGACTAGGCCGGAAAAATGCCACTTTCTCAAAAAAAATCGTCTGGAAAGTACGTACTTCCCGCACTAGGCCGGAAAAATGCCACTTTCTCAAAAAAAATCGTCTGGAAAGTACGTACTTCCCGGACTATGCCGGAAAAATGCCACTTTCTCAAAAAAAATCGTCTGGAAAGTACGTACTTCCCGGACTAGGCCGGAAAAATGCAACTTTCTCAAAAAAAATCGTCTGGAAAGTACGTACTTCCCGGACTAGGCCGGAAAAATGCCACTTTCTCAAAAAAAAAATCGTCTGGAAAGTACGTACTTTCCGGACGGTTGCCGAAAAAGGATATTTTCATCTCTTCCCGAAAACAGAAGTTATCATGGCGGATTTTTACATTTGACAATTCTAGGGAAACACCACAGAGCGTGAACAATATTAATTGTCCCTCAAAGTAAAAAAAGATGTAACTGTAGAAGATGACTTGATGGCTACTCGTAAAATTGTCTTCAGCCACAGATTAAGCTATAATTCAATACTTGTTTATTTCAATGTTTCGACAGTTCCTTTTGTCAATTGTCAAGTATTTCTCTGGATTTTTTTCCTATATTTGTTCAAAGTCAAAATTCGCCATGATTGTTTTTCATTCAGTGAAGAGTCGATTGTAAAAAAACCATTTCGCAATTCCCAGAGGATCGAAAATTATTTGCATAAAATTAGTGTGGGATCGAAATAAGCGAAAAAATACTGGGTGTGTAACAGGATTATGATACACCCCCCTTCCTTAATTTGGTTTCAGTGAGAAATAATCGAAATTTCAAACGACTAATTGATAAACGTCACGTTTTGACATATGAATGATTCTTCCGGTTTCACCGGAAATAGTTTCGCATTTCAAATGGAATACCCTGTATATTATTGTATTTTTGAACTCTGCACTTTTTTTTAATCCAATGATACCATGTGAAAAAAAATAGTCTTCCTATGCCTTGATAAATAATTCAATTAATACTTTTTTATAATTAATGTTTGAAATATCACTTGGGATAAAAGAGGCATACATATAATTAGAAAATATTTTTTTTTGTGAATGTGCACTTGCAATAAATATTAATTTTCATACAATATCTATTTTGTATGAAAATTATTGTTTGTGAAACACCGTTTTCTAAAGTAGTTAAAAAAACTAACCTACATGTTAAGAGGTCGATGTTCGTAAGAAATCGAATGCCGAAAGCTGCCCATCGATTTTTAAATGGTTGGTTTTGAATTTTCGGACATTTTTAACCCCCTTCATTAACTTATTTGTTCATTAATAATTTTTATTTTTGGAAAAACATTCTTCATGCAATTCTTTGAGAGGTATCCAGTGATTTCTCAAGTTTTTTTAAGAACTGGTGTTGAAGCTGACAAACTTTTTGGCAGATATTTTCTTTCCTTATTGGTGGGAGTGAAAATGTCAAACCAACAAGTTATTGAAATTGATGAATGCTTGATAAACGAATACATACAAGATGTTGCTTTGTGGATTTATTGCTGAAAATTTCTATCAAGCATATGGAAACTGATGAACTCAACAATTACAAATGTCGTTTTGAAAACCTCACACACTCACTGTATATATTTCCCTCTTCATTACATGTTAAAGAGAAAGATAGATAACAGAAAAAGAAGGTGATATTTTTTATTTGTCACAACTTTATTGTCAAAACTCGAAATGCGTAAATACAAACAAAAATAATCACAAAAAAATAGCTCGCATGATAAGTCCATATTTGAACTTTGCTAGTATTAGCTTGGCTATCAAAATTAAGGAATCCGCTAGGAATAAATATTCCATAGATATGTAAAACTTTCAACCAAAATCTTCACAGATCAAAAATATGTTCTCAAAAGATCAGCTGATCAAATAGAAGGTAAAACTTCGTTTATCGCACTCCTATGAGTTCGGAAAAAAATTGTGGTGGAACTTACGTACGCGGCGGTCTCAAGTATTTTCGGAGATACGGCCTCATTTTGTCTCAAAAATGCATCATTTCAAATCTCCATTTTCTGCTAATAAAGACACACAAAATTAATCCTTCTTTGAGCCAAAACATCACACATGCTCACATTCACTTGTTTCCAACACTTTTTTGCATAAAAAACTGTTATTTTCACAAAAATTTGCCCTTCTTCAAAACGTAAACAAAACATCTTTTTTCACTGATTTTCTGGTTATTTTTATTTCAGATGTTGGCAACGTCTTACCATGAGCCAAACAATCACGTTGCCAACATCATAAATACAAATTACCAGAAAATCAGTGTAAAAAGGTTGTTTTGTTTACATTTCAAAGAAGGGTGAATTTTTTAAAAAATAATAGTTTTTTTCTGCTGAGAAGTGTTGGAAACAAGTAAATATATGCGTGTATAGTGTTTTGGCTCAAAGAAGGGTGAATTTTGTGTATTCCTAATAGCAGAAATTTGACATGTTAAATGGTGCATTCTGGAGACAAAATGAGGCCGTATCTACGAAAATACTTGAGACCGCCGCGTTTTGACTTAAGATTCGTGATCAGGAGGTCAAAATACGTAAGTTCCACCACAATTTTTTTCCGAACTCATAGGAGTGCGATAAACGAAGTTTTACCAAATAGAAATACTTAACCTAAAAAATGTTGGATGAATAAAATAAGATTTCATACCTGCATACTCTTGGAAACATATGGTCAGGGGGGACTTTCTAATTTTCTCTTCAAACAAATCTTTCTTGTTGAGGAATAGGATGATAGATGTATCCGTGAACCATTTGTTGTTGCAGATGGAGTCGAACAATTTCAAACTCTCCTGCATTCGGTTCTAGGGAAAGAAAGAAAAATAGGTTCACAATTTTTTTTGTTTTTGTTTCGGTCCTACCGTCGTCTCATCTTCGTGCAATACTTGATCGTATTCGCTCATAGCTACGCAGAAAATAATCGCTGTCACGTCTTCGAAACAGTGTATCCATTTTTTCCTTTCTGACCTCTGGCCACCCACATCGAATAATCTGAAATGGGAACGAATCAGTCAAAATATCAAACCAGTTTCAATCACTGATAGACCACGAACAAGAAGTAATTGATGGTATCAATACAAAATCATGAATATTCGGGAATATATTTCGACGCTAGCGACTCTATCGTTGAATATGAGAAACCCACGTAATGAGCTGAAATCATATATCTAATAATAACTATATAGGTAACATGGATACCAGAGCTGAAGCCAAAAAATAAAACAAATGACAGTCTGCGGGACCAATCGCGAATATGCGCATGCGCAAGTTTGATTTAAGAATCGACATGCGTTTTCATCATGGAGGAGAGTAGCTTTCTAGTGAGCGACAAACGTATGATAATTATTAAAAATCAATCAAATGTGTCACGTAACCTTCAATTCGATGTTTTTATTTCATCATGACATATATTTTCAAATATTCATTTATATCGATGGATTGTTGGACGATATTGAATAATAGTTGATGATAAATGCAGAAATGGATGTGATCTACAAAGCGAATACTTGCGATTTGCTGAGAAACCTGTCACGATAAAGTCATCGGAACAAGATTCGTGGGCTAATTTTTGATCAATCACTGTTATCACTCACTAATCACTTCTGTAAACAATCAGTAAGTACATTAATAACTATATCAACGCTCTTTTACACAATTTGAGTCAACAAACATACATAACCTATGAAGTTCTGAAAACGTCAGTGGATTTCAACTCGTCAAAACCCGCGCTTGCGCACAATTCATCATTAGCAAGCCAGACAGTCTTTTGTTTTTCCAAAACTGGCTTCATTTTCGCGTGAAGAGAAGAATAGGTGTTATCCATATAGTTGTTATTATATATATGGCTGAAATTCAATGGGGAAGTTTCCTTCGAACTGATTTTCATGAAATTAATGTTTGAATAACAAGTATTATATTTCTGCTGTCTAGAATTACTGTTGGAATCATCCAAATAACTTAAATTTTCAAATTACAGCGATATACAATTTTTATGGCGGAACACTATGACGTACTGATTAGATTTAGTGACATTTGTTGGTTATAAGTTTCGGAACTCGATTCGGTTGAGCCTACGGACTGAAAAAAGAAGAAGTAGAAAGCTGTTGCACTGTTGCCAGATTGAAGTCACTACTTTCATGGATGAATCGAAATATTCATCAAAACATGGAATATTTGACTAGCATAATCAAATTCAAAAAAAAAATTGCCAATATCAAAATTGTTTTTTAAGTGGCCATTATTTCAAAATGAAAAAATACTCTATTTTAATATTTATCTTGTCTATAATCAAAATTCCCTTGGGCACCGGGAAGAAATTTCAAAATATAATTCAGTTTCAACTTGAATTATTGAACAAATGATCATAGCAATACCAAGATGTTGATGCAGAATATTCGACTATTTAGACATATCGGCAACAGTGTACGGGCGCAAAAGGGCTAGCGTGCGTCAAAACAATGATCTATCCATCTCTTTCAAGGCTCTTCTAATTAGTACGTCATCAGAATGGCGGAGGAGCCGTAACTACATTTTTGGGAATGTTTTTCTAAGTCAAATTTGATAGCACGAGATAAATAAAAAATACGTATTCGATGAATTTTCATTTCATTCAGTAAGACATTCAAACGACATCATCATGGCTCCTTCTTGTGACGTTACAAGTCCTCTGATAGGCATATTCCTGTGTTGCCAGTTTCACTATGACATGTTTGTATACTGAGTGCTATGTCATTCGTTTTTCTGCCTACTGATATTGTACAAAAAATGAATCACGCTCGGCAACTCAGTAAAACATAAATCTCCAACGCGCTAGGTATCAGTTCAGAACTTGTGACGTCAAATCTTGGCAGTTTTCAGTGTTCGAACCGATTTTTTTGTTGGAAATTCTTTTGAGAAGATTTTTTTTTTGATAAATTAGTGAAGACTGACGAATTGGCTGTGCTAAAATCTTCTTCTTGGTGATCATAAGAGTAAAACTAGTGAAGCTATGATTAATGGTTCACAAAATAACTTCTTAGGTAGCTCGTAATACTCACTTGAAATTGAGGTTTTTGAAGGAAAAGTGGACCTCCACAATACCTGTGGTTTTCACTCTAGTCCTCAGTATGTCTTGTTCTGTCGGTTGATAGTCTTTGGCGCCTAGCCGGTCTAAATCGTCCAAGAAACTAGAAGAAAAAACACACCCTCAACACACCAACTGCTGTTTGGGAGGCAAAGAAATCTTACTATTTGGCTGAGTCGTTGAGCTGGTACTCGTTGGAACGACCGAAGCACTCTTGCACCCCCGAATCCATCCATAACCTCTTCATGGCCGCTAAGAGTTCCTCCGAGAATGGTTCGGTGTCTTCCATCCGTTGGATCACATCGAATACCATTTTCCCATCGATCTGGAAAACACTTGTATCTGTAAGCCTTAGAGCAACGAGCAGAAAACAACTACTTTACTGGCTAATGCCACGAAGAACATTGGATTGTATAAACATAAGGTCACTTTTTCAGACAGAGCTTCAGTATGAAATAACGAATCTTAGGAAAGTGGCACATAAATACGTATGTCAGTTATGTCACGGCACATGATTTCGTAAGATAGAGCTCAATCCGCGTTTGAAAAATTCATTTTTTTTATCCACGAAGCTCTGGGGAAAGAACGGTTTGAAGCAGTGAACTCCACTTTCGAATTATTAAATAATTTTTTCTATTTTGGTTCTATAATGAAACGCAAATGTGTATCGAAATAGTCTGTTTCGATACGCATTTACGATCGAACTGTCAAATGAAAGTCAGAAGAATTAGGCCCAGTTTACTTCTAAGCGATTTTGGACTCGATTTTGGATTTGGTGATACTAGCAGTAGAAAACCCAATGTTTTAATTGATGAATTTCAATTCAGAGTATGATTTGATTCAAATCGACCAATAATAACAATAACATTGCATTTTTCACCGCTGTTATCGCAAAAATCAAAATCGCTTACCATTATAAACGGGGCTTTACGCTTGTGCGTCAGATTTCAAATATTCCAATGTCATCATTGTTACCAATCAATATGTTTCTGTTATTCATCGATATTAAATGAATTTGTTTCAATGAAAGACTTCAAATTAATTCAAAATAGAAAAAAATGTACATGACACACGTTTTATAAGACATGTTGCCGCACTTGTTCCCTTGGAGCACAAAATAGCGTCGATATAAAACTTTTATCATAATATACTTTTTTTGTCCATTTCAATGAATACTGAGATATTTCAATTATTATAAATCAAACAAGAATCTATCAAGGAATTCTAGTAAAAAAGCAAACACGAAACCGAATATTTTCAAGTAATCAACTGGAATCGTGAAGAATTCTAAGGTAGATAGTGATTATAGGAAAAATTATAAATTTAAAGAAGTCGGTATTTCGCTCTGAATTCAAAAAAGAATTTAAGGAATTCCAAGGAATATTGGAAATAAATGTGTTTTCTCACATTACTGGAATTCAGTTTCATTTCAATCATACCTGAATCTATCAAAGACATTCTAAGAGGGTTTGAGATATTTCATTGAATTTCGAAAAATTCAAAGGAATCCCAATATATTATGTATTCTGAAAAATATAACAAATTCTAGTGGATTAGTGATAATATCGATAATTTAATGAAGACTGTTTTTTAGTTTTCTAGAACATACCTACTTGAATTTACCGAATTCTAAAGAATCCCAAGAAATTCCACAGCAGAATTCAAAATAAGTTTTGTAGATCAGAAGTTAGAGAAAAATATCATTATTGAAATTAAAATTTTCAGAGGGACAATACCCAATGCACGGATTTATTATTCTTCTAGTAAAAAATAGGGAATTGATTTCGGTAATTGTGCACTTTATCATGCGATGAATATTTTGATGAAAATTTCTGTTGGTACGTACGTATTTTGACCTAAAAAACACGAATTTCATAGTATTATCGATGCCAAAGGTCGAAATTCCACCTTCTTTGTATGGTAAGTTTTGGGCAAGTATTGTATCTTATCAGATCCCAGACATATTATTACATGCATTTACCATGGTTAATTATGATTTTTGGCTATAAAACACCATAAATATGTTATTTTTCTGTAATTTTCCTATCATTTCACCAACTAGGCTACATAAACAACGACCATTTTGAAAACCTCTGTCCTCTGTTCAAATCTTGAGCAAATACATGTAAAAAATGGTGAAATTTAGAACTTTGGCATCGATTATTTCGAAAAATAGAGATATGTTCACGATAATATCATGAAATTCGTATATTTTTCAGGTCAAAATACGTTATAAGTACCAACAAAAATTTTCATCAAAATATTCATCGCAATTACCTTGATTTTCAATTAACATTTCATTTTCAATTTATAACTCTTTACAATAATCAAATTGATATTGCTTGCTAATAGAAGTTAATGATTTTTATAATGGATTTATTTTCCTTAGCAAAACAAATATGTGTGTATAATTAAAGGAGGTGTCGCGGTGTTATCAATGAACATTGAGTAAATAAATAATTTCTTGGAATTGTTAATATCATCTCTGAGCTCATACTGGATAAGGAATTTTATTTTATTATCCCACACAAACGTGACATTTTATCTGGGTCTACATGATTTACAAATTCACTGAACATGCCTGGAGATTACATTATTTCCAATGGAAGCTCTTTCATCTCCAAGTGCTCAGTTTTTTTAAAACAGCAATGAATTCATAAGATATAATTGATTAAATGTTCATATCTAAATCTTCCATGAAAAAAACTCACGAATAATGATTATATACTATTGATAATAATAATCAATTAACTTTTGCTGCTCTATACTGTTTATTTATAATTGATATGAATGAAGCTTCATCCGAAAACAGAGGGGAAAACAGAAAAGACAAGATCATGATGCTTTAATTTCCTAAAAGAGTTTAAGCCCTCTTGAGAATCTCTTTTCCCATCGACTTTTCTGAACATCTAGCCTCGCCTCTCATTGTTGCCATTTTTCCACTTCAGTGTTGATAAAAAGACCCTTGAATTTCGCTCGAAATATTTGCGTTCTCACATAAATGGGTACATAGTTGGAAACATCAGAAGAATCTTTTTTATTTGGAGTTTTAAAATGACAAATAAGGGGTTAGTTATTGACTGGTGGATTCACTTCCTATCCTGTGACTGGTCCCAAATTTCTCGCCTACTTCTAAAAAACATGTCTGAAGAAAACCTAGATCGTAGGGCCAGAATGGTGAAAATCAGAACTACTCTATGGGCCATTTTAGTTTGTTTACATTGTCTGGAAGAATATCATTATTTCATTTCCTTTCAATATTTTCAAATTGTTTGCTTGGCTATAAAGTTTTTTTCGTTTCGTCTATTTATATTATGTAGTTATAGTGCTCTACTAAGCAGTTTTGTGTATATATGGTTGTGTTTTTCTGGACAATATACCTATTAATTGAAAGTACAACTTCAGTTGAAAAGACTATTTCTGAAGATAGTATTTCAATAATCTTGATTACGGATTTACTTCAAATATGTAAGCAATAAAACAAAATGATTTTAATAACAACATGATACTTATCATCCTGTGTGAGTAGCTACCTGGACAGTTAAAATATTCTTATATTGACCTATTGAGAAAATTTCAAAAACTTGTTTATGTGCCAACATCTAATATTATTACATTTATTTTGAAAAATGTTGAAGTTTTCAACTATACTATTTCACACTTTTTGATAAAAACAATGAAAATGCCATGCAATTATGAATATTTATTGGTAAGTATAAAATGAATGAGAAAATACATTATGATGTACTAAATTTCAAGTGTCTTCACTAAGATAACAGTAATAAACTACTCAATTACCTCGTCAATGTATGAAAAGTTATTTCGGGTTTTTTTCTCGCCCAAGAGAAACAGTAAGGTACGACAACAATAATGATTCATAGTTTTTCCAGAATTATTTGAATTCAAACCAACAAATTAACACTTCACAAAAAAAAAATTACATGGAAACCTTATGGCAACAAATGTAAACAAACGATTCTATGGCACATGCGTTAGTTATATTCGTCAACGGTAGGGGGCATACTGCTTATTTTGTTGATTTTGTTTCGCCTAATGTGACATTGCGTGGGTGAATCTCGCTATAAGTGAAGCTGGGATTTCAACCAAATTTAAATGAGTTGAATATGTATCGAACATGATTGAAAGAAAATTCTTCAAATATCTTTCGACAGTATCGCCATCTATTGTTGTACATGAGAACCCCACATAATAAGCTGAAATTCAATTGTTCCAAATCAAGGATTTTTCTGCTGAAAAAGTTGAAGAGTAGCGCCTCCTGATGGTCTTATTTTTATCATTCCTGAAACTAACCTCCCTCTCATTATTTCCATAACTGATTCCGAGGTTTGGCATCGACCGCAAAATGGCTACCAAGGACTGTATGGTATTGCTGTAGACTACTGGCCGATATTGCTTGTGGTCTTCTGGGGTGAATCCACTCTCGTGGATAATTCTGAAAATTGAAAACATGAAAATACATCGGGCATACACGAATAAATATAGGCACACGATTTAAGGTACATAGTGCTATTTTTAAACGTGAAGCATTCTTCACACAGACTGAAACTGTTGAAATATTTATGGAATTGAAATAGTATGAAAAGCCTTTCCAACTAAAAATCACAACTGTTTGACAACAGGTCTGGACATATGTTTTGGAACATATTTTTATCACATTTCCCGGACTATTACAAGTATTGATCTTGCGTATGCTCGTGATGACGAAAATTCAGATTGACTGGACTTCCACATAAGCAATCTGTGTATTTAAAAATCTATTTTATTTCAAAATATACATTCCTTTTTGTATAATTGAAAGTCAGATAATTCATTGAAATAGCTATCGGAGAATTTGAAAATTAGTAGTCGGCAAAACCAAAGCTTACAGAATGAAACTTTCGATACCACGTGTTTTAGGGATTTACATTGTATCTAAAATCTCGACTGCGGCGCATTTTTTCTTCCTGTAATTTGATTTGGTGATTTTTTGATGTATTCAACGAGTCCATTCTGCGACTTTTGAATGTCAGAGTTGGCAACACTGTCAGCATAATCAGATAACTTTTTGGCTATGAATGCTATGCATAGGTATGTAAACACCATTCAACTGAATTGTGACACTGATCATTGATGCCGGCAATTTAAATAGCAGCATCATGAAACATTATTATTTTCGAATAGCAATGGTCGTAAGGATAGAATCCGCATCACGTAATATTATGGAAGTCTGGTCTATTTGAAATTTTGTCCCGCGATCCCGATCGATCTGGGACGTACGTCTTTGCGTACATGTTGCTACATTGTGGTTACGCCCCATTTTCGTTCAATGATAAAATTGCACGATTTTTACGTCGAAAACGAATTATGGTACAAGGTTCATAAACACTATTTTATATGGAGAGAATTCTGGAATATTATTTCGAACTGAATGTCTAATCTGATGCAAAAATATTCAATTTGTTTACAAAACAAGAAATTTTATATTCGTTTATATTCATAATCGTATTAAATGAGCAAGTTATATTTAGATAAAAGTTAGTAACAATTCAAACAAAGTTATATATGCCGCCAGTCTTTCATTATGCAATGTTGCCAAAGTGATTGTTGAAAAAATAAGAAAGCTTTATATAAAATCCGACAAAATCGAAACGTTGAAATGAAATTTTTACCAATTTGTCGAATTCTACATAAATATCGTAATAAAAAAGCTGGTTTTCGATATCAAATTGGGACACATAATTGTATAGGATGGCAGTCCCTTATGAGAAATAATTATTTACCATTTAAAAAAAATTACTATTCATTAAATTTTGATGTCATTGTATACCTATAATAGGTATATCTATTATAAAATCCATGGCTCTGAATGAATTGTGAACGAATTGGATCTAGGCATATCAGGTCTACGGCCACAGAACTATATGTGTCTACGGCATAATCTAGAATTTATCTAAAATCAACATTTACCTACCCATTTATATACAAATCTGACAGATACATTCACCTACTCCCTATAATCTATTAGTTTTTTTTTTGGATGGCAAACTTTGTTAGTACCTTTAGAATTTGATGTTTGAAATCACTGAAGATTCGCAAAACAACTCATTTTGGAAGTAATCAATGCTTTACATTATTTTTTATATTGCAGCAAATGTTTTGAAATTCTAGATAGATAGGTATAGGTATCATTTGTGAATGTACCTATAATTGCACAAACCTCGTGGATAAGTTAAATTTTTACTAGATTTTGAAGTTGAATTTTACGATATTTAAAACAGATTCATTAGATAAACATTCGGATGAAACATTTGGTTACCTACTTATACATATATGCAAACGGAATGTAAATCGATGTGACAGATACTCACTTCATTTGTTTCACTATCGTGCTTTTTCCTGATTCCCCGGCACCTGAAACAAATAAACAATTCAATAGATGCACAATCTTTGAAAAAAATTAAAGGGCGAAAGTACAACTTGACTCTTTATGAATAATACAGATGATATCAATAAATCGATAATATCGCCATATTTTAATTATCGATAATAGGTCCACCCTACTGTATCTCATGTAACTATCCATGAGATGCGCATTGTCGAAAATCATCAAGTATTGTTTGATCATTAATTTTTTATTCTCCTAATTCAATACATTTTGGTGGGTAAATCGCCCAGTATAATCGAAAATGTGGTATTCATTACAATTACTTGTCATTCGCGCCGGCTTTCGTGTATAATGTTTGCCTAAATGATTAATGCAAATAAAAATGTTGGCGTGACGTGAGAAATGTTTAAATACTACCCAAGAGTTGCGAATAAATCGATCAATATCGAATATCTGGATATTATGAATCGAAACTTCAAGAACCTAAACCGGCGAACAAATGTAATAATTTTGCGGTATTTCCTCTAGATTATAGTTGAATGCAGCCGTGGTTTTAAGTGGCCAGTTCCTGCTCTGGAAGCGTACTAAATTTAAAAGCATCACGCGTTTAGATCAGATGACGAGAGTTGCACATTATCCTGGCGTGTGTTTTAATTTTCATCTCATCGGAAACAGATCCGACAGCAGCGAACAGTGGCATTCCTCAATGAAAATTTATTGTGAACATATTTTTTTTAATAATAGTATATTATTCAACGAGCGCATAATGATGGCTATTACCCACAAAGGTAAGAATTGCATAATGAGCCGAAGGCGTGGGTAACTACTTGAGACTACCTGAATATTTAAACAATTTCATCATGCTATTTTATATGAAGAGTATACGAAATGTATTATGTTATTGCAGGATATTGATTCAAAAAATTAAGTTTCTACGCGACATGTTCTGTTATTGCAGATTCTCAGAAAATTAAGTCCTCATGATACTCCTATGCAACCAGAAATATACTTTTATGTTGTTCTGATTGGTCTGAATGTTTTGACATTCTTCTCCGTTTTTGCACCTACTCCTTCTATCCTAACCTTACTTTCAGGTTTCAGCGTTACAGCGTTTCAAAAAAGAAACAATTCGTTGAGAAAGAAACAATGATTTCTTGCTTTTCTTTTTTTTTGCAAGAGCGATTGAAACCGAGATTGAAACCATGAAAACCCAAGTCGGGTAAGTCTTGAATTTGCGTGCATTTCACCAATGATTTCACAAACGATTGGTTGATTTCTTGTATTGTGCTTTAGTAGGTATAGAGGTAGAACTCCTAGTAATTTTGCACTTATGCGATCTGTATTTTGAAGAAAATTTTTGTTGGTACTTACGTATTTTGACCTGAAAAACACGAATTCCATAATATTATCGTGAACATATCTCTAGTTTTCGAGATAATCGATGCCAAAGTTCGAAATTCCACCTTTGTATGGCAAGTTTTGTATCTTCTCAGATCCCGGGACATTTCACATTCATTTACCATGGATAATTATGATTTTTGTCTAAGAGAAACATGATGAATATGGAATTTTGCCGTAATTTCCTTATTATTTCATCAACAAGGCTACATAAACAACGGCCATTTTTAAAACCTGTGTGCATGCGAATCTTGAGCGAATAAAGTTGGATTCATAGCTGCCTGATAGATAGCAAAACGACTCAATGATGGTGTTTTCTCTCTTCAAAATATGTCAAAAAGAAAGATAGATATCAGTAAAAGAAGGTGGAATTTCGAACTTTGGTATCGATTATCTCGAGAACTAGAGATATGTTCACGATAATATTATGAAATTCGTGTCTTTCAGGTCAAAATACGTGAGTACCAACATTTTTCATCAAAATATAGATCGCATTATAAGTGCATAATTACCGAACTCCTATCTGAATTTGATAATACGATAGGATCTCACAATATTACTCAATAGTACTGTCATTTCCGAGGTCATTTCATTAGGTACTCGAGTCATCACAGCAATGACCGTCATATTAAGGGACTAATAACTGTTGAACATCGAATAAGCAAATGGATGATACATTTGATAGATTGTATATAAATGGCTTTTTCAATATTTGCCACAAGTAGCCGATGAATGTTTCTAATTTCTATTGTTGAAACTGGCGCGCATTCACTGTATTTTCATCTCTTCAATACATTTGAGAATAAATTTCGAACTTTGGAATGATTTATTTCGAAAAGTAATAGTATCCTGTTCAGGATAAAATTATTTTGAAATGAGTGTCTTTGAAATCCAAATATACGTAAGTATGTTCATGAAAATAAAGATCACATGATTAATGCAAAATCACCCTATTTTCTCCCTTGGTTTGTAGCGATATATTTCTCGATGAGGCCGAGGTCAATACTCGACTTCCTGTTAATGAACGTATTATTATAATAACTTAACATCGTACCAGCAATCTCATTAAAGTCTGTTTGCCAACATAAAACCGTGCTAAGTACTCAACAACCAATGGGACACACTAACCCAATAAAGGATGCCTTTGTGCCTCAGTCTGAAATCTCTTTAATGGAGGACGATGAGGAATGAAAATGCAGTCGGGAATGTCGTATGGTAATAAATAGTCGAGAGAGCACATGCACTAATTTTGATCTTGTGGAAGTGAGGAAGTCATCCAAAGTAGTAAAATACCAGCCACATTTGCCGGAATACAGGCTGTATCAATTTGTTATCGTTTATTTTCGAAAGAGCACCATAAGGGGGAAGTGAGCAGAAACATAAACATTTCAGGGGGCCAAATATATTGAAATAGAATAACTACAACTACTGTTTTAGTATTATCACAAGAGCTCAGATTTATCCGGATTTTTGTGGTAATTTTCGAATCCTTTTTTTTATGGGCAGCTCCATTGATTTTGTCAGAACAGATCGAGTCAATTTACCCATAAATCAGAGTCAACGATGATCTAAATTTATATGATGAATGGCTGTTGAGTGGTAAATTGAAAATTAATGAAAAAAAAACAGTATACAAGTTATTTCGGAATAAAAACAAAGAAACTCAAGAACTTGATTTGAAAATTGGAGTTGGCACGATTAAAAAAGAAGAAAGCATTAAATATTTAGGCCTAATTGTAGATGATAAATTTCAATGGCAAAAACACATAGAACATATAAAAAATAAAATTGTTCCAATGATCGGAGCCCTTTACAGATGCCGTGACTACTTAGAAAACCGAAATAAATTGTTCATCTATAATACATATTTTCTTTCAACATTTCGATATTTAATAACAAATTGGGGAGTCTGCTCAAATACCCGAATGAAAAAAATTTAAACGCTCCAGAATAAAGTAGTAAAAATCATATTTGGCTTTGACTATAAAGCAAATACCAATTTTATTTACGAGGTCACTGGTATTTCACCCCTGGAAAATATTACATATAGAACAATGCAAATACATATATAAAGTTACAAGAAATCAACACAAATGTAATACATCCATGACTTCAATAAACGAAATTCATAATCATAACACGAGGGCAAATAAACAAATTTATTTATCCAATGTAAGAACAAATGTGGCTCTGAATAATCCAATATCAAAATGTATTCAAACCTATAATAAACTACCGATCTTTATCAAAAAGATAGATAGTTATACGTCGTTTGAAAAAGAACTAATGATACATATCAATACACAAAATTGTATGTGAGTTCTTGTGTGATTATTTTGTTAATGTTCGAAAAAAAAAACTGTTTACTTTAATACTCACCTGATGAATATGTCCATCAAAATCTTGCTTATACATGAACGGAAATGATTAAAAAAATGTTTATTCCTTCAAGACCTGAAGATCTGTCATTCTGTCTTTGATAATATCATGTTATGTTCCATCACAAGCAATACCTACTGCTTATTTGGAAAAAATACTTGTTGAATATTTGAAATTTTTAATAACTATATTGTGATAGGTATATTGTATATTAATGTATTTATTGTATTTTTGAATATTATCCAACCTATGTATATATTAAATTGAACGTATATATTACATATAAAAAAAATATATAGAAGTAAGTACAAGAAAACCACCGCAAAAACTAAAAAATTTGAGCTCGCGTTGTATTTGATAAGACAATCCATGAATATAGAAAAGCGTCTAATAAAAAAGCGACATTAGTAAATAACTGTACCAACTGCAATTTTAATCGAGTTTTTAATGCACATAACATTTTAATATTCAGGCATATGACGTAAATACGACGTAAATAGGTAGGTACATGTTCTATGTATTGAAAGAATTAATAATATACTCCTACAGAGAATTTCTAACCTGTACTCTGTACTATAAAGTAAAATGATTTTCAATGTGATAATTAATAGCGACGTACCGTTTTATGAACAGTCGGATCTAGATAGAGGCGAAATATAACATGAATGACGTAAAACGAATTCAACATAAATAAACAAGATGTGTGGCCATTGTTTAGTTTCGGTTTTAGAAATAATCAATACTCGAAATAAATGATGAACCGAGATGAACGCTTTTCAATTTTGTGATTGAATATCGTCAAAAATGTGATGCACAAAAAAACCTTGAATTGCATTCGCTGTTTTGTGATTATAATCCGATTCGTTTAAAAATTGGTATATCGAGATATTCGGCTCCAAAAAAAGGAGAACGAGAGATGGCCGACGAGTTTTGTGTTTGATTCGATTCTTTTCGAATTTGGTGTGTGTGGGTTTTTAAGGTTGGAGGTTATGATATTTTTGTTAAAATTCACGAATTCAAGATGACAGATCAAGAATTTTTTAGGTTAAAATTAATGGAATTGAAATGGCTCCAAGATGCTGAATTTTGTGATGATGGGCAAATTCAATTCAAAATTTGAAGTTTCAAGACAGTTAATTAATGGTATATTATTCAATGAGCGCATACGAAGATGAAAATTGCAGTACGAGCCGAAGGCGAGGGCTGTAATCATCTGAGTGGGTAATGGCCATTAATCGCGACTAGAATACTATGCTTTATCTACAACTATCTTAATATCCAAACAACTTTGACATTTCAATTTTTTTTTAATAGTTTTATTAAGAAATTGCTAAACATTGCTAAAGTGGATTCAATGTAAAACAAAACAACTTAATAAGAGATGTGTAACAAACATTGCCAGGTTTAACTTTTATTTACATAATAATTGATAGTAACATTATTGACACTACTGTTGAAATTGATTACTGAAGTTGCATTATCAATCAACCAGTGTTTTATAAAAATAGTATGCATATTATTGCAGAATATCGATTTTAGAAAAGTAGTATCTACGCGATATATGTCCTGTTATTTTAGATTCATAGAAAATTAAGTCTTCAACAATGCTATTGCTATACTGTACCTGTGACTGTACTAACTAAAGGTGCATTTAGTCAACATGGTTTTAAAATTGTGCTTATGTTTATGTTAAGGACGAAAGTTGAACCTGTTATATCAAATGGCACCAGTTATACACAGTGTTGCCAACTCAAAATGGCTTCTTTGAAAACACCAGAAAATCACAATACCTGGTTAAATGAAAAAAATGCGACGCAGGCGAAAATTTTTGAAAATCTAGTGGTTTTCTGGTGGTTTACTACGATACGATTTAAACCACTAGATTAACACCAGATAAAAGCTAGTTCTATTGGTAAAACTGGAGCGCACTCGGTGTAAATGTTTCTGCTTAATCGAAAAGGGTGCTAGTGGTGCTAATTATGTAATTTATGTCAAACTGAAATCTATGCTCAGCATGAAACATGAGACATGAGAGCTCAACATGACGTTGACGATTTGACGAATATATCGAAATCGTGATCCGTGTCATGCGCATGCGTCAACTGTCAATTTGTAGTGAAATCTGTGGCAGAAATCAAATATGGAAGAAATCTTAGAAATCACCACATGTGTCATGAAAAATTCACAAAAATAACCACCATTTACTAGATGCAATTTTTTGTCACAAAACGATAACTCAAACCACCAGTTTTGGTGTAAAATCCACTAAGATGGCAACACTGGTTATACAACAAATATTAAGTTTATGCTAAAAACATGTGACCTTGGAATTCCCAACTTCAAGAATCTTATGATTATGATAAAAAACTTTGTGTGTGTCAAAGTTTCATGTCAGCTGTCAAGAACGATACATGTTCCATGATTACTATTTTTTGTCTTTTAATAAGTTGGCAATGGTTTTGTCGCTAGAAAATGGAGTGCGTAAAAAAGGTATCATGAAGAGCATATTAAATTGATTTTGTCCTTTAAAATGATCTATCAAAACACAGAACTGTATTCTTGACTGATTGTCATTTGTCGCTTTCAGTAACTGTCATTCTTAAATTTATGCTTAGATTAAAACTTGTATTATTGTTGAGTTCCGAAATTCCCAACCAGTACTGTAGATCGTTCTGAAATTACTGAATTATACTGGTGGTAGCTTACTCAACCTGAATTCGTTCCGAATTTGCTGACTGTCATCAGTAATTCAGTAATATCGGAAATCGACTTATATGTGAAGAAAAGTTTCGGACTTCCATTGTCTAAAGGTATGAAGATTTGAATCCTGAGAAAAGAAAAGATGAGTTATGCTGAAAAAACGAAATAAGTGATGAATAAAAATTAACTATTTTATCGAATCAAGAAGATTCGAGTATCAATAAATCAGGTTAGTATTATTGTTAGTATATATGAAGTCGAAAAATGTAGATTTAAATGGGAGTTTAACTAGTCGATGAGCCTGAAAATAAGAAAAAATTGAATTAGAAATCAATAGCCTGAAAAAGAAAAGTTGAATTAGAAATCAATAGCCTGAAAAAAGAAAAGTTGAATTAGAAATCAATAGCCTGAAAAAAGAAAAGTTGAATTAAAAATTAAAATAAAATGAATGAATAAAGAATTAAAATTATGAGAAAGATTCAAATCGAGTTTGTCACGACGTTTCGATTGTGTGTATCTACAATCGTCTTCAGGTGAGAACTAACAAAGTCCTGGGATACGGGGGTATTTATAGGTCAGCTACGAGGAGAAACCACCAAGTCAGGAATCGCAGAACATGTGTGGACCCACCAACATAACATCAAATGGTCTGAGGCAGAAATCATCCATAGAGAAGAACACTGGTTCAGGAGGAAATTCAAGGAAGCAGCATACATAATGAATAATAACGCTTTCAGTCAACCAAGCGTCGAGATCCGCAACACATGGAAACCGCTGATTAGCCGAATCAACCGGTTACGGCTCACTGAACCGGAAAATCCCGCCATAGCTGACCTATAAATACCCCCGTATCCCAGGACTTTGTTAGTTCTCACCTGAAGACGATTGTAGATACACACAATCGAAACGTCGTGACAAACTCGATTTGAATCTTTCTCATAATTTTAATTCTTTATTCATTCATTTTATTTTAATTTTTAATTCAACTTTTCTTTTTTCAGGCTATTCAACTTTTCTTTTTTCAGGCTATTGATTTCTAATTCAATTTTTTCTTATTTTCAGGCTCATCGACTAGTTAAACTCCCATTTAAATCTACAATTTTCGACTTCATATATACTAACACTAATACTAACCTGATTTATTGATACTCGAATCTTCTTGATTCGATAAAATAGTTAATTTTTATTTATCACTTATTTCGTTTTTTCAGCATAACTCATCTTTTCTTTTCTCAGGATTCAAATCTTCATACCTTTAGACAATGGGAGTCCGAAACTTTTCTTCACAACTCGAGACATTGTCAGCCACCTTCAAACAAAAGTCGACTTATATGGATTTCATACGTTGATATTTTTACGCTTATGTTTATGATAATGCTTATGCTAAGGTTTTGTTTATGTTGACTAAATGCACCTTTTGATGCCTTGCAACCAACAATATACACTTGTATGTTGTTCTGATTGGTCTGAGCGTTCTGTCATTCTTCTCTGTTTTTGCATCCCTATAACCTCAGTTTCAGCGTTTCAAGAAAGAAACAACTCAATTTATACGGTTGAGAATAAAAAACAATGAATTCTCGTTTTTCTTATTTGTACAAAAGCGAATGAAACCATGAAAACATAAGTCGGATAAGTATCTGTTGAATTTGCGTGTATTTCACAAACGCGGTTATATTTTGCATAGTAGGTAGAACTTCTATTTGAATTTGACAATACGATGGGATGTCACAACATTAACCCATCGTACTGTCATCATTATTACTCGATTCATCACAGTAATGACTGTCATTAACTGTTGAAAATCGAGTAAGAAATGGATGATTTACTTGATAGTTGTAGATAAACAAAGTATACTCAGCTTCTACCTATACAAATGCACTAAAAAAGGAAGAGGAAGAAAGGAAGGCAAGATTTTTAATGTGTTACTCAAATTATTATCACAAACAACTCTATTCTATTTCATCTATATCCTTTCAAGTGATTTATTTTCCTTCAACGTTGATAGAGAAAATCTTCCGCTGGAACAATTCTAAAATTCTAGTCATCAAATCCGCAAAGAAATACGAAAACATTAATCGCTTTGGAAAAATGTCGGTGCCAACTTCACCTGGTGTTCCGGTAACTCTCTATTTTAAGACCTTCACCGTAAACCCACGAAACAGGTCAGTCTGATTGAATGAATCCCATTCGAGGTAACATCAATTGAACTTATGAAATCTTTGACCTTACGCTAACGACGACTGACTGCTCCGATGGAATCACAATCAAACGGATCTAGTCGCGGATCTAGTCGACGATCATCTGAGAATGATGATTGGAATGCATTCGTCATTCCTGCTGGGGGCGATGATGAAAAAAAAAATGAATCGCCTCGTGCTTTATGCTTCGAATCGGCGATAGGCTGGATTTAATCGCTCAATATGAGTATGTTCAAAAATCGTATAAGGTCTTTATCAACTTCTAAAAGCTATTACAGTATTCATGCACGATAACGACCTGCCATAACCTGATCAATTTATTTTTTCAATTATTATTATTTTTTGTGTTTTTTACGTCCAGTTTGTCCACTTCTTCTTGTATGTTGTATACAAACCGACTTGTCCTATACATTGTAAAATGTCTGAATGGATCAATAAATTATTGTATTGTATTGTAATAAGAACTTCTCGACTCTAGAATTTTTTCCCCTTTGATTTAGTTAGCTTAGCACGAGGGGTTAACCACAGTCTGAAATAGTGCACGAAAAATTCCTTTTTTTATTACATTTCCTTATTTCCTATTTATTTCCTAAAAATTCCTTCAATTCCTAACATTTCCTCGGAATTCCTCGAAATTCCTTCAATTCCCATTAATTTCCCTCATTTCATTCTAATTCCCCGCATTTCTCCGAAATGCCTTTATTTCCCATTTATTTCCCCGAACTGCCTTTAATTCCCCATTCATTTCCCTAAAATTCCTCGAAATTCCCCGAAATTCCTTTATTTATTTATTCCATTCCCTTCATTTTTCATTCGAAACCAAAGTCCATAGGCGTACTGTATTGAATTAGTTCATAACATTGAGTTTCCATAGGCGTACCCAAAAGTCAGAATTCAGGAAATTATTCAAAAATCGAATTCTTGAGGTTCGATAATTCAGTATTTCTTCAATATACAGGGCTATTCAAATTCGAGTCTATGCATGAGGATTTCGATAACGGTAAGAGATAGAGGGTTGGTTAAATGGGGGCAAAGTAGCGTATTTCAGAGGTTAATTATATGGATGAAAAAATCTGACCTAGCTTCTTCAGTTCTGGTGGTTCAATATTTCCAAAACACTCTGTAACTCAGATGAAAATACTACGTTAGTAGTTAGTAGCATTCAAAAAAATGCAAGAAAAAATACAGGTCCGTATTTGAAAATTAATAGTTGAGGGTGGCCCAATCTATACGATACCCTGTATATAATTTTAATTCAGATATTTGGAAAGGCTACATAAAGTTGCTATGGCAAAGTGGCAAAATTTTGAAAAAATCTCTGTAAAATAAAAAGATATAGGCAAAAGAAGAATTTCGAAATTCTTAATTTTTCCTGTATAACTCCAGAACTGAAGAAGCTAGGTCAGATTTTTTTCATCCATATTATTAACCTCTGAAATACGCTACTTTGCCCCCGTTCAACCAATCCTCTATCTCTTACCGTTATTAAAATCCTCATGCATAGACTCGAATTTGAATAGCCCTGTATATCCGTAGAATATCGAAACCGCATCTCCATGAAAGAATATTAAAGAAGCTTCAATAATGTAAGTTGTTGCAATTTCGAGATTTTGTGTCGAAACTATATACCTAAGTACTTATTCATTATTGGTCAAAACGGCTTAACGTGGGAATTTCCGAGAAAATAGAAGAATTTCGGGGAAATTGAGGAAATAGAGGAATTTCGGGGAATTACCGAAGAAATAGAGGAATTTCGGGGAATTTCCGAAGAAATAGAGGAATTTCGGGGAAATGAAGGAAATGGGGGAATTTCTGGGGATTTCAAGGAAATGAGGAAAATAATAGGCATCTTTTAAGGAATTTCCAGTGAGATTAAATAATCAGCCTAGGAATCGTCTCGTCTCATAGTACAAGTTAATGAATAGAGAAAAAAATATACAGTGAGTCTGCTTAAGTTGGCTGAATATGGGAAAGTTTTTTATAATTGATGCCTATTATTTCCCCATTCTCTCGAAATACCCCGAAATTCCTATATTTCCTCGGAAGTTCCCAGAAATGCGCCAAAATTCCTCTATTTCCTCTAAAATTCCCCAAAATGCCCCGAAATTACCCCATTTCCTCGAACTTCCCCAAAAATTCCTTAATTTCCCACAAGGCGTACGAGAAATTCCTTCTCGCTTACCTTGAGCAGTCCGCATTTTTTCATGAAAAGAAGAGCAAAATATCCGGAGATAGTCTCGAATAGAATGAGAGCCTTGAATATGCCATAAATGATTGTAGGTGTATTCAGATTTTGCATAAACTTCCAAATGATTCGGCAATAATTATTTTTGAATTAGATTTGCAAAAAAAAAAATGAATTTTTGAACAATTAGCAGAATATTGAACAAGCAAACTGGACTTGTGATCGCACAAAAATTGGTTAGGTATAGGTTAGGATTAGACCTCGGATTAGAGCCTGAAACCACAACTATGTTATATTTTTTCCATTAATAACGGTGAAACTGAGAAGATCCATGGTTTATTTTAGTCTCGATTTCAACGAATAAGTAATGAACTTAAAAATAGAAATTGCCTGATAGCCATAACGACAATTTCAAAAAAAAATATTGACATACCTATATTGATTCATGTTATCGTAATATCAAAACATTGTTATTTACGAGGTTATTTATGAATTGTTGGCTCTCAAGAAATAATGTTTTCAGTGTTTTCTTTAATCCAAGACACCTACACAACCGAGTACACAACCCAATAACAATACCACAGTCATTTTTTTTTTCTTTTCTCTTTTTTTTTTTTTCTAACTACTATGCCAAAGTAACCCTCAGAAGTTTACGGAGTAAACTTGTACGAGTTGATGATTTTGTATTTCAGATAATTCTTGTGATATTGATTATCTCAGTATTTATTATTTTCCATAAGAAGCTTCCAACATTCAGGCTTTGGAAATTTCAAACATCACTGGATTTTCGTACGATTATTCCTTTCGGACATCCCCAAGTTAGACGTCTAGAAGATCCAGATGCAGGGAACTTGCTGGCCGGATCATTGGATTCATAAAATGGGTATGAAGACGGCTTACAGAAACGTGTGAATTTGGTTATATCGGAATTGGATATATCAAAACCAAGAATCGAAATATTTTCAATTAGGTATTTTGGGAAAGAACGTTTTCAATCTTTTCAAGATAATATTTGGAATTAGTTTGTATTATAATCTACCTGAGTAGGTACTTATCATTCAACGATATCATCGTAGTATTTACTCAAACCATGAAATTTGCATCAAACTGTATATTATAGGTATCAACAGATAGTATTTTTTTTTCAAATATGATGTCGCTTCTAGAGTACCCTAATAAGTAACCTGTAGACATTCTAGATTATTATCGCTAAACTATTTAGTGCAACCAACCTTGAAATGCCTATTGTGTTATTTTCACGTGAACAGCTGTTATGTTAATAGAATGCAAACAAGGAATAAATGGTGAATAAATCAAGTAATGTAATGTGAATCATGATATTCAGTCATTTTTACTTACTATATCGAGACCTCATGATATGCTGAGAGTAGATATATTTTCATAAATTAAGGTGTTTCTTTCTACTATAATCGAAAAAGTGGTCGGTAAATTTCTCAACATTTTTCGAGGACATACAATATGTGGAAATACAATTCTCGATCAATCTAGAACTGCACAACTCTAACAAATTACACAACAAAAAATAATCAGAATTCGGAATTATTTGAAAAAAAGGCGCTAAACGCCAAACTTTAGTCAGGAACTATAGCCAAGAGCTCTAGAACTACTCATTTGCAGAAGGGAATCCGAACTCCTGATGACTTTGCAGGCGTTATCCAGAACCATTCTGTTATGGAGATAATCCAAAAAAATATTTGTCTGTTTTGGTTCTACCGGGTGTAACAGGATCATGGTACACCCCCCGTATCTCCGTTGGTTTTAGAGGTAATTTATTGAAATTTGGGACATGCTATGAACATAATAGCTGCACTTTTTGACCTACAAATGATTTGTTTTTCACTTCCGGTTTCGCCGGAAGTGATACAACTTTCGATTTTTGAATGGAACACTCTGTATATTATTGCATTTATAAAATCTGCAAAATTTTCTGAATCCGATGATATCAAATAAGTGACATTTTAAACATAAAAATTTTCAGTAATTTTATTTTCTTATTTTCTTTTAGTTGTAATTTCCATTGTATTTATCGCACATTTTAATACCAGCTATGAATAAATTCCTTATTGGTAGTACTAATGAATGGTACCACGGTACCAATATGGTTCCATTTGAAAAAAATGAGTGTTACCGCAAAATCGACTACGATGAACTTTATTTGCTCATAAAAAACGCTATTTAGTATTTTTGACGGGATTTAGATTTTTCTAGCATTAGACGGATCAATTGGAATGAATCGGATCCATCATGGCTCACCTAAATGGAAAACTAAAAACTGCATTTTAAAAAATTTTGACGTTTGAAATGTCACTTATGTGGTATCATTGGATCCAGAAAATTATGCAGATTTCAAAAATGTAATAATATACAGTGTGTTCCATTTAAAAATCGAGAGTTGGTATCACTTCCGGCGAAACCGGAAGTGAAAAACAAATCATTTGTAGGTCAAAAAGTGACGCTTATTATGTTCATAGCATGTCCCAAATTTCAATAAATTACCTCTGAAACCAACGGAGATACGGGGGGTGTACCATGATCCTGTTACACCCGGTATAATGAAGTCATTATGAAATGCAAATGCGTATCGAAATAGCCTCTGTTTCGATACGCATTTTTCATCACTCGGAGGTTGGTACAGGGTGTCCCACTTAAAGGTGTATTCTCATAATTGTTATCATATTTTCGTCATTCAAAAACTATTCTGGAATAATTTTTCACGAATTTTTTGAATCTGAGCTCACTTTTTCTCAGTATCAACCAATTACAGGGCAGCTCAAGAAACTTTTTCATGTTCTACGGTTGTTTCCTATTTTTAATCGATAATAATATATGAATGATATATATTTTTGAATTCAGATTGACGGGCTTCATCGAATTTATTCATGAAAATATAGATTATCTCGTATGAAAACTTGGTTTGTGCCACCCTGTATTTTGTTGATATAAGGAAAAAGTGAGCTCAGATTCAAATAATTCGTGAAAAATTATTCCAAAATTGTTTATGAATGACGAAAATATGAAGAATTTTGAGAATAAAGGGGGTGACACCCGAAGTGACACCCTTAAGTGGGACAACCTGTACAATCGAACTGTAAAATGAATGTCAGAAGAGTTAGGCCCAGTTTACTTCTGAGCGATTTGGATTTGGTGATACTAGCAGTGGAAAATTCAATGTTTTTATTGAAAAATTTCAATTCAGAGTGTGACTTGCGAGGTGACTTGATTCAAATTGGCCAATAAAAACAATAACATTGCATTTTTCACCGCTGGTATCGCAAAAATCAAAATCGTTCAACAGTAAACTGGGCTTTACGCTTGTGCGTCAGATTTCAAATATTTCAATGTCATCATTGTTACCAATCGAAGATGTTTCTGTTATTTATCGATATTATATCAATTTCTTTCAATAAAAGACTTCAAATTGTTGCAAAATAGAAGAAATTGTACATGACACACGTTTATACTAAAGAAGCTAGCAAAGCCACACACGAATTTCGACTCCGGATAGATCACATAATTTTAGGCTCATTTTAGGCTATTTTATTACCCTATTCTCAAATTTTTTGCTCTTCTCTTTGATAGAAAAATCTGTGGCTTTGCTAGGTTCGGCCGAACTCAGCAGAGCCATTTTTGAAAAACAATAATTTTGGTGTTTTGAAATAGCCAAATTGTAGAGCTCATTTCATGCTAAATTATTACCCTATTCCCATTGTTTTGCTCCCTCCCTTAATAGAAAAACTTGTGGCTTTGCTAGCTTCGGGCGAACTCAGCAGAGCCATTTTTGAAAATCCACTTTTTTTGCGATTCAATATAGCGATATTTTAGGACTAATTTTAGGCTAATTAATTACCCTAATTTGATTTTTTTTGCTCCACGCATTACAGAAAAATACAAGATTTTTCGATTTTCGCCAAGTCGATGATGCAATCATTAGTCTTGAAATATCGCTATCAAAAAACAGAAAAAAAGTTGTTTTTGAAAAAATCGCTCTGCTGAGTTCGCCCGAAGCCAGCAAAGCCACTTTAAAAAAAAAACATCGAATAAAACATTTCAACATGAACATTTTATTGATCCAGCGATGGTTATCATCGGTTTGACAAGTTGAATCGTCAAAAATTTATGATTTGAAATCATCGACTTGGCGAAAATCGAAAAATCTTTTTTTTTTCTGTAATGCGTGGAGCCAAAAAAATTAAATTAGGGTAATTAATTAGCCTAAAATTAGTTCCAAACTATCGTTATATTGAATTGCAAAAAACAGTGGATTTTCAAAAATGGCTCTGCTGAGTTCGGCCGAAGCTAGCAAAGCCACAGATTTTTCTATCAAAGAGAAGAGCAAAAAATTTGGGAAGAAGGTAATAAAATAGCCTAAAATGAGCCTAAAATTATGTGATCTATCCCGAGTCGAAATTCGGGTGTGGCTTTGCTAGCTTCTTTAGTATCACACGTTTTATAAGACACGTTGTCGCACTTGTTCACTTGGAGCACTCATCCTCGCTTCGCTCGTCGTACTCCAAACAACGCGTGCGACAAAATAGCGTCCTACAAAACTTCTATCATAAAATACTTTTTTTTATCTCGTTTTTTTCGTGTCAACCGACTGGTCTGGGTTTCCAATGGAAAAAACTGGATTTATTCGCAGTTTCATCGACGTACCGAGCAAAAGCAGTTTGACGTCTCTTCTGGCCCTTTGCCTCTCCAATTTGAGGAGATCGTCGATTGCCCTGGTCCTGGCCTTTGCCGCCCTTTCCTCTGCAGAAACGGTGCACCCCATGGCGCAGGTCTCCAAGCAAGGAATTTTGAAAGTGTTCACAAAAACACGCACACAATTTTTTTTATTTGCAGGTCGCGTGAACCCGACGTGAACCTAGGCAGATTTCAGCATTTCAGGGCATACAAAATTCGGCTTATAGGGAACATTCAGGTACCTATCACATCAGTAAACAAAAATCTGAAATAGACAATTCATATTCATTTTAGCTAAAAAAAGGCGATTGAATAATAAATTCCCATCATGACTCTATGACAATAATTTATTATTCAGAATAGATGAATAATCAATGAATTATCTTTAAATTGAATCAATTGTGAATGTCCGATACCCTACATTGAACCACGCATGGCTTTTTTTCCTATCTACAAATACCCAAAAATTTTGTGAACTTCTGTTACCAAACTTGGAGAAATCGAAAAGTAAATTTTAAGGTTAACCCGAGGTTCAGCCAGAAAAATTTAACATACACATTCTGTTGTTGAAGAAAGGCAGCTGAATTTCGAATATTGGCATGGATTATCTCGAAAAGTATTGGTTTGTTCACGGTTTCATTATCAAATTCGGAATCCTGAGGGCTAAATAATTAATTAGGTATTCGGGTAGGTACAACAACAACGATAATTTTCATTGAAAAATAGATCGTACGATAAGTGCAATCAAATCAACTGTTGATTCAACTCACTACTTTTCTGGGCGTTACCCTTCTATTCATTGCACTTTAGTAGGTACCCAACAAAATTTGAGCGTTCCATATAAATAGGTACCTACTTAGTACGTATGTACGATCCTTGCAATGAACCAAAAAATTTTTGACGTCTCTATTTGAGGTTGAAAAAAAAAACAAAATTTGGTGACCAGAAGACGAAAAGACTGTCCCTTTTGACATACACGAAGTTGAGCTGAAATCTACCTACATTCAACACCTCACAGTTCCATATTGAAATCGATTAATAGTTCACTGATACACTGTTATCACAACGAATAATCGATACCGGCAATTGAGTAGACTGAAAAAAACACTTAACCGACACTTGACTCTTTTTAACTGATACGAGATACCTCTCCAATATTTTATCTCGAATAATAATGATAATATCCTGTTCCGTAGGAAGAACAACCACAGAACAAGGCGTGAAAAATAAGGAGAAATAACACCGACCAGTGTCTTCTGATAACAAAACAAATGATACACGAGCTGCACGACAAACGATATGCGCGATCAATTACAAATTACAACTTACAACAGCGCTATAAAAATACTAAAAAAACAATAACCGCACTATTGAACGTGGCTAAACTGAAGTATCCGTGAATCTATTTGAAATCTCATCGGCTGATTTTCGTCCCTCGTCAGATCCGAATAAGTTCCGTTTAGTTACGGGTATTCACGATTCTGCTGGATGTTGCCAGATGTCACACGATTTTCTCGATATCTGCTACAAGCCATGATCACCGTTGTTCATAAGTTGAATCTTGAATCAAATACCTATCGCTAATATTCAGCGATATGAATCTCAGGAAGAACTGTTTAATCTCGAAGAAATGTTTTAAATAATAATAAATTGTTGATCGGATAGCTATTGAATATGTTCCATTAGGGGTATTAGTTAATTATTTACACATTTTTCAAGTGTTTTTCATGTGATCAACTAATCTTTGTGAAACATTAATTCCAACCGAGATTTTTCATTCAAAATTCCAAAGTATTGATCTTGGTAATGTTTAGAGATTTCGCATCAATTATATTTTTATTTTGACTAGTACCTACAGCTTCAACTATACGAGATGAAAGAAAAACATTTGATAGTAAAGTTCGAGGTAAAGTTACAGGTTTCATCGATACTACCTAATAGCACTTCCAAGGTGGATATAGGATGGTGAAACAGCTTCAGAATAAACTGTAGACTTTTGCCTACTTGATTTCAACCGTAGTAATATTTCCTGAGTTACCAGAGATGACGCCATACCATGGTGAGAAAATAAATGTGCATCTGTCATTTCTTTATCAGTGTCATCTGTTCCAGAAGAAGAAAGACTGAGAAGAGTAAAAATATTAATGATTATTCCAGATTTACTGAAAATATAGTGTTTTAATATCGTTTCGATTCACGTCTGTCAGATGCGAACCACAGAAATACTTATCTTACTATCTTAAACAGATATCTTCCTTCATAATCGATCTTACCGCCATCTTCATTCAAGTCGTCTAAATATTACTACCCGTCTCATATGGTCTACAAGTTTTTCACAGAAATAATTTTCGCCCTCCTATATCCACCTTGGGCACTTCCAAAACAAACGCGAATCGCAAAATTGACAAAATGTTTTTTTTATGAAACGTATATTTTCGACTGTAGTGAAATATTTGTTTCTTCTTTTTCCGAATATATATATATATATATATATATATATATATATATATATATAGTTCGCTGATGTCCCCTCAATCCGTTTTCCACTAATTCATCTCACCCTCGATCTCACCAAACTGAATCAAAATCACCAATAAAATTTAGATTGCCGTGGCCATGGAAATAAAACAGGTTGTATGTCATTTTATTTTTCCGAATTGGATTATTCGGAAGAGATACGAGATAGTAGTGCATCAAGAATTTATGAGAAATTATCCTGTATCATCCATACTTTCCAGAAAAACTCAAAAATCTCATAAAATTTATTTCCCAATATCCTTCTACTGGCTTGCACGAAGTTCCTCCACGTGCATTGAAGGTTTTCCTCTCGTGCAATAAAAATATGATAAAAGAGAACATCGATGTAATTTTAAAATTGGATATTTTTTCGGAAGTAAAATTGGCAACATTGCGACAGCCCCCACTTTCTTTCATGTGAGCACTTGTAATGACGTAATTTGGTATGCACACCTATCTGTCATATTTTGTGTCAATAATAGTTATATAATTATATATATATATATACCTACATCAGGTATAAAATGATGATTGCTTGGATGATTGCATCGGATAAGTAAAATGTAAAGCTAGATGTAAGGTAGGTACATTACTTAAGCAAGAATCTCTCGAAAAAAATTTGAACTTGAATTTATTCAACTTTTCAACTACCTACACTAACTAAAGAGCCGAGTAAAGAGCAGAACTAATAGAGAACCTTCATATACCTACATGAGAACTTGACATTGGGCTCCTGTATACCCAATAATGTCAAAAACAATAATAAGGAGTTCAATTTGAAAATGAAAATACGCTGATGAAAATATACTGCATGAGATCACTTCCATCCAATCAGAGAGACTCAGTTATAGTAGAAGGTTTATACATAACCATAATGTCCCCCTTGTAGGTAACTTGGTTCGTTTCATAGTTAATAAAAAATACAGGGTGTCCGAAATAACAAAAAAGTTGTTTTCTACAAATGGAAAACTGTATTTTATTCCACAATCCTCAATGACGCAGACAGTGGGTTGGGCAGATAGGGTTGTAGTTGATTATTTTTAATGGAACACCCTATAGTGACATGTCACTCGAATAGCGATATACAATATAATATCCAACCTAACTAATTTGCTAATGTATTTTTGTAGGTGTGTTTCACGATTACTTTACGTTGAAAAAGAAAAGTACGGATTTTACGCTTCTCTGAAATGAATCGGCTAATTTCTACTTGAATTTGAATTCATTTTTTCCCTCAGGCCCCTACTACAAGTTGATAACTCTCACTAGGTATCCATAAAATCATATTTTGTTGAGAGAAATTTATTCTGTTTGTAAGTAGTAGCAATAATGATGGCATTGTAATCAAAAATAAACTTTATCAAGTGACCAAGTGTGGAAACTACAGTTATATGATTTCCAAAGCAAAAAAGCATCGAAAATCGAACAACAACCTGTGCGCCATCAGAGTTGTTAACAAATCCACCCCCCGAGTTTGGGATTCCCCACACCCCGCCATGGCAGAAGGGAACGGCGCGCATGCCCTCAAACGTCGCCGTCCGCGCCCAACCTGCCGCTATCGAACTCCCGCTCCCGATCCCGGCCGATCCCGCCCGAAGCGAGAACTCACCCAACAGCAGCAGCTTGATGTCCTTGGCCGCCTGGATGCCGTCCTCTTTCAGGTTCTTCTCGATCTGCTTGCTCCTGGCGAGGGCTGCCCGCTCCTCCGCCGAAGAAGTGCACCCCATCCTGCACTTGCCCTCCGCGCAAAACGTCGCGACGGCCGTTATTCCTACCCCGCGCAAAGAAACAACACCACCACGCACACCCTCTGTGTGCTGCCTCACCCGCACAAATCTCTTGTCGGAAACTACTAACAAACGACGCGCGGACCCCTACTCGAACTCATGGCCGACTCGATTGACGGGACATACGCACCACACGGACGGCTATCTGGATATTTTGTTGCGGCGGCTGTTGCTTGTGCTTGCCAAGTAGGCTGCTTTCCCGTTTGACAGATCTAGTCGGCGTCCGCCACAAACGCACGTTCGCTCGATGCTGCGCGACGGCGGCGATGTGGCGCATGCGTGGTCAATTCGCCGCGTCTCGCACCCAACCCTATGCGTAGTCAGCGGCTTGGCTTAGAGGGGGTAGGCGCGGGCGGCGGCGTTGCCAATTGTTTGATAATTTATCGGAATCTACACACTTCGATCGATCTTATCGACTTTGTTCTCCATTTTTTTGTGCCTGGTCCGGAAATGATTAGTGAAGATTATTTTGCTGCTATACTTCAGGAATATCGAGTGAATTAAAAATATTGACGTTTTATCTCTTTTGTTTGGAATGTGGTTTAGAGTGAGTGGATAATAGGTTGGACAAAATTCTGGTGAGGTATCAAGTGGTATTCTTCTGACGAGTCGCGAATGGCGAAAACCACGATTTTCCGTGATGCTTCAAGAAATTTCGTACACGATTCGCGTTTCCCTTAATATCGATAAAACATATTTATCTGGCTTATATTCATCTTATATTATATACATCTGAATGAATGTGGCATTATTATTCATATTATTATTCATTCATGTTTTCTGATACGTCATGTTTTCGAATCAAAACTGAAAATACTACAAAGAAATATCTCAGTTTATGTAAAATTATACAGAATTTTGAGTACAATCAGAGGAACACATTTTGAATTTACCGCCAATGCGAGCGGTTCGAATAATACCGCCATTATATGATGAGTTCTGATTGGACATTTGTGTCACAGATGATTAGGTTGAAAATGGTGTTCGGACCCAAGCTTCTTGCCGTAGTAAAATGTAGCGATCATTATGTGGTATTAGTTCGAGAGAAATTCAGAACATGCCCTGCTATCGTTTTCTTCAAATAGCCTCTATAAAGGAAATCAATCAGTTGAATCATGAATTGAAGCTTTCATTCATCGGAAAGTGAGCAAAAACATATCCAAAAAGTCCCATATAATCTTTGGTCCCAGTGTCCCAAATATTTGTCCTGAGTGGCGCTATCCATTAGTCAGCGGTTGAACTAAAACCGTACTTGATCCATGTTTCAACATAATTGGTAGCGTTTTCCTTATTGTCAGTATTGTCATTATTGTCAATGTTCAAACAATAATCAATGTCAGTTCCAGTTGTCATTTGTCATTGTTAATGTCTAATATTTCTTTTACCATAAGTCAACTGTCAAAGCTGTCATATGTCATCTGCCAACCGAACGGTTGACACCCGTTATTATTGGTACTTATCCTTACTTACGAATTATATTCATTAGAACCAAAGAAAATAAACAAATTCTAACAACTTTTCAAAAAGAAGGCTAACGAAATACGCTTACATAATGAGTTCGGCCCTAGCATCTTTAACAGCCACATACACAGACTCTGAAGGTGAGGAAGAGGGAAACGATACGAACGAAAACACTAGTGAAGATGTACAGAACAAGTCACCCAGCAACTCGGCCTCCGACAACAAATCAACAACTTCTTCTGGCTCTCGTCCAGTCAGCCCTGTTACAGTCAGAGTTACGACCAGGCTGAAAAATTTGGTTTCTTATCTGGATGATACCATTGCTTCGGACGAAGAAAACGATTCTGAGGCAGTGCCACACGAAATAATAATGATGGTCGATAGTACCAAAGCTGAAGATATGGAAGTAGCTGATGAGGATGGTATAGTTATTCCTGCCGAGCCACCAGGGCATTGCTCCATAGAACTACAGGAAAAGATCACAAAGTTGTATGAAAAAATGGTTCATCAGAACCTTGATATGAATTCAGTGATACAGAAGAGGAAAGATTTCAGGAATCCCAGTATATATGAGAAGTTGATACAGTATTGTGATTTGAATGAGCTTGGTGAGGACTGAGTGTTGAATATATAAAAAAATTGAACAAACATTACTCATAAAATATCAATCAGCTATTGTTGATATTAAATATGCAATGATCAACATGTCATCACTGTATTTCAATAATTTAATATTATATTCTGATTGATACTGATTTCTAGGGACCAACTACCCTCCTGCTATGTATGATCCCTTGAAATGGAGCAAAGAATCCTATTATGAAGAGCTTGCCAAGGTCCAAAAGACAGAAATGGATAAACGAGAAAAAGAAAGAAAATCAAAAGTTGAGTTTGTATCTGGATCAAAGAGAAGTGAAGAAGACAAAAAAAGAAAAAGCAAATGGGACCAACCAGGTGGAGGTGGCATGTCAAATTCAAATATGAAACCAGCTGGTTGGGTGCAACCTTCACTAACCACCAGTTCTACTGGTACTAAAAGTACTGTGATATCTGCCTTTGGATCATTGCCAAAGAAAAGACCCTGAAATTCCAACTGTGTGGTCATGTATAGTAAGACTAAGAATAATTATTACTTTTATTTTGAATTGACTAGTTAGTTCATGACATTCAACTGGTCTGTGAAAATTGTATGTGCAGTTTGAAAATGAGAATTAAAATAAAAGGGGATTGATTCATAACTTGGAGATATCCCATTTTCCTACATCCACCAATATCTACATCTCTTAATTCCCCAACAATTTTAAAGAAATCCCTCCTCTCCTATCAATAAAATGTTTGTTTTTAATGGAATTTATGAGAAATATAATATAAAGCATGAAAAAGAAAAAAACCAATGAGTCAACTGAAATTTAGTTATATATGGGATTTTTAGTTATATCACCAACATTAAAATTTACCAGACATATCTGTGCAAACTTCAATTGCAGGTTAGCCAACTTAATTTCCCAACAACCTCCCCCGTCCACAAAAAACAAATTTCGTTACATTTTTCAGCTGATTGAGCTGATGCATGTATGACATGACTGCTAAATGAAGAATCTAGCCACCTGATTGGTATGAATGATTTATAATATGACGAATTACAGAGATCACGAAAAGAAAAAACTCATCAAACCATGGAAATATTATTGAATAATATTACACAACGTGGCAACATTGAAAGACAAGTTGATTCTTGTATTTTCTTGTCAGCTGACCCCTGTAACTGTATGTCAGTGTCAAACCGAATTTTTAGGTTATAAAGGTGGTGTCACAGATTTTTAGTATTACAAAACAAAGCATACAATATGAAAATATTTTAAACGTTTATGATTCTTAAAATAATATTTTTTGTACTATCTGTTAGGTAGCTCGATGTCTAGTTTGTGCAGATTAATTTTTGATCAGTGATTATCCGTTGGTTGCACAAATACGAGTCCATGGAGGACCACTATCATCAGGGAATTTATGGTTTGCTGAGAATATAGCAGTGCTGTTATTGGGTAAAAAATATCACTTATCAATATTATCATCAATCGCTTACTTGGCTAACCTATTGTGGACATCATTATTGACTAGGAATATTTTATTTCTAGGTTTCCTCTCTCTTATTTGCTATAAAAAGAGGTAGTGCTTTGGTCTGGATATTCCGACTAAGGACTTATGAACAGTATTTATGAGGTATGAATTTTATAATAATTTCTCTTATTCATCTATATTTCCAAGAATTCTCCAAATTTATCATCATGATCTTGCTACTGGGCATTGAGAGGTTCAATATTTGGTATCCTGATTCATATATTCAGATATTTTTTCAGTTTACCTACTAATCAAATGTTCATTATTGTCTCAATTTATTTTATATAACATGCCATCAATTTGATATTGAAGTAATAACTTTATCTCTGCCCTATCAAATTATCTGTGATTGTTTCTTATCTAAGTATTCATTTATCACTGTTTTCAAATAATTTGAATGATCTTGATGATACCGAGGATGATACCCTTGTTTGCTTTCAAAATTGTCCCAATATCAAGGTGATCTTGATTTTTCTTTCCAGATATACTATTGGACTTCATTTAAAACCAATCCATATTTTCCTCAAAGTCTTTCTGATGCTGTGATAAATAAAATGTGATGTTATTGGGCACTCTCAGAACCCACTAACCTATCTTAACCCCAGTTTTCGCCACTTCCAAAATCAAATGATGGATCAGAAAACGAAAAATTCAAAGCGCCACGGCACCGCCGATGCTCACGTCACCAGACATAATGTCAACTCCAGCTCGGGGGTCCTCATGGTGGGCCCCAATTTCCGCGTGGGCAAAAAAATAGGCTGCGGCAACTTCGGGGAACTGCGGCTAGGCAAAAATCTATACAATAATGAACATGTAGCTATCAAAATGGAAGCTATGAAATCCAAAGCCCCTCAACTGCACTTAGAATATCGATTCTATAAGCTCCTGGGTAGCCACGAGGGTATACCCGACGTCTACTATTTCGGCCCCTGCGGAAAATACAACGCCCTTGTAATGGAATTGCTGGGCCCCAGCCTGGAAGACTTGTTCGACATGTGCGACAGGAAGTTCACCTTGAAGACCGTCCTGATGATAGCGATACAACTCCTCTACCGCATCGAATATGTCCACTCGAGGCACCTCATCTACAGGGACGTCAAACCCGAGAATTTCTTAATAGGCCGTACGAGCACCAAGCGAGAGAAGATCATCCACATCATCGATTTCGGCCTGGCCAAAGAGTACATAGAGCTGGAAACAAACAAGCACATACCCTACAGGGAACACAAGTCCCTGACCGGCACAGCCAGGTACATGTCCATAAACACCCACCTGGGCAAAGAACAGTCCCGGAGGGATGACCTTGAAGCCCTGGGGCACATGTTCATGTACTTCCTGCGCGGCTCCTTACCCTGGCAGGGCCTCAAAGCGGACACCCTGAAGGAGCGCTACCAGAAGATAGGCGACACCAAAAGAGCAACGCCTATCGATGTGTTGTGCGAGGGTCACCCGGAAGAGATGGCGACGTACCTGAGGTACGTGCGCCGACTGGACTTCTTCGAAACCCCCGACTACGAGTACTTGCGCAACCTCTTCATCAGCCTGTGCAACAGAAAAGGCTACGCAGACGACGTCGACTTTGACTGGTCCGGCAAGGCCATGACCACCCCAGTGGGAAGCATCCCTTCCAACGCCCACGAGGCGGCTGAGTCGCCCTACAGGGGGGCTGCAAAGGCGACCAAAGCGCCGGTATGGCCCGAGCCGCCCAAACATGGAGCCCTCGGAACTTTAACCCCAGCTGACAGGCACGGGTCGGTGCAGGTTGTGAGCTCGACCAATGGGGACCTAAACGCGGACGATCCCACCGCAGGGCACAGCAATACGCCCATCGCGCAAAGACATGATGTCGAGGTGGTCGACGAGACCAAGTGCTGCGGCTTCTTCAAGCGCAAGAAGAAGAAGAGCGCACGCGCCAAATGACTGCAGCGCAGCGAGACGGACCAGCGGGTGGTGTTGTTGCCGCCTTGCGGGCGGAGTGGCGCCACGGTGACAGAGTGACAGGTGACGTGTGTCGGGACTGTGTCTTTTAGCTTGTAGGTTAGCCCTCGTTATGTTACATCTAGTAGAGTAAGTCCTACCATATCTCTCGGTGTCTACGGAAAGCCTCGCTCATTGGTGTTCTCTCGTGCAAGGGTTGTTGGATGAATGGAATGAGTGTTTGCTGGTTGGTTCATGAGGAAACTGAATTTGGTTGAGTGATGACAGTTTTAGGGTTATTCAAAGACTGTTGCTTCATTCATTTAATAACTAGAAATCCATCAATAGTTGAGTGCATCTGTCTAATTTTGTATCTTAAACCTCAACACATCTGTAGTCAATAGTAAAAATAATGTCCCTCCCAATAGAATTTTCGCTATAGGCATCTTCAATTATATTTTATTCAATTCAGTTGATCTCAAATTCATCCACTAGCACTTAATTATCAAGGTCAATCATTATTTTCCTCAAGAAACTGCATTTTCAATTCATACACTACAAATTTGAGTACATTCCCGTATTTTGGCTCCTAGTGGAAAATTTATGTGCCCAAGTTTACAAAACAGAAATGTTTTATAGCAGCCAGGATTTTTTTCAAGGAAAATAGCAATATCTATGTTCCTTATCAGTAACATGGATATCCTTTAACTAATATTCAATAAGTGAACTTGACTGATACATCATCAACTCAGAACCAGTTGACATTCAGTTATTTGATTAGTACAGTGATGAAAATTCATTTTCATTTGTAGCTGAACCTACTTGTTACTGCAGCCCAGGTTTCAATTGGGATTTTCTTTTTGGTAGCTAACATACACTTATAGGGACATATAGTATTCAACTTGCAAAAAAACGAGATGATATACAGGCTGTATTTTCTATTTCCTTCTTTATTTTGGAAATGGGTGAATGGTGTTAAAATTTGAAATACCACCAATTTTCTACAAATTAATTGGAAATAAGTGAAACTGCTTTATTGATTTTTTAGACATTTTGTTCTTCAGAAGTCTATTTGATGATAATTTTTGCATTAGCAGTATAATGTATCAGTTTTATCAATGAATCAAAAACTATAAATGATACTTCTGGTTTCAAAAGTTCGAAAATGCAGCCTGTATTTTCATTATCTTTGGAACAGAAAATCAATAATTTCTATTCTGAATGCCACATTACATATTTAATTGGTAATGCTAACTTTATTGAAATTCTCTAAAACACATCAAGCTGTCAATAGTTTCTATTGATTTTTTCTTCTATCCGACTTCAAAATGGCTACAAATATTTACATGAAATAACATTTTTTTAACAATAACTGCTCCCATTTATTATTATTATCCTCATTATTTATTATAAAAATATCTTAAGACTATGTTTTATATCTATATAATTTTAATAGTTTTAAGCAATGTGTGTTCCAGAATTAATTAACATTACTGATATGATTTTGTGAAAATTCAGAGCTTTAGTTTTTCCGCGAGTGAGGCAGAGATTTTTAGTGATAGGCTTGAAAACAAAGTTCACCAGAACGCTGTTATGATTCAGGATTGTATATACCTGGGTATCTACTATTGCAGAGTGACCTATCATCATCCTATTGGCAATTTTAATTATAAAATTTTAATGAATAATATTCCCATGAGTTTTTCAAATCAACTTATATTTTTTCATTTCAATTTTTACAACCTAACCAGGATATCTTGCTCTAATGTAAAATACTATTCCAACCAACAAAAAACCCAACATATAGGTACTTAATTAATTGTTGGTTCTATCTTTACAAGCATGTTAAATATCCTTGAACCAAAGTATGTAAGTTTGCTTAGATTATGTTAATTTTGATATTGTCTAGTAATATCCAGGGTGGCCCCTTTAAGCTTGTAGCTTTATCATGAAATTTGAGTTTCAAAACCACAACAGAAAGTGTATCAAGTCAAATATTCAAGTAGTAGTGCAGTTTTTTCAGTGCAAACATAAGTTAATATTTGTAGATTCTTTTTCCACCCTTAGGTATCTGTTATTGACATGTCAAAAATATAGAATGCTTATGAATTTTGATTAAAAGAATGTTTGGTTGTGAAATGTGAATTTAATTGAAGAGTTTCCAGTTCAAGATATGAAAAAGAAAGAAGTATATCTTGCTTTTCTTGGCCACAGTGTATCCCAACAAGAACCTTGATTTGAAAAACTCTGGTATACATATCTCATAATTTTATTGGGTACCTATTGTACACATTTTGTTTTCTATAATATTCTTGGAAGTAGCAGTGGAACGTTTTTTATTCAAAAAAACGTTACCTGCTTATCCACAGTAAAGCTATTATTACATGTATAGAATTTTCAGTAATTTTGACCGAATGTGTGTGTACTATATATACAGGGTATCGGAACGACCGATCTCATCCAAAATGACAAAGATAAGCAATTAATTTGTCACTTGGCTTCTGTTTGCTTACAAACATATACATCAATGACTTGCAAATTGTTTATGTTATTTCAAAAAGTAGGAATATGTTATGATGGTCCGCTCTGTTTTTGAAGCTGTGACTGGACATGATTGTTTTCATACATCCAGGGCTATTTGTGAACTAAATGCATTTTGAGCTCTTTCTTATGTAAATAAAAGTGATTTATCTATCGTATTAAATGCAATAAACGAGAATAAACGGTTGTTTATTTTGACTAATTTTCTTCCACATAACCCGTACCAAATCAAACCTTTTTTGTGACAAACAAATGTAGAAAAATAATGTTCTACTGTTTCTGTAAAGGACTAACAACTCATGTTTCATCCACCACGACAATTATGTGATGTTGAATTCTTCAAGTTTTTCTAGTCAGATTTCATATTCATGGCAAAAAACAAAATTAAATATGGTTCGAATGTATTTGATTATTTCTGACGATAAATGTTGAGCATCTCAGTTGTTGGGACGCCACTGGCATAAACGAAATGATTTTACTTCGTTATTATTCCGCTAGGTTCATGGCAATCGTGTATCTAATACAGTGACTCTTACAGTGAAATTCATCTAGATATTTTCGAACGCTAAACACTAGGTGTCGCCAATAGTATCTATTACATCTCTGCTATTACATACAGTGACTCTATACATTACATTACAGTGACTCTATTGTACTATTCCTCAGTGTGGTATGAAAAAAATTCACATTGAGGATATAGATATTTTGAAATTAACTTTAACATTTTTATAGAACATGTTTTATATGATTTCATCGTTCATCTTCGTCTCAAGCAAAAATTACAGAAAAAAAATTGTTTCTATCGATATATTTAAATGGAAATGATTTTTATGAATAAAACGGCCTATCCCTATACATATATATTTTCTTCAGAATCATTCAATTCAGCTTCAAGATACATTCTCTTATAATAGCTGTCATACATTTTGACACATACCTATAATACTGATGTATCTATATCTGAAATGTTTTGGAGAGGTTCCTAAGATCTCCCAGAATATTTCAAAAATACAGAAATTCTCTTAGAATATTGAAACTGTGTAGATACCTTGATAGATACTAGGATGGAGATATTTCAGTGGAAAAGGCTGAACACATGGAACATTCAGATTCAAAATTTTCTCAGATTAAAATAGAATTGCTTACGAATTTTCACAAAATATCAATTGAAATATTAGACTTGGCTCTACCAATGAATTCATTCATCAAAAATGTATGTTTTTACTGCATTAATATTCCTGATAACATCCTGATACATCAGATGCCAAGCCGAAAACATCTCAGATGGATGTATGTGGGACATCCCTGATGAAGGACGTCTATGTGACATTCCAGATAGATGTCCCCTGAGCATCACTGATGGATGTTCATGGGACATCCCAGATTGACGTTCTGAGTCGCATCTCAGAAGAGCGTCCTTGAGGATTAAATGAGTTGACCTTTTGAACGGGTAGGTAATTGAATTGACAAGTTCAGCCAGAGTTGAGACAGAAAAAATATGTCTGCCCTAGTGTTGACTCAAGGTTAATAGAAACTAATCTTGCGCTGTAGTAGTGTTGTCATTGTCATCAAGATTGCAACTTTAAAATGATAAAAATGTTATGATTGGGACGTAAAAAAAGAGAAGAAGACTGATATCACAATTATAATGTGTTTGGAATTATTCGACAAATATTCGGAATAATCGGAATAACGAAAATGCTACAAGAAAGACAAACCAAAATTATATACAGGTTGCATAAGTCTTCTTCTTTTTTACTATTAGTATCGATTATAGCATTTTCATTATTTCAAGTTGCAATCTTGATAACAAGGACAACACTAGGGCTTAATAGGTTAGGTTAGGGCAGACATATTTTTTCTCTCTCAACGCTGGCTGAACTTGTCAACTGGACGTTTTATGATTTTTCAGTTGAAAACCCGACTTGTGAGCTGTTTATAAGGGAAATAGGAGCAGCTAATCATTTGTGGGAATGGGAAATCGATATAAGTTATTCATCTGTTTGCTCTCGGATTACATAAACACGGAAATATCGAAATTAGGTTATACAGAGCGTGTCTGTACGTACACGAACGTCTCGAATTTCATGTCTGAAATGAAAAAAAATGCATTCTTATATTGCCGCAGCATCTCGAGTGACTGAGGTACAGGGAGATCACCCTAGTCAAATCTTCGAAGTTCGCTTTCATTATGTTACCTGCATATAATATGATATTCTGCAGATGGTATTCTGCATCACAATGCAGAGGGTTTCAGAACGCGACGGCTCTAAACTGTCATTCCAATAAGTAACACTTTTATTTCCAGAACAATATATTATAACAGTTTTGTTGTAACTGTACAGACAGAGGATATACCAACTTTGAGCGTAACATGCGTATTTTTGTGCCCAATAAAATTAAGTACTTCTTAACATCGGAGAAATTCCCGGAAAAAAAGCGAAATATCATGAAATAGTATATTATGATACAAGTTTTGTAAGACGTCATTTTGTCGCACGCGTTTTTTGGAGTACGACGAGCGAAGCGAGGACTGCTTCAAGTGAACAAGTGCGACAACGTGTCTTATAAAACGTGTGTCATATGCATTTTTTTCTATTTTGAATTGATTTGAAGGAAAAAATGGATTTAATATCGATAAATAACAGAAACATCTTCGATTGGTAACAATGATGACATTGAAATAATTAAAATCTGACGCACAATCGCAAAGCCCAGTTTACAGTTGAGCTATTTTGATTATTGCAATACCAGCGGTGAAAAATTTAATGTCGTTATTGTTTTTATTGGTCAATTCAAATCAAATTACACTCTGAATTGAAATTTACCAATTAAAACATTGAGATTTTCACTGCTAATATCACCAAATCCAAATCGCTCAGAAGTAAACTGGGCCTAACTCTTCTGACTTTCATTTGACAGTTCGATTGTATCAATCTCCGAATAATAAAAAATGCGTATCGTAATAGAGGCTATTTCGACACGCATTTGCGTTGCACAATGACTTCATTGTACAACCAAAATAGAAAAATGTTTTTTTTTTTGTATTTCGTATTAAGTACATTCGAACTGTCAAATGAAAGTCAGAAGAGTTAGGCCCAGCGTACTTCTGAGCAATTTTTGATTTGATGATATACTAGCAGTGAAAAACTCAGTATTTTTATTTGTAAATTTCAATTCAGAGTGATTTGATTTAAATTGACCAGGAAAAACAATAACAACATTGCATTTTTCACCGGTGACATCGCAAAAATCGAAATCGCTCAACAGTAAACTGGGCTTTACGCTGATTTGAGTGCATCAGATTCCAAATATTTCAATATCATCATTGCTACCAATCGAATATGTTATTTTTCGATGTTAAATATATATTTTTCAATAAAAGACTTCAAATCATTGCAAAATAAAAAAAATGTACATGACACACGTTTTATAAAACTCCAAACATAAAATATATCGTACGTCTTATAAAACTTGTATCATACAATAATATTATCATTATACAATGCTATTATGACCTTCTTTGAAGAGATATTTCAAAACGAATGTTTATCTATGCCACTTTTTTGTTGCTATAAGATGACCTTGTCGCACTTGAAGTACGACGTTTCGTATTCGGGGCTCCTTCATCAATTTGATTTTTTCAGAAATGGCTCTGGCCTTCAAAGTGTGAATTTAACTTTGTAGTTTTTTTTTTGTATCATTGGGATTCAGGTCCAATTTCAACACAAAAAGTAAAGCAATTTATTCTTTGGGATTTCCATACCAAGTACTCGTGGTTTCGATGTGTACATACAGTATCAATTGTTTTTCTGAATCAGTCCAATCCATCATTAAAATCCGTTAAGGAAGGGAGAAAAATAGAAAATACGTTAATCGAATAGAAAATGAATCAAATCAAGTATGGCGTCTCGAAAAACTCTCACCAAGTTTGATATCAAAACGCAATTACTTTGTTTGATGTTAGATTAATGTGATAATGGAAGACAACATTCGGTTGCACCGGATGATCAAAACTGCAGTGGCGTAGTTATGAAATTGATTCAAACCTTGATAATAAATATATGCAGCAGCTATCGGAATTTTCGACAGTGATAAATTTCGTATCCCTGTCAATTAAATGAGCCCTCCATAGTTCTTTTCCAAACATTATTTTGTTTATGCACTTCTGGGGTTCAAAGGGCAGGTACTTTAAATTCCTATTTTCGGGGAAAATATCAAACAATAGAAAACAACTAAACTCCTATTGATAAACATTTATATTTAGCACACTGCGATTAGCCAAGTGAAAAAGAGGTCAATAATTATTATTATTGCAGCTGTTATTATTATTAATTAAAGTATCTTGGAAGATTGCAAGTCGTTGTCGTTTTTTTTTTCGATGATATTTTTTCTTCAACGTTTTACCTATACTAAAGTGCATAAAATAGTATATATAACTCATCAGGACTTAAGTTTTTTCAAATCCCTCGACAAATTATAAACTTTTTGTCTCTACGTATATAATGTAGGTACTATAAATTTTATTTCATTCAAAGATCATTCAACAAGAGATTGTAATTTCGACATTTTCCACCAATGATATCTTCTTTCACAAGCTGATGATGAGATATCCGTTGACAGTATTTCATATCAAACATTTTCTTGGTGGAGTCAGACCTTTTCAGGTTAACTTATTTTTTTTTCAAACAATTTTTTTGTTCGTTTCTCAAAGAATAAATTATTCCTTGATGAGTCAATAATCTACAATGTATACCGGGTGTAACAGGATCATGGTACACCCCCAGTATCTCCGTTAGTTCTGAAGGTGATTTATTGAAATTTGGGACATGCTATGAACATAATAAGCGTCACTTTTTGACCTACAAATGATATTTTTCGATAAAGCCCGTCAATCTGAATTCAAAAATATATATCATTCATATATTATTATCGAATAAAAAATAGGAAACAACCGTAGAACATGAAAAAGTTTCTTGAGCTGCCCTGTAATTGGTTGATACTGAGAAAAAGTGAGCTCAGATTCAAAAAATTCGTGAAAAATTATTCCATAATAGTTTTTGAATGACGAAAATATGATAACAATTATGAGAATACACCTTTAAGTGGGACACCCTGTACCAACCTCCGAGTGATGAAAAATGCGTATCGAAACAGAGGCTATTTCGATACGCATTTGCATTTCATAATGACTTCATTATACTGGGTGTAACAGGATCATGGTACACCCCCCGTATCTCCGTTGGTTTCAGAGGTAATTTATTTAAATTTGGGACATGCTATGAACATAATAAGCGTCACTTTTTGACCTACAAATGATTTATTTTTCACTTCCGGTTTCGCCGGAAGTGATACCAACTCTCGATTTTTAAAGGGAACACACTGTATATTATTACATTTTTGAAATCTGCATAATTTTCTGGATCCAATGATACCACATAAGTGACATTTCAAACGTCAAAATTTTTTTAAATTCAATTTTTAGTTTTCCATTTAGGTGTGCCATGATGATTCCGATTTATTCCAATTGATTCGTCTAATGCTAGAAAAATCTAAATCCCGTCAAAAATACTAAATTGCGTTTTTTATGAGCAAATAAAGTTCATCATAGTCGATTTCGCGGTAAAACTCATTTTTTTCAAATGGAACCATATTGGTACCGTGGTACCATTTATTAGTACTACCAATAAGGAATTTATTCATAGCTGGTAATAAAATGTGCGATAAATACAATGGAAATTACAACTAAAAGAAAATAAGAAAATAAAATTATTGAAAATTTTGACGTTCAAAATGTCACTTATTTGATATCATCGGATTCAGAAAATTTTGCAGATTTCAGAAATGCAATAATATACAAAAATCAAAAGTTGGCATCAAATTTCAATAAATTACCTCCAAAACTAACGGAGATACGGGGGGTGTACCATGATCCTGTTACACCCGGTATATGATGATGTATAGGCACTATGTACCCTATTTTGTGTAATGATGGAGATTGCTCCGCCACTGGGTATTTCTTGGAGCAGGAGGGTTGATAAGCCTGCGTAAAAGATTTACGACATCCTGATTTTCCAGTGGGGCCAAACGACAGTGTCAGGTGTAATTTTGGATGGGAGCTTCAGTTTTCCTTCTGATTCGAAGCTACCAACTACACATCTGTCGAAACTATCGCGTGATGTGTCCGGTTTGTGAGAAAAACGGATGAGTCAAGTGCGAAAACATTTTCGAAAAAAAAATCGACGTTGTGAAAATATTTTTTTTTTGAGAATGATCGGAATTGATATGGAGTAAATTGCAATTGATTCCATGGTCCACAGTTATTCAAAGTTTTCATAAGAATCCTGGAAAGAAATTAAAATTATAAAAAATAAAATACTTAGCTACGGAAGAAAATTCAAAAGAATGTCTTTTAAGTAATGCGCCCTCGAAAAAAATATGATATCTCACAATTATGTAGTAGTAACATTGTTTCATTGATTATGTGAGTTTCAGTCTTATTATGAAAAAAAAAGCAGAATATTTAGTCGAAATGGTAGAACCGTGTGTTTTAGACGTTATAATTTTGGGAATTTAGTTTTTGACTTCGTGCAGTATCTATGAATCAACCTATATAAATTCCCCAGTAAAAGACGATGGTAAAATTAGATAAAATATTTACCAAAAATGGTTTCGGTAAGTGATTCTTCTGATTAATTTTCATCGGAAAATTTATTGAAAAAGTATATTTTAGTCTCAAACGAGTTGTTTTGAAGTTTTTCTTAATTTATCTATATTCAAGCATGTTTGAGAAGTTTGAAAAGTGTTTTTGACCGCAAAATAGTCGCAAATCAACCCTCGAAGTCTCATTGAGACTTGAATCAGTAAGCACTTGGTTACTTTCATATTTTGTAATATCGGACTCTTACGCTTTCGCCAAAATATGGAAATAAACTCCGGCAATTCTGGCTTTTCTGCTAAATTATCGGTAATTTTTATGCACTTGTACAAATATGACCGTAAACTGATTCCATGGGCTCTTTTCACTCTACTTTGTATTCAGATTTTGACGATTTAAATATTTTAAGTCATTTCAAAATGTAATGATTTGGTTTTTATGAGACAAACTCAATTATTGAATCAAATATGCCAAAAAATACTTAGTAACCATTGAGTCACCATTTTTCAAATGTCTGAAAAATGTTTTCCCATGATAGTTGTTTATAGTCAACAAGTGCTTAACAATGTTTTTCACTCACCACTTTACTTAAGGATTCGAGAATAATTCCAAAAATTAAAGTTTCAATAGGGAATATCAGACTGAAATAAAAGAATTGATACAATAACCAATGAAGAATTCTTAAAACATTTTTCTTTACCTTTGCGAAGTTGGTGAGACACGTACTTCGATTTTGAAGACAATATTGTTCGGTTTGAAGACAAATTTTGAGGATACTCCATATTGACAATCAAAAAGTAAATTGCAAATACTTTATAGGTACCGAAATGAACGGAATAATTTCATGAAGTCAATCGTTCTGAATGGAAATGTTACATAAATGACAAAGATTGAGGAACACATTGTGAAGAAATTGGACATTAAATGTAAAGATAAGAATAGTCGTTTAAATTTGGAACCAAAACGACTATTATAAGGACTCTTTGTGCAATGTCTTAGACCAGGAAGAGGATGGCACTTCGATTTTTTCGTATGTGGTAAGCATTATAAAATACTTTGTATGGGAAAATTATACACCTAAGACCAAATTGAGACGGAAAATGCAATTTATTTCATTGACCCACATTAATAATTACTTCCAGATAATAGTGTTTCTGTTAGAATACCGCGTGTTTATAGTCATGCGGCAAAACTCCAGCTACTATATATATACTGATCAGCAGTTGACATTCATTTTTATCGACGTATTAGCGCCGTTATGGGTTATACCTTGTATAAGTTGTATATTGTTGATCATCGGAAAACTCTCTCTCTAGATAGTGGAAAAAACATTGCTGATCATTCAAATCAGGTTGCAGGTGAAGATTGTCACAACAGGGGGCGAAGAGTGTATGAGCATTTGCGCAAATATCTGGTTGAATCACAAGTTGAATTATGGCAATTGACCTCGGTATTCACAAAGAAGTGATCTTTGGGTAGAAATCGGAAAATTTATTTGAATATCGTGTTGTCAATTTTTGTAACGATCAAGGTGCAGCTTCCAATCAACTGACATTTCAGAAAGACTAGTAACTAAAAATAGACATTTAAAAAGCCTTTGAATTATGACTGGTTCATTATGGGTTTCTCTTAACAAGCAATTTATTTTATCTTTCAGGATATCAGTAATGACATGGAATACCTACCTACTGTTTTTCCATAATTTTACTTGCATAAATTCCATCAGCAACATTCTCCATGTAAAAAACCGAAAGGTTCCACTCATAAGACATGAAGAATGTTATTTAATTCTCAATATAACATAACTGTGTTCTTGTTTGAAATGCATTGTTGTCTTGGCAAATAAAACAGTGTGGTTGTTTGATATCTTTCTCAAATAAACATAGAATTTATGATAGGCTGGCTCATTCATCAAAATCCTGTATGTATTCGTCATAATCATTGAGTGAAGTTGAAATTTTCAGAAAAACAAAAGTTCCCTCCAATTACGAGAAAATATATAGGGCATTTTACATAAATTCGTTTATTTTAGAAGAAAAACATTCTTCCGTTTCTTTTAAGAATAGTATAATGGTTCGGATATGGATTAGTTTATATACCTACGCAAAGAAAAAAGAAAAGCTATTGTTCATTCGTCAACGTTTCGAATTTCAATAAATTCATCATCAGGATTTGATTATTGGATTTTGTATAGGGTGTGTTACTATATTCAATACAAACATTTTAAGGGGCAAAATAAGACTTGTTTCGAAAATAATCAGGTACTATACTGTTACTTTTAAATGAACAGATTCATAATATTGATCAATTGTTCGATATATTCTTACATAAACACATTTCATTAATAATCTAACTATATATTTTGGGAGCACCGAAATTTGAAAAAATACTATATCAATGTAAGATCAACTGATCCAGGGCCGTAGATAGCGGTACGCCAGGGCAGGCGCAGCCTGCCCTGGAAAAATATCTGCTTGCCCTAGAATAATCGGTAGATAGAAAAAATAAGATGGATACAAAGCTCACAGACTTCCTGATCTTAGATAAAAAAAGGGAGAGGTCAGAGGAGCTGGATTGAAATGATTTTCAATGAAATGAATCGAAGATTCACAAATAATGTTGAACTACTGATTGCAGTTTCCTGTACAGATGATGAAGGATGATTAGATTTGTCTAAAATGCTGTTTTTCAACACTTTGTGTACAAAACTTCCATCATCAGAGGAAGTAATTGTGGTGAATAAATTTATTCAGAACCAGAAAGGAGGAAATCTTGAAGATTGCAATTTGATGAAGTTTTTAAACATAGAGAAGCATTCCAGAATACCTACTTGCATCAAAGGACCTTTGGATGCAGTACAGCAACGTGTGAATCGAGTTCTTCTGTCTATGTGCCAACAAAGAATGGCCAATTTAATTCTTCTTGCGTTTGAAAGACGTCGCACCAAAGCACTAGACAGGAATATTTTTCTGCGAAAATTCTGTGAACGGAACAATCGACGACTGCAACTAGTTTGTTGTTTTTATTTTATCTAGAGTTTGCTTCTTGTTAAAACATTCAATCAGAATTTATTTGTGAATGCCCAGAAATTTTTTTTGCATACCCTAAACATTCACTCAGGCTACGGCCCTGAACTGATCCATGTTAGTATAGGTGAACACATCGTATTTCTAGAAAATAGAAATAACATATCATCACCTCCATATTATTAAATCTGACGTATATGATAGAGCATGCCATGAAATGGTTGTCTCGACCATGACTGCTGCGAAAAAAAAAACACAGCTATATAATCATTGATACAATTCATACGAAAAAAAAATAATTAAGGCAATTGGAACGTACTTGTCTGAAAAGACATGACCCGTATTTCCGTTTATTTGTTAAAATCGGAAACGAGAATGGTCATTATATCGCTATAGTGATACCTAGCTAGTTATACCTGTTCTCGATATACAGGGTGTCTGGAAATGATCTATGGGTGATTCATTAAAATGGCAAAATGTGGTTTTCGTCTGAAACTTGAGAATGCTTTTTGTTGAAGGCACTCTCAATTTATGTTTTTGAAATGACAATCTATGTTTCAATCTTGTCCCTCGATAAGTGCTTGATATATAATCCTGTTTTTAGTATCGGAATCAAACATATTTCCATTGACAAACTCACTTCGCATCAATCAAGAAAACAAGCTAGGATTTTTTCTGTAAATCTTGAATGGAATAATCCTCTCTAGATAATGATAGTCGAACATAAATTGTGAGAGATTTATTATTGATCATAAATCTCCTATATCTTGTGCCTCGTTACTTTGTGTCTATTACATTCATAACTTCATTGCAAATATTTATCGTAAATTACTTACGTAATTACATCGGTTAGAAGGCGCGATCAGCAGAGACAAAGCCGTTAAAAACGACATTTTCTTCCAATGAGAAAGATGTGCAACTACTAAACACAAGAAATGCACGTAATAGCAAGACTCGTTCAAAGAATCAATGTGTCTTCAAGTGAATACATCTTGACATTTACACTCTTTTGTACCGGGTGTTTCGTTCGGAAGGCGCGGAAACTATTATATAGATTAGACGAATAACTTCTGAATGGATTTTTATAATATTACCATCTTCCATTTGTCCGGAAACTGTGAAGTTGTGTTGTATTTTCTCCTTCTATATTTCTCCATCTTATCAGACGAATTATGTTGGTTCTTATTCATCTTATTTTTGGACTTCTTTCTTGCCTTTTGAGGAATTCTTATTTCAAATTCTCGGTTAGGTTAGGTTAGGTCAGTGATATATGTTCTCTCTCTTCGATACATGTCAAAAAGAAAGATGGATATCTGTAAAGAAGGTGAAATTTCGAACTTTCACTTATCTCGAAAACTAGAGATATGTTCACGATAATATTTTTCAGGTCAAAATACGTACGTACCAACAAAAATGTTCATCAAAATATAGATCGCATGATAAGTGCAAAATTACCCGAGTTTCTTGTAAGAAAGTATATTCTTCAGTGGAATAAAGTTATAGTCAGTCAAGAATTGGTTTGCGTAACTAAGGTTGGTATTTTGTATGTTACTTAGCGTAATCTCAACTGGGTCTTGGTGTGAAATTTTATTACTGAATACCACTCTAGCTTAAATTAAAAACATAAAATTCTTTCTCGAACACGAATATTTTGTAGAAAATTCTTCCTCGTCTTCGACTTGGGATAATTTTCAAAATATTCGTGTTCTCGAAAAAAATTCCAATAATAATTGAAGCTCTAGTGGTATTATCTCTATGTGTACCTATCTTTGTATTCTCTGTATATTCATCTTTCTTATCAATTTTTTTACTGCTTCAATTCAATTCCCAACATATGCTTCTATTCTGTTCACTAAATCATAAATTGATTTTTATTCCATATATTTGCAAACGAAAAAATGGTGTGCTCTGATGTCTTGATTTTTTGCCAAATATACACACACTTTCTTGATCCCAACTGCTGAAAACTGACAATTAATTATAAGTTACAAGTATACCTGCAAACTCCACAAGATTTTGCAGCCCACTATAAGTTTTGTAAGTCTGATAACAGAATTCTTGTAAACGTTTGGTTGCGGCGGAAAAATTGAGTGAGCCAAGTTTTTACATTTTTTCATTGACAACAAAATTATGCTGTTTGAATTCAGAGTTTATCTTCTCAATGATAAAATTTGGACCATTGAAATTGTAGAACCCCTTCCAACTTCCCCTAAACTCGGTTTACCGTATTTTTGAACCAAAAAATGAATGGAGTACATGAAAAACGATGGAAATGCCAATTTTCAAAAGAATCGATCCGTTTTCATAAAATAATTTTTTTATTATAATAGTTTTTTTTTACGTATTTCACAGTGGCTGTAGCTCTAAAGGGGTGCATTAAGTCTTATTTTAATCCCAATAATAAGTCCTTGGAATATCCACATCGAATCTCGAATCACCCTGTGTTTTTCGAAAAACTTTGGAGTTGTAATTCAACTCGCAACTCCAAATAAAAAGCAGCTCATATTTGGCAGCCCCAACCCTACCCCAATCCGACCACCACAATAGATCAGTAACAATTATCACACGCACGCGAAGGGAATTGGGGGGGGAGACCCAGCCGTGCTGCGATTGGTCCGCATCTCAGGTACGGTAGGCAGGTGAGATCCCCATCAAAACACAGCATCACTTGACCAAGCATCTTGGCATGCTCGGTCCTGGACCAGCGCGAAAATCGAATCGAAAAAATGCACTTCGTTCACCTGAAGATCTCGCATTCAGACTTCTTCAACACCTGAGAATTGGGATGTTGTCAGTCGTTATAGGTAGACAAACATCGTTTATTGCATGTCAAACACAAAGTGTTTAGGTTGGAAATTCGAGACTGGAGGTGTGTGAGGCTCGATTTTCGTTTAGTGGTTTTCCGACGGAGTGCGAGTGCCGTGATGTTTTGTGAATTGGGAAAAGGATTTTGGCTGATGAATCAGCATGTACCTTAGCCGGATCATAGAGGGAAGGTTGGCTCTCCTAGTGTGGATTTTTTCGTTGTGGTCTGCAAGGTAAAACACATTATGTAAACGAAACACCCCTGCATGATACTGTAGGTACATGAGGAAAAATTCTAACAAGTCAGAGCGACGTCGTTTTAGCTTTATGATTCACGACTGTGCATTTATACCTGAAATCCAGGAAAAATACGATGTTATATCTATCTTCGATTATATTCGAATTTTTTAACACTTTAAAATGCTAGAAATATGTCAAGATAAATACATACCTAATTTATTTTTATTTATTTTAGTTTAATACGGGCAAACCCAATTAAAAAATATTACAAGATATACATTATGTGAGTAATACAACAACAGACACAACATATATGATATTGATAATATTGAAGACATTAAAAAGATAAATGGAAAGTAAAAATACAAGTACAGTCAGTGTAAAAGTGGAAGATAAAATGACAAGATGGTCACTGACACAGTTGATTTTTAAACTTTTTGTCACTGAAATGTTTGTTTTCTGAAAATACTGATGTTTTCATAAATCATACGAGCTTGTATGTTTTACTGCATGATGAGAAATACTATGATCATTGACGTTTTTACAATTCAAATGACACGGTGTTTTCAAGAGATTAAAATGTTAGTGAATTGTTAAATCTCGTCATATCATATCAATATCATCTCGTGATGAGCAACTCAATATGCAATTCCTATGGTGTCCAAAACTGTGGGGCCAAATTGAAAATTGAAGATTACCCTCGAAATATAAATGACTATATGACCATTCTATATCTTTTTTCGCCCTGAGAATTTTATGAATAAAATATCACTTATTTCAATGAAGCCTTCACACTAACATTGATTTTCATGAATTACGTTTATGTTTAGTCAAAAATCGAAGATCACAAAAGTCCTACAAATTCCTGCTGAGAGTTTTCTTTGGTATGTAAATTAACTCTTCTGACTTTCATTTGACAGTTCGATTGTACCAATCTCCGAATAATAATTTATTTTTACACTATAGAACGATAATCACCTCTGCTCCATCCACACTGTCAGAATACCTAAAAAAAATAAGTGAAGGAGCTATTGATGAGGATATTATTTATTATTCTCAAATAGTTGTGGAAGACTTTTCATAAAAGAATAATCTTTAAATTTATTTCAATTCCCATTGGAAAAAAATCGTGGTGAATTCAAACATACCAATAAACTTAAAAAATCTAATTGCCTTTTATCGACGATAGAAAACTTATTGAAGCTAATTTTTGAGGGATATAAAGAAAGTTATGATTTGCAAACAATTGTTAGCTGATGATAAACTATTTTTTTATTGAATGGCGTCAATAATTCATGTATTAAATATCCTATTAGAGTGTACTGTAGAAGAACAAAATCCACGTCCAGAAACGAATAATATTTCACTCCAAATTATTTTTATGAATGATTCGATGTACCTATTTGATTATTGCACAATGACTATCAAGGTATATTTATTCAATGCATGGCTCGTAAATTTGAAAATCATGATAGTTTTCGATCGTGTATAAAATAGTCCAAATATTTACATTATATTTGATGTAATATTGAACAAACAATGAGATTGTCAAATATGTACATACACATTAACTAAACGTTTTAAAACAATTTTAGTTTGAGGCTGACTACGAGGTTCTACAATATATCATTAATTATGTATAAACAATGCTTCAGGGAAATTAGTATATACACGAGTATATAAATTTTTGTTTTTCGCAACAGGATATTGAAAATAAATAATTTGAGTTCAATTCATGTGTAAACGACCTGTAGAAGGCAATGCTAATTCGCATCTACTGGATATTTCCATGTGTAAAAGGAAAGCCGATATACTTATTTTTTTTTTAACTGAACTTTCTCTGAACTCCTGGAAATGATTTTCCTTTTTAGAGTGATACTCCACTAATTTTCATCAAGTAGCGATAATTTTTGTACTTTTCTCAACCATGACATGATCGCTTTTTGTTTGTAAAATAAATCCTCATATTCGAATAAAATATAGACATTATAATTATTATAATTTATCAATGTTTCGATCTGCTGAAAATTAGTTGATGACTGGTTGAAACGTTAACGCAAACGTATGTTCGAGATATTTCGAAGATAATAATCATGAGGCACACCACTGCGATATCTCTGATAACTAGATAGTTAATTACTACCCAACGGTCATTATCGTCTTCATTTAAACGAAAAGACCAGTTTGCAAAATCAAGTTCTCAAGTTCAGAACAGCAGTTTTTATAAATAGAATTCGCAACTCTTTATATTCCTATATATGAAGAAACTCATTCATTCAATTTGTTTTCCAATTGGTTGTTTGAAGAACATTGTACTGGTTATTTTATTCGAGATGTGAAACATCTTTTCATATATGTTGTTATGGAATTCTGAGAGAAGAACGAAAGGGGATTTCCTAGAGGTTTCCATGAACTTTCGATGTTTCAAGATTATTTTTCATCCCAGACACGACAAAACAGGAGTGTTTTCAAATGAAAAACCCTGTATCTACATCTATTCACTGATTTCGAAAACTTCACCCAAGTTATAATTCAACTGTATTCTGGGATAATAATTTTGACATTCACTTGGGTGGAATATAAACTCGAAGACAGATGAAAAAGTACCCACGACCTAGAAGGGATACTTATGTACGATATTTATACAATATTTTGATGTATTGAACAAGTTATCGAATATTCGATTTATAGATATTCCGTCATTGATACAGCCCTAATATGGTATATTATGATACGAGTTTTATAAGACGCTATTTTGTCGCACGCGTTGTTTGGAGTACGACGAGCGAAGCGAGGAGTGCTCCAAGTGAACAAGTGCGACAACATGTCTTATAAAACGTGTGTCATATGCAATTTTTTCTATTTTGAATTGATTTGAAGAAAAAAAATTGATTTAATATCGATAAATAACAGAAACATCTTCGATTGGTAACAATGATGACATTGAAATAATTAAAATCTGACACACAAGCGTAAAGCCCAGTTTACAGTTGAGCGATTTTGATTATTGCAATACCAGCGGTGAAAAATTCAATGTTGTTATTGTTTTTATTGGTCGATTTAAATCAAATTACACTCTGAATTGAAATTTACCAATTAAAACATTGAGTTTTTCACTGCTTATATCACCAAATCCAAATCGCTCAGAAGTAAACTGGGTCTTACTCTTTTGACTTTCATTTGACAGTTCGATTGTACCAATCCCCCAATAATAAAAAATGCGTATCGAAATAGAGGCTATTTCGACACGCATTTGCGTTGCACAATGACTTCATTATACAACCAAAATAGAAAAAAGTATTTTTCAAAAATGCTTCTTGGTATAATCAACACTGGAAACTATGTAACTCTATACATGTAACTCTATACAATTTGTCATATGCTACGAAATTAAACATGCCATTGCAATTGAAATATTACATTGTTATCTAACGAAAGCAAAAAATATTGTGAAAATATTTTATGAGATTGAATACATCGAATATTCAGTGGGGCAGCATATTATGTAACATTGCAAAAGTTATGTAACCTTTAGTGGTTTTTGCAACATTGTAAATGAAACTTGATGATGGTTTGCTTTGTATTATAGATACAATTTGTCAGATGATAATGGGGCAGCATATTATGTAATATTGCAAAAGTCTCAAAAACTATTGCGAATGGAACTCGATCAATAGTTTACTTTGTATCTAACATAGAATTTGTCACATATTACAAACTTTGCATGTTCAGTGAGGCAATATCTACCTACTACCTATCAGAATATCTTGTAATGGTGAGTAATTTTTAAACAGCGGAGTTTTTGTGGTGATGCCACTGGTCAGAAAAAAAAATCTTGGCTTCAGGTGTATTCTTCGGCAGTCAAATTACGTTTTATTAGAAACTGCTTCGCAAGAACATATTCCAGCCATTCCGAGAACAAATCTTCTATTAACTATCTGAGCAGGTAGTGCTTTCAACAATATCATAAATAGCCTTAACAGCGTTATCGTAAGAGAAGGCTCTTAATAGACTCGATTTCTTTCAGTCTGTGGGGGAGTCGATTAGATCAAGGCGCATAGAAAGTAATGGTGTGGGCATTTCAAAAAAATTTAAGCTTCAAACAAGCAAACAACAATATAAAAACCATGCTCAGTATACAAAATATGTTTTATTTCGGTCCGATGGAACTTGATATTGTATCATGCTGGGACGAAATTCGATGACAATCTTTTATAGGATTAAAAATGCATACATTTTAATAAGTGTCTGCCAAAATTGGGAGGTTGAATAAAGTTGACGATTATGCATTGTTATAACTTATAACCGGTCGCGAATATGATGATTATAATGCTGCTGAAGTTATCACAGATTTGGATGTTTTGACACTTGATCATGGAAGATTTCAATATAACGAGATGTGCAAATAATTATAAAAAGGAGGCTACAATCTCATGAATTTATCACATAAGTCAAAGCCATATCTCCAATAAATATAAAGCTGTTCACAAACGTTTGAATTGAATTAAATCAAGCAATAAATTTCGAATTAGTTATAATAATATTCATGAGTTTTTTATTTAAATAAGAAGAATTGATTGAAAAAACCTAGTTTGTTATGCTTCATTGGACACAAGATAGATATACATTGTGTCCAAAATTGGTGATATAGCTATGTATTGCTATCTCGAAATCTATAAAGGGATATAAGAAAATGGTGAAATGGGAAAAATTTTAGACATGCATGCTTATAACTTGATATCTCTTTCTAAGCGGTGTTAGCTTTGCTGTATTATATTTCTTCATTTTGATTTTTTTAATTGTGATACCCACATCACAAAGAAGCTTAAAAGATATTTTCGAAGAGTTACCATAATATGGTGTCTATAAGCAAAAAATAAGTTGATTATGGTTTCTAAACGTTTAAATTAAAATCTATGGAAATAGAGAAGTTATAGATAATTTTGAAAAATTCAAATTTTTAGTATTTCAAAGTATCTCGAAAACCAAATTGCCTAGAACAACTTTCATCAATTTATTGGAACACACTGTAGAGGAATAACATCAATATCATATTTTTTCGATTAACATCGTCATATTCACAAATCAAAATTGAATCGTCAATGTCAAACTAACCAGATTTCGCACTTATAAGTATAAATAAATACATACTTTAGGTTTGTTTGTACAACCAAACGATCTAATGAATATTCAAGAGAAGTGAAATTCGGTGTTGATATTAAATGATAAATATTCATAAATAATTGATCTTAATAAAATTCAGAAGGAATTGATATACTTCCTCGAAAAGAATCACGAATCTGATGATAATTTATCAAATCAATATACAGGGTATGACGGTACTCTGGTGATAATACAATCCGAGATCTGCAAAATGGTGATACCGCAAAACCAAACGTCACTTCCAAATTTGACATTTCTAAAATACTAAAAGACAAGGATTATTTTGTCACACCAATCTTTAAACTCACCGTAACATTTTTCGTACCTACTGCCGTTTAGATTTTTCGGGTATTTGAACGGAAAGCGCCGAATTTACAACGCTTTTGAGTTCAGGAGGAGTGGAAGGTACTGAAATATCGCTATCAGTATCAGACATTTTGCGTTTTGTCAAGAACTGTCAAAATATTTCGTAAAAATTGAAACATATCATTTCCATAGCACACGGTGATATTGTTAAATAAATTGAACTGCTGTTGATTTTAGAGCAATTATATCTATTTACAATAATCTAGTCTACAAACTTTTTAACGACCTCAAGATAATCTTGCCTTGGCCGCAAGCGGCCTCGGAGGTAACTGTCCTTTCGGTACGTTAAAAAGGTATTTCGCGGCCTAAGCATACAAATAACTATTCTTTTCCTCATAATTTTCGGGCTACAAACTACAGATCTACAAACACCTATGTCCTATATAGGTACCTCAATTAACCTTTTCAATTTACGACTGACTTTCAAAATACACCGATTTCGTGAATGGGGTGAAATTCTTTTGTTTTACGTTTCGGGCCACTGTCAAATACGATTGTCTTTTTTATTTCCTTGTTTGGATGGTCGAGATAAGGGTATCTGAATGGGTGAGTGGCTAATGGGGTATTACACCCCGGACACCATAAATTAGTTGTCTGAGGCAGGGGTGGCGGTGGATTATCATCCAGAAGAAATTGCATGAAAAATTCATTTTTTTGGTTCATATTATTGCTATAGCAGCATGTTTTTGGGTGGTTTCAAATTGTTTTTTTATCAAAATTAAAATTGAATGTAGAAGTTATGAAGAAACTAATGATTGCAATTATAAATAAGAAACCACATAACCGAAAATGAAAATAAATGAAATGAAATTCCTGCAAAATAATTTCAGTTTCTTACTTGTATATGTCGTGCATCATTTTTTTACATTCCTCTCAATACACGAAGATTTGTGGAATGAATACATTCTAAGATGTCAAAGAATTTCCAACTGAAAACCCAGCCCGCTCTCAGCACAACTGGTTCTCATGCCTGCATGGACAGAATGTCTTGATGCCATACTTATTTATTCCCCTGAAAATAAAAATCGAGTATTGTCCGATCAAGTTATAACTTTTTTCGGTACAGATTTATCGCCCTACTCCTAAAAATGACCATCGCCACAAGACATTTGTCTCTCGTAGCGTTTTGACGTCAATATAAACATGATCGCTTTTTTTCCAAAAATTTCTTGAATGGGTCGGTTTGGTCATTCAACTCGGAATATTTCGATGTGAAAACTACATTTTTGCCGCCGTTTCTGCATAAGTATGGTATATTGCATCCACATGATGTCGAATGATAAAAAATTACAATCTGGTGTACTAGCCATGAATATTATTGTTAATTTCTTCGAATGCTGTTCATTCCCCTCTCAAGAATGTAAGATGATATCTGAACAAAAAAATTCCTGTAATCTAATCAATGATACAAATGAGACACTCCACCGTACGTGAGAAATAATCTAGATGGCTTCTTTAGCAGATTGTTGAGATTGTATTATGATTTATAGCTCTGCCTGAAGCGCAATCAATTTACCAAGCTGGCTCGGTTTTTATACCTGAAAAGTTCATTAAAATGCCAGGCTAATTATTGTAAGACCTGCAGCTCGTTTGCGTTCATTGCTTTCCAATGTTTCCAACCATTTTCGACGATTGATTTCATAGACACGATGTTCCAATGAAGACCTTGGGAAACGGGACTGACACATAAAATAAAGAGCTGAAATTTCAGAAACCATTGAGTGGCTAATTGAAATTTGCATCTAAATTGAATTCTGAGTAATGTTTAATGGCACTAAAATTTCAAATAGCGCCACAAAAAGTAATCTGAAGGTGTCAAATCACAGCTTCTTGCGGAGGCCACTGAACAGTTGCATTTATTCAAATTAATCTTGCGTCAAAACGCAATGTCAAAAATCAAGTAACCGAACAATAATGAACATTTTGTATATAAACACCTTCCTAATTGTTGATTCCTGATTATCAAATGTTAATTCTTAGTTGTTAGTTCAGTTGAATTTATAAACTCAGCATTACATTGATATTATATAGGTATATGTATATATATATATAATTATTTCAAGAGGAATATGCCCTTTTAACATTCTGATATATACACAGAGAGAATGTAAAAAATCCATTATCTGGCTTATTATAATGACAGAGAATGCAATCTTATTCGAATACCTCTGAAAGTTCCATTAACATACCTAAAAATTAATGAAATTTATCGCCTATTTGGAAAGCTGCCATTCAAAATGAGATACGTGAAAAATGTAGCTAGGGATTTTTCATTCTTTTTTGTCTCCAGACTGCACGAGAGGAAAACCTTTGTTCGTTAGAAGTTAATAATGTTGTTACTGACACCTTTGAATCATCGATTATTCTAAGCAGTATGTCATTTCGCGTCTCATTTGTTTATGACAGTTGAAGGCGATAATGTATTACAAGAATAATTGCTATATCTTGAAAACAATACTATCTAGCTGCCCACGACTTCCTTATTACCTTCTCAAAAAGGATGAGTATTAGTTAGAATAATAAAATACCTACATATATCTACAGTATGTTACTGTCGAAGAAAAATGAGGTTATGCTTCATCTGACTCAATACCGTACACAACCATGAATGGTTTTATGGGTCGTCCAATCTTATCTTCACAACATTCAGATCTACGATATCGTCGAAATGGAAAAAAGTTTGTTTAATTTAATTCCATTCATTGTGGTTTTGAGGAAAGACAGGAAATGACCAAACACCGCGATATACATGCAAATAGTTTTCTCTCAGATTGAGGTTGAATAATAACATCAATTCGGATTTCCTCAAAAGTTCGGGATTATTCAATAATTTTTTTGAATTAACGCCATCAGACCTGTTCCAAATATCGAATGAGGCCATTAACAACATTATTCATGGATTTTATGAAGAGGCAGTCTTCGAATCAGTCTAATTGCTATACGAGATGAGATGACTCGTAGATCCGACAATGAAGATCTCAAGAAGTAAAGTATAGGGAGTTATGTTATGAGCATTGGAAGATTAGAAACCACCAAATATGGAATTACAATTACCATTCCTCAGGATAAAGACGACAATATGATAGTTAATGGTAGTTGGAATGAGTATAGATACATTCAAGAATAAAAATTAAGAATATTGTTTGAGTTTCATGAACTGTTCTAGACTCAGACGAGTTTAGACTGACAGTTGATATTGACACATTGATGAGTGATTTCACCATTGTTATGTCTTATGTCAAATGAAAGTCAGAAGAATTAGGCCCATCTTATACTTCTGAGCAATTTTGTATGATACTAGCAGCGAAAAACTCAATATTTTTATTGGTAACTTTCAATTCAGAGTGTGATTTGATTTAAATTGACTAATAAAAACTAAAACAACATTTTTCACCGCAGATATAGCAACAATCAAAACAGTAAACCGGACTTTACGCTAATGCGTCAGATTTCAAATATTTCAATGTCATCATTGTTATCATTCGAATATGTTTCTGTTATTTATCGATATTGAATATCAAATCTCTGAAAAGACTTCAAATTAATGCAAAATAGAAATAATTGTTTATGACACACGTTTTATAAGACACGTTGTCGCACTTATTCACTTGGAGCACTCCTCCACGCGTGCGACAAAATAGCGTCTTATAAAACTTGTATCATAATACACTATTACATGTTAGATACGTAGTACTGTTGAGAAGTTAATAATTGCTCTTATTCTGCCTCAAGTATGTATGAGCCCCCTTTGAATCCAATCTCTGATCTATTGAAAAATTACACATTTTGGAAACACATGACACAAAAACCGTAATTTTAAAAATACGTCGACATAAACAATTTCTTCATCCGAACCATAAATTTTATTCAAAGCTGTAATCACTGTCGTATTATCGGAATTGAAGACATCGTTAAGTTTCCATATAAGTCCATCCAAATTTAATATTTGTAGTCCCACATTTCGTCAATTCGTTTATATCGACGAAATGCACCTTTAATTAAAAAAAATCTACTCGATTGTGGCCGAGTCATTTTTATAAATAATATGATAATCTGCCAATTTATTGGGATTAGATAATTAGGTGAATGTCACAGTGGGAGGATAGCGATACGTAGACTGGATTTGATGGCATTTCACAATTATTATTAATTTAGTAATGTTCACAGGTACGGTATGACAGTCGAATTACATATCTGTAGAACACTGGGTGTTAATATTAAATTTTCAAATTTCCCCAAGGTGAAGAACCGCGAAAGAAGTATTCAGGTATATACTACATATATTTATTTATTTTTACCAGATATGACATTGAGATGGCATCGATTTCAACGTTTATATTTTCATTTTCCGTTAAAACAATCAGAAGAAATGAGTCATAATATCGAGAAATTTTCACAATGTTTTGTTTTCTGAATATCATGAACTACAAATCAGCTGAAATCGCAGGCGAGTTTTTTTATTGATCATGATTTCTCACGGCTGAAAATTGGGTCATCGCAATTTCATTACAGACCTGTATTGTCTTCATTATCATCGGCCAATCTGAAAAATGGGGATGACTGACACACATAGTTGCATATTATCGGGCCGCATTGTTCTTGCTACCACGCAGTGAGTTACGATATCTTTTGATATATCCATTAGCATGATTCATGGCTTATTAAATGACAGCCTTTGAAACGTATATGACGTACATACGATTATTTTTTCTTTTTGTCCCATATCGATTTCAGTGCCCAGGTTATAGTCGTGAGAAATACATAATGTATAATGCATAATATCCTTGACGTGTGATAGATAATATTCTTACAAAGTATCATTTTGTTTTTTTGTGTATCTCATGGTATTTCCTCATTTCCTATATGAAAAGAAGAAGATACCATTTGGAGATTTTGGTATATTCTATATGTTAACTGACCGCACATTTTTGGGATATCTTGAATGCAATTATTTATTATTTTAAACAATGCGGAAAAATCAGCAGTCATTTCTAATTCTATTCATAAAAACAAAATGAGATACGAACTAAATTATTCAATTTCGAAGAATATTTTATTTTGGAGAACACAGTGAAAAGTATTTTTTCATTTTCATTTCAATATCGAAATAAAAGAAGTGTCTTTGTTATTTCATACAAAGCAAATTTCAATGAAATCGAGTTTTTTCATAAATCGATATACACAGTGAAAAAAAATAATTACACCAGCTTACACCGTCTGGTGTCCCCTGAGGTCCTGATTGTTTTAGTGTCAGTAAACACCGGCATATTTTTCACCACTGTAGGTATTATTTGACCTTTCCCATAGGTGTTTTTAATAATCAATTTGTCAGTAACACTAGTGCTAGTGTTGAATTTAGCAGAAAGAACACTTTGGTGGTGTTCTTTATGCATTTCCGAAAGTGCTATTTGACACCGCAGTGGTGTGATGCACATTCCGTTATTTTCTTGATAATAATAATAATAATAATAATAATAATAATAATAATGTTTATTTACCAATACAATAAAAAAATTTACAAAAATATATAATCGAGTTGTTGAAGTAAATAAACAGGAAATATCACAGAAGCTTCAGTTTCAAGGAAACTGTCGCTTGTACGTGATTTTTTTTTGTATTTTATATAATTCCAAAACAAATACACATATTCACATATATATATACATGTATAGACATAGAACACATTCAGACTAATATGCTTCAAGTTATTCTCTTCGGTGCGTGTAAACACTGAGCAGGTACATATGAATACTTTCCAGGTGTGAAGGAACACCATATCATGAGTGTGTTCATTAGAATCAGTGCTTTTTTTCACCACCTCTGGTGATTTTTAGTAAATTGTTTCGGCTCATTTACCCTGATCAGTGGCACTAGAGACTAGGCCAATTGATACTGATCTATATCAAAATCATCTAATATTTTATGCTCAATATTGAAATCAGGTACGGTAGGAAGGACGTCAGTGCCACCTATTGGCAAAAGTTCTAAGGTTCTAAGATCGAACAGATGAGCGCATGAAATTCACACCATTCAGATGCCTACATACAATATTTTTATTAATTTATATCAAATTTGGTGTTTTCAGGATGCAATACTTAACGAATGATTATTGCCACTGAATTAGATGATCCATACACCGCCTCGATTCCATCGTGATATGACACGGTGTAACTTTGTGTTAGTTTTATATAATGGGTGTTTTTATGCGTTAACGTCAATGATCACCATTGAGAATATTAAATTTCAACCATTTGGTGTTTCTTATGATTTTATGTTTCAGAATCGTTCTACTTCACTACTGTCGTGTCATTTTTCACTACTAAGATCGGAATTAACACCTCTCAACACTCAATTGTGAAATGTTTAATAAAAAGGACACAACATTGATATTCAGGTGTTGTATTCGTCGGAGTTTGCTCTAAAATCCATGTGATTGTAATTACACCCAAGTTTTTTTCTACTTACCACGTGTTATAGGTATCTCCAAATTCAAGTACCTTTGGAATAAACTTATAATAATGTATTTTATTAATTGCTTAACTCTGTTAGTACTTTTTTGGATTTGACGACCTTCTGGTGCATACGGTGGGACTCAAACCAATTTCTGTCCTCTAGAACTGTACTAGATCTACACTCATTAAAATATTTGATGTATTATTATAGCTCATGTTATAAATTATTATCGTCGTATCGAGTCGTGCAGAATGATGAATTAAATGCATTAATTTAAACGATCGACTTTGCATATATATCCTGACACATTATCATTATGAATGTATCTTGCTATTCATTATGAAAGGTATGAAACTGATAAATGTGAATTTGAAACGTAGATACTTCTAGCTCTCATTAACGGTTCTGATATAGGATATGAGAATGCAAGAAAAATCCTGTTCACTCAGTCATACCTATTATGGCGGGACAAAATCATATTTCTGCGAGAGCAAAAAAAAAGGAAGTACTTACAACTAGTACAACGCAAGCAAAAAAGCTTGAGAATGTTACACTTACATTTGATCAATATATGTATTTCATTACATCGGAAGGCTGGAAATCTCAAGTGATCTGATATCGTGGAATTACGCATTTTTTTCAATTTTTGACTTTGAAATCCGCACATATTTCGGTGAAATTTTGTTTTTTGTCATTTTGTAGGTATACCTACTTTCTCTTCCTTTAGTATATTCATTATCGAATGATTTTGATATTTTTTTTCTGCAATCAGTTAACAAGTAGCCTTTTACATTCTTTTACGTTTTCCGAGGAATGTCATTGAGTGATACGATTTGCGGTTGTGAGCGAAAATATTGAAAAATGTAGCAGATATAGCAACAATCTTAAATTTGAACCTCCTACCAAAGAAATCGAGGGAAAGTTTGATTCATAATATGATAAAAACTCGAAGTTAGTATCCAAAACTTGTCGAATTCCTCAAAAAATATAGGCGTTCTGTCCAAGTACACAACCTTTATACCCTTTACTAATTTGAGATACACTGTGTATGGATAATATTAATATTTTAAGAATTAGAATTATTTATTTACCACTCTAGTACATTTAGTACATACATACATACATACATCAAAATACAATGAGTAAACATATAAATAAATATATATATACACATACACATAATTAAAAATATACCTATAGGTATAGGACTAGTTGAGAGCATCTTCCATGAACTCTTTCACACTGTAATAACATTTTTGCAGTAGCAGGTTTTTTATGGTATTTTTGAATTTTTTATCTGAACTAATTTGTTTAATTGCAATTGGCAGTTTATTGTAGCGAATGGTCGCATTTATAATATTGGAGAATTTTCGTATTTGGAGGTTCTGTGATTTGGAATCCTCAGTAAACCCCAATGTCTGGTATTATAATAATGGAGATTTGAGCTAGATACTATTTCATCTAAATAACTCCTAGCAAAAGTGGTACATTTTAAAATATACACTGAAGGAGCTCTCAATAATTTTTTTCGTATAAATACGGGCTTACAACTCTCCAAATAGTTCATATTGAATATTAGCCTCAAAATACGTTTTTGTGCCACAAACACTCACGCAGAACTCACTAGTACAACCCCATACTATGCTATGACATGACATATATATGAGAAAACACCATGGCAAAATATATGTTCAGTAGGCCTGATGTGTCTAGACATTGTGTCAATTGCTTCATGGAGAAAAATGCTTCATTTAACGTATTGAATGCATTGTTTAGTTGTGGCTTCCATATTAGACTTGTATAGATAGACTGGTGAAATCACTTCCTATCCTGTGAATGGTCTCAAATCTCTTGATTTCGCCTACTTTGATAAAACGTGTATAACTACTATAACGTGACATGCCGTGTGTGAATCTCGCTAAGTGAGGCCGCGATTTCAACCTAATTTACAGGTTACTGCATCAGGTGTCAATACGAAAGTATAAATATTTGATTCTGAATGACTTCTAATCGTTTTTAACAATTCCATGGAGCCATTTTCCAATGAGTTTGATGCGAATATGTATCGAACATGATTGAAAGAAAATTCTTCAAAAATCTTTCGACAGTATCGCCATCTATTGCTGTACATGAGAACCCCACGTAATGAGCTGAAATTCAATTGTTTCAAATCAAGGATTTGTCTGCTGAAACAATTGAAGAGTAGCGCCACCAGGTCTTATTTCCATAATTATCTAAGTGATGGTGAATTCATGCACGACGTAACTTAGTCTTAACTTAACTTAACCCTAACCTTAAGAAGTTGAAATTTGTTTTTCGAATGAACACGTTCATGCACGAAACTTTAGACTTAACGTATGACTGAAGAATGTCTTAAGTTGGCCAACTTTCAACTTTATATGCGATTCTTCGTGCAAATCAGGGACTGCGCATGATCAGGCATTGTTATACCCTCAAACTCTGTTTTGATTTCATTTTATACAAAGATATCTTAATTAATCATTATGTTGGACAGGAATCAGGAATTAAACAGTCAAAGTAAACAAACACACCACAATTTTTTTTTCCATCAATGAATTGACTCTGATAATTTTGATAAGTTGTGCATGAACACTTACAAGAATTTTTATGTCAATCTTAAGTTGAGTCTTAAGTTAAGACCTAAGTTACGTCGTGCATGAATTCACCATGATTCCCTAGAAATGTCACTTCATTACTGATTTTAATGTCACCCATACGTTATTTCTTCTATTGTGAAAATGCACTACCACCGTCTTGGATGAATTGAATATCAATCTGTTTCGTTGACACCAAGAACTGAAACAATCTATAATATTATTCACAACTAGTACCTTCTTGTGTTTATATGCAGTTCAGATCAGAATTTCCCATTCGTTATCCAGCAATAAGATACCATCACATCATAACGTTTGAGGCATTCTCCATCAGTAATGAAGCACAACTTTTTATCGGAATAAATTCCAGTGTCTCCAGGGGACATGGAAGATGGCATATAAATATTGAAGGCGACCCGAAGGCAGACATTACGAAGACAGTGGAAGTCGCCAGTGCATATTTCTGCCTTTGCAAATAACTCTGGGTGTTCTTATCTTGCACTAGATCTTGCAGAAGAAGCGGACATCGAGAGTCGCACTCGATAGAAATTTGTTGTTTGTTGTATGTCTATACTGGTGAATGGTGATTCACTCCTCTGAACGGGAGTGAAAGTTATAATTCCTAAATTATAGCTAATCGAGATATTCAAGGAAGCTCATCGTTTGTTTGGTGGAATAAAAAAAATAACCCAGGGCGATAAATATATATACAATTATTTAAAAAAAATGATTCTTTGGGCCTCGGTTGTATTCGATATACAGGGTGTTTCATAATAAATGCGCAGGACTTCAGGATATGATAGCTCTTTCAAGAATATGAAAAAAAGTTCCTATTGACTTACCCTCTAAAATGCACCATTTTCGACATACAGGGTGTTGAATTAAAAAAAAGTCGTTTTTTGCGAATATTTCTGGAACCGTTTATCTACTCATAATAAGCTATGTTTTGGGCTGATTTGTTATTTTTTTAAATTCATAATTGGTGAAGATTTTGAAGGGGTAGTGGTATTCGCAAAAAACGATTTTTTTTAATTCAACACCCTGTATGTCAAAAATGGTGCATTTTAGAGGGTAAGTCAATAGGAACTATTTTTCATATTCTTGAAAGAGCTATCATATCCTGAAGTCCTGCGCATTTATTATGAAACACCCTGTATATTTGTTTATAGTAAGTATTTCACAAACTATTCACTTCATTTTCTCAATTTTTAAACAAAAGTTATACTGTGTGTTGTTATCAAGGGTGGATTTATGAAATTTTTTCAGCATTCAACATTATCACTTAAGAATTGAGACATGATGAAGACGAAATCCTGAAAAAACTCGTTAAAGTAATAAAACCCTTAGCTGAAAAAATAATCCAATATGAATCGAAATGAGCAGAAACCAAATTGTTTGTATTTTCAAATATTTTCATAAAATCGCAATTATTTTGAATAATTATTTCGCGGGAAAAAGGTGTAATTTTCCATCACAAAACATGCGAAAATCCTATTTTCATTGTCTTGAATATTTTTGAAACATTAACAATGCTTTTTCCATAATTATTACATCTCTGTTGAGTTTCAGATTTCAAGTGATAAATCTTGGGTGCTCAATTTTTTTATAAAGTTACCCTTATCAAAGTATACAGTTTGTCCTATCTAGGTATCATGCGATGGGAATATCTGTTTTTCATGAAAATTCTAGATTTTTTGAATAAGGTGAGTTGTTATCGCAGGATATTGTTAGTGATTTTTTCAGATATATCAATCTTCTATTCATCAATTCATCGCTAACGGTGTATTGATAGGTATCTGTGTCATCTCTATTTTATATCTAAAGCATCTTTCCTTTAGGATCCATTTCAAATCATTGATTTCCACTTCTTATTATAACAAAAAAAAACTGGATCTGCATCTCACCCATATTATGATATTATTTGTGATGTTAGGTATTTCAAATACATGTTAATCATCGTCCAATAAAATATATGATTGTGAACACAAAGTCTAATGGAAAACTATAAATTTTAAGATTTTATCATTATCAAAATCAAAACACTTCGGGTGTCTTATTCTTGATGATTTATTACATACTTGTTCACGAAAATAATAAATGCAATTTATTTAAAATAAAATTAGTTTCCTTTGAATATCCACCGAACTAATAGTACATTATGATACAAGTTTTATAAGACGCTATTTTGTCGCACGCGTTGTTTAAGTACGACGAACGAAGCGAGGAGTGCTCCAAGTGAACAAGTGCGACAACATGTCTTATAAAACGTGTCATAAACAATTATTTCTATTTTGCATTAATATGAAGTGTTTTTAGAGATTTAATATTCAATATCGATAAATAACAGAAACATCTTCGATTGGTAACAATGATGACATTGAAATAATTTAAATCTGACGCACAAGCGTAAAGCCCAGTTTACAGTTGAGCGATTTTGATTATTGCAATACCAGCGGTGAAAAATTCAATGTTGTTATTGTTTTTATTGGTCAATTCAAATCAAATTACACTCTGAATTGAAATTCACCAATTAAAACATTGAGTTTTCCACTGCTAATATAACCAAATCCAAATCGCTCAGAAGTAAACTGGGCCTAACTCTTCTGACTTTCATTTGACAGTTCGATTGTACCAATCTCCGAATAATAAAAAATGCGTATCGAAATAGAGGCTATTTCGACACGCATTTGCGTTGCAGTGCTGATTGATTATTGAATATTCCGCAATTAAATCACGCTTTTTATTAGTGTTTATTAGTAGGTTAGGTAAAATCTCGCACCTGAATTTTTACCCACTGCTAGTTTCTTTGAAATCTGGCATGTGTCCAAAATTCCGGTGACAATGAATTATGGAATTTTTTTAATACAAAAAAACAAAATGGCGGCTCCAAGATGGCGAAAAGAGTTTCGTGATTATGGTCCGATTCGATTCAAAATGGTCATGTGGGAATTATCGGGGTCGGAGATCATGAATTTTCCAAACTGAAATAGCTGTCAACTGTCAATACGTCGAGCGTAATGTATAAACGCACCTCCGCCGAAAACAAAACCCGGCGTCCGCCGATGACAGACATATATACTGGGTGGTCCGGAGGCGCACGCCCGCTCCCCCCGCCCCTCGTCGCCGAACCTTGCGGAACCCCCGCGGACCGAATTATTGGCCGGCCGAGCGATGCGATCCGGCGGCCATCTGATGGGTAATTGAGCCGTCATCGCGCGTATTTGTTATCAATTTTCATCGACGTTTATTAAACAAGGTGATTTGCATGTAGGAGATGAGGCTGAGTGCCACAGACCGGTTCTCCTTTGGGAATCATTAGCGGTTTCTGTATCTGGGATCGATGCCAGGGGCGGCTCCCGATGGATTTGAAACTGGGGATGAGATTGACTAGAAAAAAATTTGAAGGTTTTTGTATACAGCCAGCATTTCAATTGTGGTGATTTCTTTATAAAAAAAATGGGTAATTTTGTACTCATCATGCGAAGTATTTTTCAAAGAAAATATTTATTCAGGATCTATACTTAAGTATTTTGACCTCAGATATCCGAATATGATAATGAAATCGAGAACTAACCACTACTTTTCGAGAAAATTCACGTCAAAGTTTGAAATTTCATCTTCTTTAAAATTTTCGGCAATTATTGTGTCTTCTTTTTGTCTAAGAAAAAAAATATGAGTATATACCTAGGCTTGGCATTTTTCTATGTCATAGCTGACTTATAACAAAACCATTCAGTGGTATATGTTTTCTCTCTTCAATATGTGACAAAAAAAGACTGATATAACAACTGAAAGAAGGTGAAATTTCGAACTTTGCTATGATATATCTCAAAAAGAAGTAGTTTGATTCCTCAGGTCAAAATACATGGGAACAAAAATCAATACGTATTTTTATTTTCCGGTAGTTGGTAATATCGAACTGTCAAATGAAAGTCAGATGAGTTTTAGGCCCAGTTTACTGCTATATAAGCGCTTCTTGATCTGGTAATACTAGCAGTGAAAATTGCGCAATGTTTCTATTCATTAATTTTAATTTAGATTGTGATTTGATTAAAATTGACCGATAACAACATTTTTTACTGCAGTTATCGCAAAAGACAAGATGGACTTAATATACTTGCGCAATATGGTCATATGAACTGACAACATCCGTCGAATTTTAAATATTTCAATTTCATCATTGTTTACAATCGAAGATGTATCTGTTATTTATCTACATTAAATCCTTATTTTTTCAATAAAAAACTTCAAATTGATGGGAAATAGAAAGAATTATATATGTTTTATCTTTATAAAACACGTTGTCGCACTTTTTCGCTTGAAGCAAACAACCAAATTTTACAGATTGTAACTACGCGTGCGTTGTGTTTTGCATAATTTTTAAGGCCGCTCTTACAGTATACTTGACTGTTTTTTTCTAGCTCCTATATACTTGGAAACGATTTTGATGATCTTTCAACTGAAGAATAATCAATAGAGCTATAGGTATCTATGTTTAAAAATTAGCGAGATATCCCGTAAGGAAATCGAAAATGGGATGCAGTTGCAGGATCGTTTCAAATTCTAAATTTAAGGGGCCACGGAAAGCCACATTCTCGAATGAAAGCAAGTCGATTTGATTAGATTATACTTTTTTATGAGGGCATCGCTACAAAAAACTGACGTCTGAAACTATTATACTTATGTGCTAGTCTTATTATATTGCCTTTCACTTTTAATTTAAAAATATTACTGCATTCTTCCTCCGCCTGTCTTGTATTGTGTATTAAATCAAAAGATAAGCTCTATTCCATTATTTTCCATTCATGTAGCAGCATCGATTGATTTTTCCCAGCCTCCCGACACAAAGAGCATCTTCTCAGAGGCCAGCCGGAAGATAACATCCATCAACGGAATTAGTTAAGCCGATGATGTGAGAATGAGAAATCATAAAAGCATAAAGCGCTATAAAATCCAACGACCTTCTCTCTTGGTCCAACCTAACCATAAACGTTCCCCGTACGATGCAATTAAACAACCGAAGTAGAAACAAATCTCCGGGTATTACGGAAAGCTTTTAGCGATGTATTTCAAGCATTTGAAGTTTGAAGCGCTCTCGCTGACCTATCTCATGACCTTTTGTTTCAGCAAAAGCGGAAGATTTATTTGTATCTCCAACATCGACTGTCAATAATAATTGCTACAATACCTCCAATACCCAGTCAGTGCCGGATTAGCCACGTAGCAAGAGTAGCAAATGCTACGGGCCCCGCGAATTTGGGGCCCCGCGCTCCAACGCCTGTCTGACCGTAATAAAAATTATTCTGATAGGAGCGCAAAATATCTTGCATGAAAACTCGTCACGTTGAATCGTAAAAATAAGTAGGTTTTTTACGAACTTTAATAACTTTAATGCTCTAATGTTTAATTGAAATTGATAATCGGACTAGTTTCAACGATGAATAAGTTAGAAACGGGAATAATGACAATTACATGGAATGGAATCCTAGAACGCTTGCAAACGACTAGTGCTTCACTGCAGTCGTCTGATCAAGACCTTAATACTGGGCTGGTGGACGAGTGCGTGTATCGCTGGCTTAGTCAAGGGGTTCCGGGTTTGAATCCCAGCGGGGCTATTAGTAATTTTATTTACTTCTGTAGCATCGTTTAGCGGGAGGAGATAGGTGACCAACCGAACATTCTTGGTACCTAGATTTCAATCCTTCGGATTCTCAACGATAACCAGGCGAGTAGTGCTTCGGATGACACTTAAAAAGCTAAGGTCCCCGTCTTTCCTACTCATACAAGTCTCAATGAGACTTCGAGGGTTGCTTTGCAACTAAGTTGGCGGTCTAAAAACACGTTTCAAAAAAAACACTCTTCAAAAAACACCTTTCAATACAGGATACGCACTTTATGAATCATCATATGGCTACATCCAAGCAATGCGATCCACATTTTCTGATATTTAGGCTAGAGCCAAAGATCTGACCAACTGTGAAGAATACCAGCAACAGACATCAAGACGAATCAAGCAAAATACAAAGTACGACCATTTCAGCGGCTTTCCTACACTCGACGATTTTGTTGAAATTCAAACACCTGGACAATGTTTCGAAGTTCAGGTGTTTATTGTTATTGTGGATAACGTACTGTCTGTTTTAACTAAACGTATATGAAAGTATATCATAAGATTAGTAGTGTTTTTTAAATCGAAAGCTAAAATATCTTACAACAGAATAGTTCCTCCAGTATGGTCAGTGCTTACGAAGACGATTTGGAGAATTAGTGTAGTTCGCAGAGCTGCGGAAAACAGATATGGCTACTGTTATTGACAGCAAGAAACAGGAGCCTCTGGAACAGCAATTTTATAAACTTTTATTAAATAATTCTTTAGAATCGTGTTTCCCAAACTTAGATATTGTCTTGCGCATTAACATGTCTCTCATGATCACTAACTGCGTTGGCGAGCGTTCTTTTTCAACATAAAAACGTATTAAAAATTAATTAAGAAACACAATGGGCCAAATTTGCTTAAAGAAGTTGATATCGAAAGTGTTATCTCTAAAGTTGCCCATATTAAATCCAGAAAAGTTCAGTTGTAACAGTTTTGTTTTATTCAATACCGTACACTTGAGAACCTAAAGCAAACCAAGGGCCCCATGACAGAATTTGCTACAGGCCCCGCGCTGGCTTGATCCGGCACTGTACCCAGTATCTTCGAAGAAAGACAATGGTTTTCATCTAATCAGTCATTATTTCTCTTGAGAAATTCGATGAAATATGTATATATATATATATATGTATATGTATTTGTGGTGAGAAACCTGCAATAGGGGGCCATAACGATTTGGTGATAATTTTGGGATAATTTTAATTTGATGTACAGGTCTTGGACGTTATGAGATTTTTATAGCAACAAAGAATAACACGCTATAACTTTCTTTGCATAAGCACTGATCGTACATTGCTGATCTAAAAGGATTGGACTGCCATATTACAAGAAGTATCTATAATAAATATCAATTTGGTAATGAATAGTGTTAGAAGAAAATGAAAACAGAATAAATGATTTTTTTTCGGAATTCTTCGGAGGTAGTTGATTTTTTGTGTCACTCTATACATATATTATGAGTTATATTAGCTATATATGGGCATTGGCGGATATAATGCATAATATTATCTAGCTCCATTTGAAAACAAGTAAAAGATAATGATAATATGATTATAGATCTGTATATTTTACATTCTCTCTGGTGATTATAATGTCAGAAGTAATTTTGTTTGCTTACGAGCTTTATGCTAATACCACATAAAACAGCAGGTGGCAATTTTCGAATTACGTATGATAAATAAGTGTGCAATAAATTTTTCAAAACGTATGATTATGATTTTGTGATATTATATTGTATGTATGTATATACATATGTTCAGCGATACCGGCCTAGACTTGATTAGCATAGTCAATACTTTGCCAACATTAATGCTGTTAAACTTGTCATCAGTCTTGTTTATATTGATTTATAGTTGAATTTCATTAGTGGGTGAAAAAAAAACGAGAAACCACAAGATTCTACAATATATGTGCAACGTGCAACATTGTTACAATCCATTTGATCTCAAGGATATTTTTATAAAATTGCTAGGTATATACTCGATGGTCCTACACCATATTTATATTATTCTATCAAATATTTGTGTCATAAGTTTTGAATATTGAAACATATTTCTGCAATGAGAAGAATTTGAAAAATACCGAGAAAAATACGCAGCCAGGGCTCGAGCCAGAGTGTTTGAAATAGATTTCACAATGGGACACAAGTAGTTATCATTTCATTTTTCAAACTTGCTGAGACACTTTGGAAAAAAATACAACCAATGAAAGAAATTGAATATTTATATCAGAGGAATGCCAAAAATTCATTATTGGAATTTATAAAAAAATACATAATACTTTCTTCAATTTGTGTATCTAAAAACTTTATGGAGAAAAATACTTATATAAAATACAATATATCTTGCTTTCATAACCATAACAAATGAACTGAGGAAGAACATTTCGGCAAGAACATGCTATGATTTAGTTTTGACTAAAAAACTCATCAAATGGAAAAATTTCGGAAGAAACACCTAATAACTGCACATACAACTGTCACAAAACATATATTTTGCCCAGTTGTCATATGTCCATGAAATAGTTTGTTATGATATATTATATTAATTGGTATTGAGATACATTGAAATATTTTCGGTAAGTAATTTGAGAAAATTTGAACAAGTTAAACTAGTTCATGGCATGCAGGTTGGCTATATTAAATCATATTAAATCACACATTCATGCCAGCACAAGACGTGCACAATCACAACAATCGAAATAAAGATTTTCTGAGAAACGAGTTGAGATTTTCCAAAAAAAACCCAAGACACCAATTTATAGGGCAATTGAAGAATATAACACAATTCCAGCAGGAAGAAAAGGAATAGAAAACAAATTTATTTAATATCAAATTAAATCTACACCTAGCAGTCAATTGCAAATTTCAAAATGACAAAGAATACGCCAAAGCAACAAGCACTAAAATAAACTGTAGACTTTTGCCTACTTGATTTCAAACCGTAGTAATATTTCCTGAAATTCTCAGAGATGGCGCCATACCTTCTGTCGGTCGGTAAAACAGTAACTGTGCTTCTGTCAGTGTCATTTTTTCTAGAAGAAAAAATACCTATATTTTTATGAAAAAAATCGCGAATTTATGCAATTTATGTTTTTGATGAATTTTGTTGCAAGGATACGTAAAAAATTGGATAAAGAATTTGGAAAACTTGAACATAAAAAAGATATGTACTCATATGAGTGAGAGTATCAGAACTTGGAATATCTTCTTAAATTTTTGTCCTATGTCCTATTCAAACTATACCGAAATATTGCTCTTTTTAAATATGACTTGACTTTTACACTAATGAGTTTGATACCATTTCTTCTATCTTATTTCACATACAATGTGGCCCATTTAAAATGGAAGCTCCCTTATTAAAAATTAATATATGCTTCGATTGTTAGTGAATGGAATTTAATTCCCCCGAAAATGAAGACTCATTCACATGAAATTTGGTACCTTTCCAAAAAAATCATGCCAATCGGTTCTATGTTTATATGTTATGCAATGTTCCACGTTTTGTTGGAATATATTTTATTTTACATCACCTACATTATAGGTATGCCAAAATATGTTACGATGCATGACCGTTTTTACGGTTTTGTTCAAACTTAAAATACGTTATTTCAAAAAATTTAGACCCTCTGTGATCTCGTAGATAAGCGTGTGGCGTTGTCAAAAACAGTTGTTCTATACGGAAAGTGGAAAGGAATATCCAAATCCTCAACACCTGAGAGCTTTCGACACGGATAATGTTCCATCGACAATGGGCACTTAGAGAGTACTTCAACTGAGGGGTATCGTTTACAACTTAACACTTCTTTGTCCACTTCGGGAGCACCTATTATCAGCCCCTCCAGGTCAAGATTGGCTCTTTGCTTGCGGTTTCAACGTCGGTCGTCTTTTGTCGCCCTCAAAAGTGATATCTTCATAACGGTTTCCTTTTGTCACCGGAATATTTGTAGCGGAAACACCATAAAGGAGGAAAATAATTCACCGAGCATTATGAAGAATGTTTTCGAGGAAGCAGAATCTTTGGGATGAATGAGGAATGGGTGTACGTATTATTTACGCCTCATGCAAGAACCTTGAGATTGGTAACACCCATGAGTGGGAGAGTCGTGATTTGATTGGAAAAACTAGCATTATTATACATGCAAATTTGCGACAATTATACATCCATTTTGTATTCGATTATAGTACACGCCTAATGCCTATAACAATTGATTTATTCATGTGAGGAAAATCTCGTCAAAACTTCTGCGAACACTGAAAAAACCCATCAAGATTATAACCTTTTATGTATCTATAAGGAGAAATTGATAGAAACATTGTTATTTCTAAGTACTAACATTAAACATGCTCACATCAGTGTTGACGTTTTCGCATGTAAAGCAATAATGAGGAAATAATTTCAAACCATGTTCAATATTTTAATTGAATAGACCTTCGATCATAAAAAAGACTAGATGAATAACGCTAAATCCTTACCACAGTAGTTGTTTGAAGCCAACATTTAAATCAGTTACTGGGGTTACCTCATTCTATAGGCGTCCAAACTTTCGAGGGCCAGTTTGGTATTTAAATTCATTAGCGGGGGCCAAGCATTGTAGATATGTGAATTAAAAAACCTTATTAAGTCCGTGTCTCACGGTCAAACTATTTGATCAAATCTGTTTGACGTGACGTCATTTCTGTCTATTTGATACAAATATTTGAAATGTACAGAAATCCTGTTCACACGATTTGAAGAAGTTTGTTCAAACAGTTCAAAAATTGATTGATCATAACGGAAGATAAATCTACATTCAAGGTGGAATCTCGCTATTTCAACAATATATATGAATATGAATAATACACAAAAATCTCTAAACATTTATTTCATGGTAAGTTATTGCGCGTCCCTTCAGATTTAGTGAAGTAGAAACGAAACTACCTCAGTTCCCTATTGAACTGTGTTTGCCAAACATTGAACAATGCCTCAACTCCTGATTCTATGGAATATATTAGTACTTATTATCAATTGAAAGGATGACTCAGAACACCTACCAGTTATTTGGCGGTGAGAACGACTAGCAATATCATTCAATGCATCTGATATCACTCTTGTGGTAATCTTTTTGTCTGATGTTATACAAAAGTTATTTATTGCTTCTATGGAGATCTATTAGGAACGTTACTTGCTCCTCGGTCCAATTTCAAGCAGCAGACATTTCCAACAATCCAAAACTCAAGTCTATTAGTATTCTGACGTTTCGATTCTCGGTGTCAACAAAAAACTTCAACCTTAGTTTTTCATCAAACAGGTAAAATATTTAGAACATGTTCTAATTTCAGCTGCTGTTTGATGTGACGTCATTGATGACATCACACTTTCATAGTTTGATCAAATAGTTTGACCGTGAGACACGGACTTTACGAGTAAAGCAGCATTGAATTTTATTTTTTATAGTAAATTACAGATATAACAATACTAAACAAACATGTCTAAATTATATTATTATAAAATCATTTCATGCAATTTTCAATGGGAATGGTGGAACTGGGTTTTTTCCTGGAGAGTTTCTTCAAAGTTGGGATTCAAATCGGAAACACCAATTATAAGCAATGATTGCAAATGATCATCCGATAAATTTGCCCTATATTTAGATTTCAGATACTTCATCCTGGAAAAAGTTTGTTCGCAGATATAGGTAGTGCCATACATAGAAATAAATTTACCAGCCAATTGCTTTAAATTTGGGAACTCTTTTGCGTCCAAAAATTTGTGAAAATCGATCAAGTTTCCTTCCTTGTATTTGTTCTTGATTTGATCGCTAGCTTGAAGATCAATTATTTCCATTTGAAACTGACTTGAAACGTCGCCAACGTTGCAGTCATATGGATTTTGAAACAGCCGAATTTCCCTTGAATTTATGTCAAGATCAGAAAAACGCTTTTGAAATTATAGTTTTAAATCCGCGATTACTTTTACTGCAAATATGGTGGGAAATCTTTCGTCAGTTTCTGTACTAAATTTTTCTCAGCACGTGAAATGGGAAAAATTACATTCATTCATATGACTTTCGAGCAATATCAGCTTAGCTCTGAATGCGTTGATTTGCTGAAATAAATCACAAATTAAGTTGTTTTTACCTTGGAGGACAAATCAACAGACTCAGATTCAATTTCTTCGAGGAAAGATCGAAATTGGCGATGATTGAGTGCACGTGATCGAATAAAGTTTACGACAGAAACAAACTAACCGAATTCTTCATCTGCGCGAGATCTAATACCGACGCGCCACGCTACATTTATATTTTACGAAATTTTTCAAAATCATTGGCGGGCCGGATAAAATCGCCTGCCGGGCCGGGTTTGGCCCGCGGGCCGTAGTTTGGACACCTATGTAATCTAAAAGAAACATAGTAACCACAGAATCCCCCAGTACCAGTGTCTTGCAATCTTGGAAGGGTCTGAATTTGAATAAATTGACTTACTAACAAAATTATCATATCAATTCTTCCTAATAAAAGTTAATGAAAACAATCGAAAATCAAAGTTCTCTGGGAATATACATCTCTGATTTGTTACCCGAATGATAACAGATTTAATTCACTGTCACAACTATGTTGTTGATTTTCTGGCAATATAAAGTTTCAAATTGTCGAACTTGAGAAATATAACATCAAACATGTTGTTATTACTCTTTAATTCCACTAAATATAGGCTTCTATATCTACTATTCTGAGCATTTTCTTAGAACTTGAGCCAATCATTTTATCACTAGTAGTGAAATGATGCGAGCAAACTCAAGCGTCTCTTGAAATATCCTCTTTCTCGATATTTATTTTTACAAATATCCAATAACTTTTAATCTCGGGAAAACCCGAGAATGTTTTCAAATTACCAAAAATCGTTTTGCAAATGAGGGTGGGTGAATAATATTTATACTACGAATGATACGACACTGAGTAAATCACCAGTGGAATGTTGTGTTCTGGCAACCACTTTTGAGTCGTCTCTTACACATTTAACAGCGTTTCACCATCCATTAAATTCGATTTGAACAGAACAAACAAGGTTTTCAAGTAAAATCATATTCAAATTTTCACACAGAACTGAAAATATGCCGTTTCATGAACCATCAAACAAAATTTGATTTGAAAACGAGACGTTTCGCGCTGTCACTGTCAGCGTGCGGTCGATTATCGATTGAACGAAATTACCGGCGTTGGCGCATTCACCAAAAATGCCACAATATCCAGCTATCTATAAACCATTTATATATAAATGAGGCACTGTATTATATGACGAATATTGAGTACATAGCTTTTGATACACTCATATGAGTCCCAACAGAAGGAATAAGGATATATGTATATTTGGGAACCTTGAAAAATGTGGTCTTGGGATGATTATCACTTTCAAATATTACGATGTGGCAATCTCGGTGGGGGAAAAACATATGAATATGAATTTCATGTTGGCTTCAGGCAATTTGGGGTGTTACCATTCTAGCGGGTTTGTTGTTCGCAGGAATAGACTATTTTCTCTTTTAAAATTTGTGTCCAAATTATGGCTATTCCATTTCTCATTTATTAGCTTAGTCTGCCACTTCCACGTTCTATGACTTGGGGGATTCGTTTCTGGAGTGTTTTTTTCTTCTGCCGCATGGTGTCGCTACTTCCAACTATCTCTTGGTACGCGGCTCAGTGCGGTCAAATAGACGCGACGAAAATGCAATACAGGCAACGCTTCGAGTGGAGATCTCACGGTCTCTACTCGATTGACTACCCTGTACTGATGAGGGCCAATAAGCCCTAAACCGGTCTGTAGGTTATTAAGCGTGCCTGTCTCGATTTGAATTTGTCACGTCTTAGGAAGAAAGAAACATTAGAAACATTTGCGATCTGCATTCACAGTGTGAATCTTTGCATTGACTAAGAGCAGATATAATTCAATGTTCTGCGTGGTATTTGCCAGGAAAGTAGTTGTTTTCTGTTCGTAGTTTCCAGACATTCAATTTCAAACTATGTTTGATATTTTAATTGGATAGAATATTTTCTCAATCAAAATGAGGAAACAATTCTATTTTTATAAAGATTATGAAGTTTTGAAAAAATCAATGCTGGCAAATTTGATAGATTCGGAAAAAATCTCCTCAAACAGACTATGAATATCAAGAATTGGAATGGGTATATCTAAGGAAATTTACGATATGATTTTGTATTTTTGTAATATAGGTATCAATTTGAAAGCGATGGCTAAAGTAAAATGTAATATTCTGAATATCCAAGAACGAATAATTTTGATCAATATATGATCAACTCAACAACAGAAAGAGTTGAGTATACATATTTTACGATTATTTTTATATAGAATTGAAAAATGTAACAAAATCCACTGTTTTCGAAAGAAAAAGTGTAACTTCGATATACCGGGTGTAACAGGACCATGGTACACCCCCGTATCTCCGTTAGTTTCAGAGGTAATTCATTGAAATTTGGGACATGCTATGAACATAATAAGCGTCACTTTTTGACCTACAAATGATTTTTTTTCCACTTTCGGTTTCGCCGGAAGTGATACCAACTCTCGATTTTTAAATAGAACACCCTGTATATTATTACATTTTTGAAATCTGCATAATTTTCTGGATCCAATGAAAATTTTTTAAAATTTAATTTTTAGTTTTCCATTCAGGTGTGCCATGATGGTTCCGATTTATTCCAATTGATCCGTCTAATGCTAGAAAAATCTAAATCCCGTCAAAAATACTAATTTTCGTTTTTTATGAGCAAATAAAGTTCATTGTAGTCGATTTTTCGGTAAAACTCATTTTTTCAAATGGAACCATATTGGTACCGTGGTACCATTTATTAGTACTACCAATAAGGAATTTATTCATAGCTGGTATAAAATGTGCGATAAATACAATGGAAATTACAACTAATAGAAAATGAGAAAATAAAATTATTGAAAATTTTGACGTTTAAAATGTCACTTATTTGATATCATTAGATTCAGAAAATTTTGTAGATTTCAGAAATGCAATAATATACAGAGTGTTCCATTCAAAAATCGAAAGTTGGTATAAAACAAATCATTTGTAGTTTCAAGAAGTGACGCTTATTATATTCATAGCATGTCCCAAATTTCAATGAATTACCTTCGAAACTAACGGAGATACGGGGGGTGTACCATGGTCCTGTTACACCCGGTATATGCCACACTCTTGTATACTGATAGAAGAGGTGTCATTGTAGCCTTTCCAGGAACATTATAGGTTTCCTCTTGTGCAGTCAAAAGAAAAAAGCTGTGAGACATGAAATTAAAGTCTGAAATCGGAATATGAACAATACATCTTGGATATTTCACGTATACCCGGCCCTGATGGAAATGCCATTGAAAAAATCCCAACTTGGCCAATCCAAGCCTCATTTTGTTCACCCATCAACAACAAATACCGGTAATGATCACCTTTATTTGCTTGTAGAAGGCGTAAATCATCGAAGGAACAATCAAGGCGTCCCGTTGCGCTTTATCTTAATGAAAATCAGTGAGTAGCTGATGGTGTCGAAAGACGCAGCAATAAACCAAAAAGTTACAAGGTCCAGCAGTCGAGTCTAGGAACAACCCACTCTCGCGGGATAATTGAATAACTACGAAAGACGTGATGACTCTGTAGTTTCCTCACGTATAGGTTCCACTACAACCGTGGCATCATCTTAACCCGACTCTCGGACGTCAGAATCCCACATAAAACGTGTTAGGATATAGATCAAAATTCGATAAGAATCCTTTTTTATTAATCTGTTGCGTATAATAGTTTCCTCCATGCAAAAGAACCATTACATATGCCCAATATGTTTCAAGCAGAAAGTATCCTCAAAATCGAACATTGCAAAAACCAATCGATAATATTTGTGTATTTAGAGCGCAAAGAGATAGATTGCCGCTCGAAAAAGATAGTTAAAAGATCTTTCGAGAGCAGCAAGACCAAATATATTCAGTGTTTGAATGTTTTTGAACTTTGAGCAAGACACTTTGCGTTCAAAATACACTTAAGATTTTTTCTACAAACGCAGTTCGAGAAAACTCGATAATTTATCACTACTATTACTAGTGCTTCTCAAACTACCATAGAGTATATGAAGTATAATAATTAAAATTTACCTTTTTCAAAAAAATTGTTGCTTTATATTCAACTATTCATAGTAACATCTTCAACATTCGAGCATTTCATGGCACCGTCATGAATCAATCATACTTTTCCTATAGATTTCTCTGGTAGTAGGTTCAAATTTCCAATTTTTGCTTCTTCTGCTACATGAGGAAGTGCCTTGGATAATTCACAGTCACTATTTCTAATTATATAAGAGAATATGAGTTCGTTTAGAGAGCTGAGCGTTTTTTCAATATATTTCCGCTCACGAGCGCAAATGCTGTCACTTAATGACATTCCTCGGAAAAAATCAATATTGTGTTGAAATTTGAAAGCGTCAAAAACTACTTTGTTTACCGGTGGAAAACACTTTTGGTAAAATGTTCTGGAGAGGTCAATGCGATCCAACAGGCAGAAACATCATGGGAAAACCTGACAAAGAGAAGTAAAGTCAGTCTGGGACCGAGGACACTCCTGAAGGAAATAGGAGGCAGGCAGAATAGCAAAGGTGAATGGGATCGTTCATAAATGTAAAGAAAAACACACATTCAGACATACACGAGTATAATACCAGACATGGACATCATTTCGTACCACATAAAAAGAGATTAGAAAAGAGCAAATCAATAGGAATCTCTCCTTTCAATTATCTTCCTGTGGATATTAGAAATCTTCCACTGAATCGATTCAAAAAAAACGCTCAAAAGGATTCTCATCCAAATGAGCCTGTACAAAATAGATCATTTCAGTGAAATGATCAGTGACCTCGTCAATGAAATTTGTAGACAACTAGTGCTATTTTATTAATTGATTGTTTCAATTACTTGTGTTTAATTGTAGTTTTTGTAGTTGTATGACGTGTCCATAATTTGTAAACTAAATGGATGTAATATATTCTAAACGATCCAATTGAACCAGAATGAGTACAAGAAATCCCCAGCAGTATGGCAGTGTCATTCATGGAATGAGGCAATAGAAGCTACAGTGCAAGGAAGAAGAGGAAGAAGAAGAGGAAGAGTAAGAGGAGCAAGGAGAGGAGGAAGAAGAGAAGAATTAAGAAGAAGTGGAGGAAGAAGGGAAGAAAGAAGAAGAGAAGGAAGAGAAAGAGGAGGTAGAAGAAAAGGAGAAAGAATAAGAATCCTGAATTCCCAGTGCACATCAGAATCAGATGCTACCGGAGTATACCGCGGCATCAGTCGAACTAGCCGAAGAACTCAAAGATGCACAAAACGAGAAAATAAAACGCTGCCTTTCATCATCCTTCTTTGTTCGGCCGGACATAGGCACGCATTAATTGACATGAGATATCTGTTACTAATAAGAGCGACTGTTGCGAGGAATTGCTGATTATCTTATTTATATTTCTTCCATTAAAGCCGCCTTCTGCCCACTCGGTTTCGAGGCGTTTCTTGCATTTTCCTCAATAAACTAACGGCGTAACAGTAAAGTGGATGGTTCGTATCGAATTTACGATTGGATTCATCGGTGCAGCTTAATTGATGGAAACTTTATAGTTGCCACCGTGATACAGGATATCTACGATGTGATGTGGCTATCGAGAATTCCTGAAGAGTTTCTTGTTACTTACTGCATTACCCATCTTGTATTCAAATAACTTATTTTAATCCCAAAATGTTTGTCGAAAATCCAACTTTACTGTCCTAGATCAAAATGTTTCAGCTATGTGACGTTTCAGCTATCACTATTATTTTTTTTAAATTTACGTTTTCATGAAGATCGACCCTCATCAGTTTTCATCTATCTAGTTTGAAAACTGGACGTCCTCTTTAAAAGTGTCCAATGTGGAGTTAATCATTAAAAGTTGAATAAAATGCCAAATGCACGAGTTCTATGGTTTGTTCTGAACCTCCAGAATAGATGAAACAAATGAATATCGCTGATTAAAAACACCCTCTACATTTTACGAAAAAAATTATGAAAATGTTTCCTGATGATTTCAATAATATATTGGTTATTGATAGATAGATAGATATCTTTATTCATCTCTTTTGATCATGAAGCATGACATTAGATAAGTCAGGTACAAAAAATAACATTAAACAGATACTACATGGTTCTTAGAACACAGTAAAGTTGATACAACATAGTACAATATGTTGAACGTCATGTATAAATAAAATTTGTCTATAAAAAAAAACGATAATAATACTTTATCATTGATCATAATTTAACTTGTGAATAAATCACGTTATAACAAGCTTTTTGTTGAAAAACTCAGCTAAGTCATAGTAACATTCATTGAGTTTTCTTTTGAAAACATTGAAGTTGTCTTCCAATCTTATACAAGCAGGCAGATGATTCAGAAATTGAATTCCTTTAAAAACTGGGCTCCTCTCATACAGACTGGTTCCATGTTTGGGAGGCCTAATAAGTTTCGAGGATCGAGTTGAGTAATCGTGGTAATCCGAGTTGAGGGAGAAATCATGATAGTTACTTTTTGCATATAAAATGCATTTATAGATGTATATAGAGTAAAATGTGAGAATTCCATGTTCTTTGAAATGATTACGACATGTTTCTCTATAGTCCAGATTAAACATTAATCGTATAATCCTCTTTTGAGAAATATTTGGTTCAGCCGTTTTCGAAATATTCGAAGATAAACATTTAGTTATTATTTGATTTTATCAAATCGCAATAATTGCCATAAAGAAACAACAAGAATATTCCGAAAATGGCTGAATCAAATATCGATAACCAATATATTTGAAAACAGGAAAAATATCTTAAATTTTTTTGAAAAATATGTGTTCTTTATTGAAAATAACGAAGTTGGTACTTACTCATTTTTCCATATGGTATAATTTTCTGGAGGTTCAGATTACAACTATTGCATTCAAATGATGAACCCTGTAGAAGCTGTTTAAATACATTTCTCCCGCGAGCTTTATTTATTATTCCCCGTAAATTTTTTCACGGTGGCGAAGTTTTTCAAAAAAAAAATTTGAAAAAAAAATTTCCTTCAGGATAGCGTATGGTGTAATGGGGATGCTGGAATTCGGCGCCGAGGTGGTATGCACCAACAGCCCTGGGCTGATCCACCGCCAGAGGGAGATGTGCAGGTCAGCACCGGACGCCATGGTGGCTGTTGGCGATGGCATCCGATTGGCCAGGGAGGAGTGCAAGTACCAGTTCAGGAACCACCGGTGGAACTGCACCGGAATCGATAATCCCTCGTCTTTCGGCCATGTCGTCGTGGTCGGTGAGTACATCTTTTTTTTTTTTTTAATATACCTATAGAACATCTCTTCCCAGTGACTCGTTCATCCGACGAACGGCGAATCTTTTGAACTCATTGCCTAGAAAGGTGTTCTCCGAGGCACCTCCAGAAATTTAACTCCTACCTTCTTTCACTTGATTCTCACTATGTTCTCTGAACGTTACAGGATATTCCTTTTCGTAGAAACCAGAACATTAAGAAATATATACCAGAGATTTATAGCGAAACGATAAAACTTTTGAAGTTTTCGTCACTCTAATCAAATCAATAGTAAGTGATGTGTATGTTGACAAATGCTACATTTTAAAATTACACTTAGATGTATGTAGAGTATGATCCAAAAAGTTATGGCATATAAAAATTATCTTTCTTCTTATGGAACACCCTATATTTTTTTGCGTTTTCAGATTTTCCTTGATGGAGAGCTGATTTCATCGATTATCATACTTGGAATTTAGCTGGAACGATTACAGATATAATTCTTGACTTTCGATTAAATGTCATTTAATTTTATCGCATACAGGGTGATTTTGAATTCATAATTATTATGAACCACTCTGTATTTGTTTTATTTGAATATCAATTGCCGTTTTAACCAATAGTGAATAGTTTTGACAGAAAAAAAATCATGAATTTTTATTTGATGGATCGAAGAAAGAATAATATATCCTTGATATGCCACAATTACTTGGCACCTCCCGTATATTTCAAAATAATTTTAAGACTCAACCTTCATCAAAAAACAAACTAATGGGGTGACAAAAAATTCGAAACTTTTGCCGTTTCGCGCTAGTTGTGTTACTCACGAGTTACTCAACTCGTTTCGAAAAAAAAAACAACTATTATATTAACTGTATATAAAAACAACAGGTTATAAAGAAGAAGTCATGAATTTGAATAATTTGAGGATTTTGATGTTGTTTTAGTCCAAACATAAATTTATTATAAAGATATTTCATTTTTCATAGTTTGAGTGCATCAAAATAAATGATCATGTTTCCGACGAGATTTACAATCATGTATACAAGGTGTTTCGAAACGAAAAAACTGTTTTGGAAGCAAATTTGTTTATCTGACTATTATAGACTATTATAGACCAAATTTTATGTGAACTTTAGCATCATCCAATTTTACACCAAAAAAGGAATCTTGGTATCGTTTTCGGGATATTGCTTTGTGGTACAGATTGAATATTATGAAAAAACAGTGCCGAAGGTATATTAATTAGACAAAGAACCACAAAAAACTCAAATATGACTAAATGCTTATTTTTACTTGGCAAACTGTCTTCTGAGTTGAGGTTAAAGTTTGATTGTGTTTATTACCTGTCTGAAATTTCCATGTGAAAAACTTACAAGACACATAAAATCCCTAATCCCTTCAGAGCTCACAAAGGTATAGATATGTGGCACTCCCATATATTCTGTCGGCCAGTATTAACCATTTGTTCTCGCGTCCATCAAGATATAAATGGGCATTATCATCATATAAATAAACTTGGATCATCCACTTAGAATATGGAATGTAACTATCATATGCACCGTAACACCCTATAGAAGTAATCTGGCTCCATATCCATCATTTCCCCAGTGATATCTCCCACTTGAGTTGCTGCGATTATCAGTGGAAACACAGAATTTCCCATGAGCCTAAGGGTATCTCTCCCTTAAGATACGATATTTTGCCCTGTAATGCCGCTGAAAAATGTAGCTTCGTGATCTAGGCGTGAACTTCGAAATATTTCCTTAGTTGTTTGAGTTCGTGTCATAGATTATTACTGTGTGTAACAAAAATAAGGTATTCGTTATTTTCCTGGTATAATTTCATTCATGCTAAAATACACGTTTTTGATTGGTTGAATTGATTGTGTTGATAAACAATAACACCATGTTTTCGATTTTGTATTTCGGCTCCTAATTGGCTATTTGATACCTGCATGCTGTGTTTTCGTTTCTGTATTTCGCTTTCTGATTCGTAGGGAGTACTGGCAGTAGGGTAGTTTAATTAAACAACGACTTACTAGTTGCAATCTGTCATCGTATTTTCCGATTCCCCGGTAAATAAATGAATGCCACTACACCAAATTTTCGTCTGAACCATGATAAACACACACTATTAATATGTATCCACTTCATTGTCCACAAATTCTGGACACTTTCAGCCTCAATAGAATTAATCTAATGTAACCTAACCACACAAATTGTGACAACAATCATAATGAATTTAGCTCAGTATTACCTAGTGCATAGGTAATCTTGCCTACATCATACAATGGCATAAATGTATTGTTGGTTGCATAACGAATCTTCTTGTGTCGAACTACAATGCATAATCGAAATAACTAATTCCATAAACTGTAGGTTTGATATTTATATTAACAGTAAATAGGAAATCATCAAAATGGCTTTGATATTATTCATGAAATAATCTGAACAAATACAACTTGTGTTATTGATGATTATCGAAAATTTCTTCTCTTTTTCGAAACAAATCATGTTGCTTGGAAACTACACGAGCGCACAGCGCTCTCAAAATCAAAGGAATTTTTCTTTCGGTAATCATCAATACACTTGTTGTATTACATGCGAAAATCAGACGACAATTTGTTATTATTCATCAAATAAAAATCAATAGGTATTTTAATCAATAATCTCATTGCATAACTTGATGAATAATATTATATCGATGAAAATTTCAATACTAGAATGCATCCTACCGACTGCGCCAGTTTCTATCAATCATGAAAGATCATGTCGTTGAGGTTACTTTCATCAAGGTTGCCGTAATTCTGCTACTTCGACTTTGATTTCATACATTTCCATTGAATATAGACTGAAATATCAACTAAAAATCACCAAAACCTCGACCGAAACAACCCTCAGAAGCTTCCGAAAGGCTTGTACCAATCAAGGAGATGAGGACTTACAGCTTATATTAGTGAAATCTCAACCACTGTGGGGTTTGGGCTAAATCTGATCCCCACAATGTGCATCGAATATCAATGACTAAAAGTGAGTTACACTTCTCAAATTGTGATGTTCTGTGTCCACGGCGAGAAAATCTACAGGTGTGTGTGTGTGGTTCCACCCACGCCATTCATGTTCGAAACAGAGGAACATCGATGTAAACACACTGACACAAGACATTATGAGCATTTGCCATCGTAGTGACTTAATGTCTCGTTTCGTTGGATTTATTTCGGTACTTATCATTTTTTGCATGTCCCCTGTCGCACATTGTAAAATTATAGAGGCAGATTATTATCTTTGGGAAATTTATGTTTGACGTGCAGTCGTTCAGTCACTAGGTTGTACTTTCACTCAACTAATTTGGGAATCATCGAGCTATTCTCTGATGTCTCTTTTTTTCAACAAAAAGTTTCCTTTTTTTGAAGAGGCACAGAATAATGTGAGCATAGGAATTTTAATGTCACATTATCCCCCGTAGTTTGAACCCATATAAAAACAACAATATACGGTATAGAAATACCATGGATGGGGTTACCTAGTGTCAAAAATGTTATACAAGTAGGTAAACATTTTAGTGAATGAATGAATGACTTTTTTATTTGTATAAGGGTGACTTTATAAAAACTTTTAACATTTAAGATTTATCACCTAACATTTAAGACTTAAGAGCTGATAAGTTGATTCTGTTATGAAAAAAACTTAAAATTTAGGAATATTTGACACGGAACAAATAATTTTGACGTTGGCAAGTTCTAACCTATATCTATTATTATTGTTTTTGTTTGAATTTTCTTTAATTTCATTTAAATATTATTTGTGTCATGGACGATGCTCTATTAATTCAAAAAGTTGTAGAATTCAGACATATTTATGATAAACAAAGTAGTTATTCCAAAATAAACTCGCCAGGAAAACTGCCTGGAAAACAATTGGCCAAATATATCTTAGAAAACTGAAGGTAGAAATGGAAAATTGAATTACGGAATACATTTCCACCATGATTTGATCCTGGACAGCCTACATCAATGAAGATGAATTTATGAAATGCATCACAGATAGCCATCAATACTATGATTGAAAGTCTTCTTGTAGGAGGAGTTTATCCTGTTCCAGCATGTTTTGGATTTTGTATCTCAATATGCTTTTCATCAAGGGCACCAATACCAGTTTGGCATATTCCATTTTTCATGAATTTCTATTGAGATTCCATGCCAATCGATTTTTTCAGTAAATTTTTTACAGTACATCGCTGGTTTCCTGTATGATGACATGTGTACATATAGTAGTCAGTCTAACATAAGCAATTTGCTGCATAGAGCATCCTTCTGATCTGATAAATAGCTAGAATTTGGAGTTTTCATTCTTGACATCGATTTCAAAATAAAAAACTGTTCAATATCCATATTATCCATCATGATTAAATGAAAATGGAGTTGGAATGGGTATTCCTCTTCCTATGTATGGGTTTAACTTTGTATTTTCAATCCCGACCTTTCTTTCTCATGCATCTCAAGTAAACACCAAGCCCAAAAATCATGAGCAAACTACATGAAGTAAATGATGCCCATGGTCTTATCACTATTATAAAAAAATTGATAAATGCAACCAAATAATTACAGACTATCCACAAACACCAACAAATAATATTCGAACATATGTTTCTTGGATGGCGCTGTATATATGGGAACTTTTTTCCCTGGTGAATGAATGCTATTAGGTATACTTAGTTTCAAAGACAAGTTTCTCGAAAGCGGCTGTATGAGCATAATAATTCTACGTCTCTCTTATATTAGCAGGCTTACATAAATTATGTCGAATTATGTCATATCAAATTAATCCGCAGAATAAATGACAATCGTATTTATAGCAAATTTTTTCAGACAGCTCGACGTCTTTAGCTGTTATCTCGTTGGTAATTGATTGGCAATTAATAATTATAAATTGATAAATCATATACTGCTCCACATTTCTGCTGGGTCAACTTTTTTTTTTCGAGGATTTGTGGGAGATAACGAGTTTCGATTTGATCATTGCGTGGGTTTTCATTTATGGACGCAGTTTGTTAAATAAATGACTGTGTTTATGATCAGCAGAACTGGGAATTGGATAATATCAAGCGAAATGAGGGAGTAGATTCACTCAAAAAAAATTTTTTAGGGTTAACAAGTGACTGTTTTTCTTGTCCATAAAATATGATCTAGCTGAGGTGCCTCTACCGTGTATAAAAAACTGAATAAACTAATGATGTTTCGAATGAAATCAATAAAATATTCCGAGAAAATTATTGTCTAATGATGGTCAGTCACTGAATTCAAATGAATCTCTAGGATTCGACGTATCTCCTACCTGAGATTTTTATAGTCAGTAGTTGAATAGTTCATCAAATTCTTATACATTATCAATTCATCTGAGAATATCGAGAGTGAGGTCGTTGAATTCCCTAGTTAGATCTTTGGGAATCTACGTTGTGGTTTTCACGGGAATCTGAAATGTGGTATCCGAGAATTAGCCTTTCTATAATAATTAATTGATTGTATTTTTAATAAGAACAAGGTTGAAACGAAGTTATAAATATAGTTTTTGAGATTGTACGAAAACAATAATTTCCATAGGTATTTCTACAATTATATGAATCAGATATTCGAACAATCACCATCTAATGAAGGTGATTGTGAAATAGCATTGTAAAATCATATTCATTATAGTCACAGACCTAGTCATCTGCATCTGGAATAAACTATCTGAATTATAGTCAGTATTTACAGTTAAACCAGAATTGAACATTAACTGGCTTATTCCAAAGTTGAAGACACAATTTTTTTTCATAATCTAAGAATTTTCATCATTGAATCGTCGTTTTTCTCGTCATGAGAAAAAATAGTGTACCTATTATACCTACACGAGAGAAATTTTAGATTTTAGCTCTCCGTTTTTCGTCAAAAACACAACCTAAAGCTGAAATCAATACTTTTCCCCCTTTTATAATAAATAACTATTTTTGCACGATTGATCATTTTTGACTGTTTACCGTGACAGATTTTACGTCAACATTTACTAGCAACTCGACGTTAAGTAATCCAACTCGACGGTAAGTACTCCAAATCGACGGTAAGTAATTCACTTACCGTCGAGTTACAAAATCTCTTAATTTCAATTTATATTTTAAAAGAATAAAGAAAACTAACGAATTATTTATTAATATTGAAACTTATGGTACAATTTGTTAAATTATTTAATGAAATTCCACTTGTTTGGGCTGTGGTTTCACTTCTAACAGAAACTCCTGCAGAATCGCATACATTAGTAGTATTACTAGTATTGCACAATATTTTTTCGGCAAAATCTATTTTATTTTGAAGAGAATCTTCTACATAGCTTTCTGCCACTGTCGATGAACGCCAACCTCCATGACGCTTTAATCCGAGGACATCAACACCTATGCGTTGCTGATGTCCTCCTGAACGAATGGCCAGTATAGTTCTCGGGATTAGGCAAATTTAAGAATTTGGCAATTCGAGAAGGCCAGCCCCCGATTGTCCCTTTCCCTATTACTTGAGCACAACATTTTCCTTTGGCGTATCTTAAGAACAAATGATTCGATTTTACTTGTAATGGACGAAGTTTTATATACTTTTGCAGAATTTCTAAATATGGAATTTTATCGTCTGGTTTATTAACGACTGTAAAATTACGCTGGATGTTCGTTTTTGTATTGGGTAATTTTACAATCATTAAACCATCGGTTTGTTGGATGTCATTCATAGTAATATTATATAATTCTTCTCTTCTACAGGCACCAGATATTCCCAATATCATTGCGACCTACAAATTATGAAAAAATCTTTATTAGAGTATTTCTTTTACCTAAACTAGCTTACATTACCTTGTGAATTAGAAATTCTTCATCCGGTGCTTCCATCAGAAATTTTTCAAATTGCTCCCGTGTAAAAATGCTCGCTTTCTTAGGCCTATAGCCAACATTTTTTCTCATCAAATACGCGATCAAAGTTGAAAACTTGGAAATATCAATGCCATCATAAAGAAAAACGGTGGATTTAATCATTGAATATTCTGAAAATCTGCTCAGAGGCCTCCAGGACCTTTCAACTGCATATGTCTTTGAACGAAATATGCCAATAAAGTCTTTTCATCGATTCTTAAATTCTTGCCTTCGCACCATTTTGCGGAACATCCTTCTTCCCAAGCCCGTTCAATTTCTTCAAATTCACTTTCGCTCATATTTTAATTTATAATAATCAAAATTGTACTTAAAATTATTGACAACTAAATAAAAACTCAATTCTCCATTGTTGTTATGCACCCTAGTTACTACCTAACAACCAAAGTATCTATCTTGATAAAATGAATGAAACTAGTCAATATGACGAAAATGTTTAATTTTATAATTTATAATGGTATCAATCGTGCAAAAAACGTTATAAGCATGTCGAACGTTAAGGGTAACCGGTATAAAACCCTTACCGTTCTCCATACTTAATATACTATTTCCTGTCTGTTTGACGGCCTCTGTTTTCAAATAATCTTTTATAGGCCATATTGACGACCTCATTTCTACCTAACATTACCCTGTATGGACTAGGTAACTAAAACGTTATTGAGTTCCTGCAGCGACCAAGTCTAGCCGCAGGACTTCCTGCGAAGCGAACCCGTACCTTGCGAGTTAATTATTACTATTATCATCACCGCCTGGGGGTGGTTCTATTATAGAGAGCCTGTTTCAGCCTCACTCTCTGTCAATCGTAAACTACGACAGATATTGTGTGCTACAGTATCACCAGGTATTTACATTGTATAATAACTTCCCAGACCTGCAGTCGTCTTAACAGTCTCGCACTGTATTTACGATCGAATGGTCAGCAGTAAGGAACCGCGGGAGAAAAAAAAATTTCAATGAGCAGCCCCCCGCAGATATTGGGTTTAGATCTTACAGTGCGATACGAAATATCGTAAAAAGAATTTGTACAAATGCAATGGAAAGGAAAAACAACATTTGTTTGATCTAGGTTGGGTTTTTGTGAATCGAATTTGTCCGCCATCTTGGCACCAATATTATTTCAATTCCACGAATGTTAACAAAAAATTTTCAATCTGCGACACCGAAAACCCAATACACATTTATTTTCAGTAGTATCGGACCATAATTACAAAACTCGTCTGCCATTTTGAAGCCTCCATCTCAAATATTTGAAAATTTAACAAAAAATCATAATCACTGACCCCCATAACACCCATACGCCAATTTCGAAGAATCAAACTATAATCAGAAATATCGTTTTTATCTTGAAGCCACCATCTGGAATTAATGAATTGTTATGAATAATTCCTATAATCTCCGACTGAAAACCTCCAAATTCCAATTTTGAATCAAATCGAACTATAATTACAGAACTTGTCCGCCATTTTGGCCCTGTCATCTTGAATATTTGAAATTTTGACAAAAAATCCATAATCTCTGACTACCAAGACTCCCACATATCGATTTTGAATAAAATCAGACCATAATTATTGCAAATATCGACCGCCATCTTGTAGCCGCCATTTTGTATTTCGACAAACATACACATTTTGGATCGATTCCTGTGAAGAATAAATAACATTAGAGGAACTAGACCAAAAATTAACCCTACTAAATTTTAGCTACATATTAGTGGAATTCTATAGTCTTCTCCTGATGCGTTGCTATCCACATGACAACCCCTGTAGGTCAGCCATCTTGAAGCCGCCATTTTGAATTTCGACTAACATACATATTTTGGATCGATTCCTGTGAAGAATAAATAACATTTGAAAAACTAGACCAAAAATTAACCCTACTAAATTTTAGCTACATGTTAGTGAAATTATATAGTTTTCTCCTGATACGTTGCTATCCACATGACAACCCCTGTAGGTCAGCCATCTTGAAGCCGCCATTTTGAATTTCGACAAACATACACATTTTGGATCGATTCCTGTGAAGAATAAATAACATCAAAGTAACTAGACCAAAAATTAACCCTACTAAATTTTAGCTACATATTAGTGTAATTCTATAGTATTCTCCTGATGCGTTGCTATCCACATGACAACCCCTGTAGCCTGATATAGATAATGAAGTGAGGGGGGCGTAACAAGAAAACCGAAATTTGAATATTTTAATACATAAACACTACCTCTAGGGCACTTATTATAGGTTTTAGCTTATCTTTCACATTATTGCCTCCAATCTTTCTATTATGTCTTCGCAAGCATCAGGTAGGTACTTTGTTGCCGGTGGCATCAAGTCAGAATAGTTTCTACATATATACCCAACCTAACTGGAGTGTTAATAAAACTCTGAGGCTTTGTTCACTTACCAACCACAATCAACATCAGAACTAAACAACACGAGATATATTTTCAAAAAATTCTATAAACTGGTATGAATGTGAATTTTTCTCACCAACAACCAAAGCCTTTCCACCTTTTTTCAATATAGTGGTATACATATTTCAATTTCAACGTCGATTATTCTCGAAAATGAATCATTTTTCTAGAATCACGTTTTCAAAAGAAATCTAGTATTTTGAACATAGAAACGATGGAGATCAAAAAGGATCAAAAAGGGAATTGTTCAGTTTTGGAATTGGGCCATTCTAAACAAGAAGTTAATTTTTATATTCTAATATATCATCGAGTTAGCTATGACCGGGACTGTGACAATATGCCTGTAAATTATGAATTACAACGAACAATTTGACATTCTCCAGGTTTCTTTGAGCGCCATTGAAATATTTACTAAGTGGTACGAATATACAAAATGCTATATCCAAATGAATTAAAAATCTGATGAAATAGTAGCTATGTGAAAATGTCTGTCATAAACACTGAGAATTTTTCGAAATGATAAAAATGAAACCGCATTACTAGGCCGAATGGCATGTTATTCGCGATCGTGAAGCCAACAGGTAGTCGACAAGTGGTTGTGAGTGGCCGGCTCTGTGGCAGCATCCTGCATTATTTTTGACAGCTCCCCACAATCACACATACGGAGTTAGTGTATTTCCTTGTAGACCATCAAAATTCGAGCGACGTCCTCTTCTGTGAGGACACCTTGTTTGGCAAACTTAACGACCGTGGGCTGGACAGTAGCGAGCGACTTATCTCTGATGGCTGATCGCGTTGTTAGGAAAGGATCCCATGGCCCACGCGATCCTCTTCTAGAAAATATAAATATCTAAGCTGGTTAAATTTCGTGTAATGACGCTTGTAAAAAATGTCGAGAGCGCGGTGATTCATTCCGCTCGAGGCCAACTCTGATACTTGCTGCGTCTTCAAGTGTGAGTTGTGACGTCACGTCAGACATCTCGAACAGTTGAAGACACTGTCTGAGGATATTCGGCTCCCTACGTTTCAGCATTCAGTACTCAGCCACTTTTTACACATTCAATAATAGGATATTATTTTAATAAAAAATTCATAATATCCGAACTCAAAGACCCCCACATACGAAATTCGAATGGAATCGAATCATCAATCACAAAATTCTTGGAGCCACCATTTTGAATTCATCATGAATTTCGATGAAAAATTCATAACATTGACCCAAAAAACTACCAGATACTAATTTTGAATCGAATCAGACTGTAAACACAAAACTTGCCCGCCATCTTGGAGCCACCATTTTGTTTTTTGCTTTAGAGAAAATTTTATAATTCATTCAGATCATTATGTGAGGAGGTTCAAATAAACTTCAAAGATTCCATTTCATAATTCATTATTGATTCCGTGAATTTGATATTTTTATTTTTCTATTTTGGTTGTATAATGAAGTCATTGTTCAACGCAAACGCGTGTCGAAATAGCCTCAATTTCGATACGCATTTTTTATTATTCGCAAGTTGGTACAATCGAACTGTCAAATGAAAGTCAGAAGAGTTAGGCCCAGTTTACTTCTGAGCGATTTTGATTTGGTGATATTAGCAGAGAAAAACTCAATGTTTTAATTGGTAAATTTCAATTCATAGTGTAATTTGATTTAAATTGACCAATAAAAACAATAACAACATTGAACTTTTCACCGCTGGTATTGCAATAATCAAAATCGCTCAATTGTAAACTGGGCTTTACGCTTGTGCATCAGATTTCAATTATTTCAATGTCACCATTGTTACCAATCGAAGATGTTTCTGTTATTTATCGATATCAAATCCATTTTTTTCTTCAAATCAATTCAAAATAGAAAAAATTGCATATGGCACACGTTTTATAAGACACGTAGTCGCACTTGTTCACAACGCGTGCGACAGAATTCGTTTAGTTTAGTTTTTATTAGTTTCTGACTGAGGTCCTTTATTCATCCAGTTCTCTACATCTAGGTATATGCAAATAATTCATAACTATAAGCTTTTCTGGACTAGTATATTGAATAATATCCTTTTCATTCGCGATCTGAAATATTTCTAACACTATAAATCAGTTCCAAAACCATCTATTTTGTACACACTAATCCTGACACATTTAAATTCGAGATGTGTGAGTTATTGCTGTGGCAGATCAACGTTAAGGATTATCATGTCATCCTGTTTATTCCCAGACAGGCCATAAAGTATGGCATTAACGATCATAAACAAGCATCCAGTGATGACCCACGATGATGCGAAACGCTGTTGTTGGTCCTTTTTCGATCATTCTCTACCTCTGCTCGCCTTCCATTATGATGATTTTTGATAGGTCCCATGCATTATAACTATTCGAATACAAAAATAATCAGATAATTTATGTTAACACTAAGAAAACAGATTGTGAGCGCAGCGACAAGTTTTTGTCACCATAACAATGATTTATTGTTACCTATATTTATGTCCAAATAAACGATATTACACTGTTAGAGCTCCTCCTGATGATCTCTATACTGTGGGGACTCAATACCTCAGTTTTGAGCAGATCTACATATGTGATATGATTATAAAAAAATTAACTAGGTATATTATTCCAGATTTTTATACAGTATCACACTCCACTAGGAGGCGGTCCCCAAATGAGTTGTTTGGCTTGACATAGTCCTGAAAATCTTGTAATTTTGTGCCCTTCCAAATGCTTTTGGATTTTTCTTGAGCTTGAGTATGAATTTGGAAGGACATGTACAGGAAAATGATGTTATATGGCTTGGATGATCTAAATATAGTTTGTGGATGGGAATAATTCTTTCTTTCAGAAGAAGAAGAAACGGATATGGTAAGGCTGGTGCCTTTAAATCAAACAATTTGTCGAAACCATAGAGAAATGAGACATCACACAATCGTTATGATGAATAACTTAATGTTGATCGGAGTGAAAAGTAAATGAAAAATTGGCTGATTTACCGCGTTGGAGCATAATCAGCCTAAACCAGTGGATTCCAATGACCATAAATTAAATAGTCGCATTAATTAATAATCTTTTATTGCTTATTACAAATGGTTGGTGTGGGTGAATTTACCATTTGCGGATGCCATTATTTATGGCCATGGAAACGATAAATCTCTAAATTCATTAATTGAGGATTTTATTTTTATTACGTGCTCGGGAACGCACCCGTTGTGTTAATGCAACTCGTTTCTCATAAAAATAATCAGGTATGTATACAGGGTACTTAACTTCAACGAAAGATAAACAAAACGGAGTGAGAAATAATGATCAGATATCTCCATATTTTTCGATTTAAAAAAATGTGTATACTCGATTCTGAAACTGATGGGATTCATCCTAATATTTCCCATTTTTGGAAATGGTGATTTAAATTATCAGAATTATTCAATGTTTCAGGAGTTGACATACTTTCTGTACATTTTATGAAATAAATTTTTTTTCTTTAATGAATTCTTTGTAGATACACAAATATACAATGTGATCAATTTTCACGCAATCAAATCAAAATAACTTTTCATAAAGTAGTCGAACAGAACACCTAGTTTTGAAATTTTTTAATTTGATGCATTGGTAATATTCTACGATAGTATACAGTTTCAGTAATAGAATACGTAAACTTCGATATACTATATCGAGAACTGGATGAATAAAGGAACTCAGTCAGAAGTTCTTAATTTTTTATATATTTTTTTATTGAAAAGATAATGGTATATTATGATACAAGTTTTATAAGACGCTATTTTGTCGCACGCGTTGTTTGGAGTACTACGAGCGAAGCGAGGAGTGCTCCAAGTGAACAAGTGCGACAATATGTCTTATGAAACGTGTGTCATATACAATTTTTTCTATTTTGCATTAATATGAAATATTTTATTGAAGAAAATTGAATCAATATCGATAAATATAGCAGAACCATATTCGATTGGTAACAATGATGACATTGAAATAATTAAAATCTGACGCAAAAGCGTAAAGCCAAGTTTACTGTTGAGCGATTTTGATTTTTGCAATATCAGCGGTGAAAAATTCACTACTAATATCACCAAATCCAAATCGCTCAGAAGTACACTGGGCCTAAATCTTCTGACTTTCATTTTACAGTTCGATTGTACCAATCTCCGAATAATAAAAAATGCGTATTGAAAAATAGGCTATTTGCGTTGCACAATGACTTCATTATACAACCAAAATAGAAAAAAATATTTATACTCGTATTTCAACCATCAAAACTCGAATCAATTTATAAGGCTTTCATTCAATGAAAACATGAAGGATGATAATATTATTTGAAACTGCTCAAATTTGGTTGAAGGGAAAAATATTTTAGGGTGAACAAATATATTTCTTGTGAAATTATAAAATACTAGCTCATGTCACCGAACCTCATTTATTAAAATATTTGAAAAAAATCAATTTTGTCTAATTTAAACAGAGAAAATTAATGATGTTATTTTTATCCAGAAATTTATGTCTATCAAGAACTCTGAATTTTTTAAATAAAATATGCAGTTCCGTTGTGCATCCGCCATTTATTGAAAATATATTTTAACCGGATTCACGAGTAGTAGGCATTGTAGGCAAGATATTCGAAACTAGTTACTTGATTTGCGCACTCACCATTTATTAAACAATATTCAACTATATACATTATTAGTCATATCAGAAGTCGACATTTATGTGAAAATAAAAAACTTTCATCGATTATTTTATTCATGCTAAAATACACGTTTTTGATTGGTTAAAATGATTGTGTTGATAAGCAATAATACCATGTTTTCGATTTTGTATTTCGGCTCCTGATTGGCTATTGGATACCTACATGCTGTGTTTTCGTTTCTGTATTTCGCTTTCTGATTCGTAGGCAGTAGGGTAGTTTAATTAAGCAACCACTTACTAGTTGCAATACGTCATAGTATTTTCCGATTCCCTGGTAAATAAATGAATGCCACTACACCAAATTTTTGTCTGAACCATGATAAACACACACTATTAATATGTATCCACTTCATTTTCCACAAATTCTGGACAATTTCAGCATCAATAGAATTAATCTAATGTAACCTAACCACACAAATTGTGACAACAATCATAATGAATTCAGCTCAGTAGTACCTAGTGCATAGGTAATCTTGCCTACATCATACAATGGCATAAATGTATTGTTGGTTGCATAACGAATCTTCTTGTATCGAACTACAATGTATAATCAAAATAACTAATTCCATAAACTGTACGTTCAATATTAATTTAAACAATAAATAGGAAATCATAAGAATGGCTTGATTTTATTCATGAAATAATCTGAACAAATACAACTCGTGTTATTGATGATTATCGAAAATTCCTTCTCTTTTTCGAAACAAATCATGTTGCTTTGGGAAACCTCACTCGCGCTGTGCGCTCGTGTAGTTTCCAAGCAACATGATTTGTTTCTCAAAGTCGAAGGAATTTGTGTTTCGATAATCATCAATACACATGTTGTATTACATGCGAAAATATTATACATTGCTAAAAATCAAGTTATTTCATCTAACTGAAACCATTTTATGTTTGATATATCTTTTTGGCATTTGGTTTTATTGAAACAATGATCATTTTTTCATTCTCAACATCATCGATCAAAGTATCGATGGATATCGACACAATTCACACAGTCCCACTACGCCGACTTGATTTCTCGTCTTGCGTAAACAGTTGACAAGTCATATTTAACGCTTATCTTAATTCGCAGTCAGCCGAACATTCATTTATTCTGCAAGAAATACGTGGATACGGCGATTCAGATAAGCTCACTCCAGATGGCGATAAATCAGTGAAGGGTTAAATTAAAACATCCAGTAGATATTTATTGACCGTGTAGCAAATACTGCTTGCGAATACACACAGTAGTACATAGGTATACAATATAGGTACACATTTTGCTGTTGTCGCAACCCGAAATTTTGCCCCTGTTGAAATTTGAAAAACTTTTTTCTGCTTTGAACAATTTGAATTATATTTACACTGTTCGCTAGCTCAGTCCTTCAGCTATAATCTCGTACTTCTTCGATGCATGAGCTTTTTCCATATAATTGCTACAGGATGTTTTTTGAAACATTCGGAATTTTCAAAAGGATCGCGAATGGAGGAATTTTTGTTTTCTTCAACAGCTGAGGCATAAAGATCATCTCATTTCCTTGAGCCATTTCTACAGCTTCAAACAACTCAGATTTGTATTTCATGCAAATTATTTTTTCTAAAATCGTAGCTAAGCGCTTTCGACTATAATGTCATCATCAGTGCATACTTGTCAGGTATTTACAATAAGAATTCCATAAAATCATAAAAGTATTCATCTGCTACAAAATGCATTTCACATCAATAAAATAAAACATATAAAACCGTTATAAAATTAAAACAAATTAAAAAAATTGGAAAATTTGAACATTGTCAACGAATGTAACATGTTGACTGTTCAAAAGTCCACAGAGCAATAATGACGAGAGTGAAGCATTCATTCATTCATTTCTAGAGCTGTCTTCGTATCTCTCTTATTCACAGAGTGCGACAGTCATAACTTTTTTCCTCTACAACCAATTTTTCAAAATCAAATTGTTTTCCGAAGGATTATTCATTCTGAATATGTCCCGATCTTTCTTGCTTTCAATAGTCAAAAATTGTGCGTAATAAAACCAAATTGAAACGTTTATTTCAGAATCCACAACTTGACTAACATATTCAAGAAGGAAATAGTGCCCCAATGTTTTTTCCTTAAAAAAGAATTCAATCTTGCAACAGCCGTATCTATATCAAAACATTTTTAATGTCTCAGGATCAACTTGTTCATCTTGTATTTTCTATGAAAAGAAACCAACTAAAAATTAATTGCAGGTCTTAGGGTCCAATTGAAGCATCTACAATTTCTTATTCCAGGCAATAATCATACTTGAACGTTCACAATGTAATAAAGACATTAATAGAAATAAATAGTAGGTGGATGGATGGTGTCGAGTGAATGCAAATGTTCACAAATGTCGATAATAAATCCTTTGATTGTGCATTGTGGGTTTTTGTAATTCTAAACCCAGGCGGTGAGTTACATCAATCTGACGCCCTCTCATTTCCCAGATTTTTCTGCATGTAAGATTGGCAAAATAGGAACTCGCTTGGTTTCGATGTTTCATTATAATCTCCCATAACGTTGCCGAAGATAATTTTGTTGTTTCAGATCTAAATGTCCATAACAGATTCAGGAACATTTCCACCTATCAGTTCTCATATTGATGTCCAAGTTAGGAAGGAAGTTTCCAAAAAATTCAGCTCAAATTATTTTTCATCTGCTTGCCCTTGCGATTCTCGGTATAATAAGAAACAGAAACAAAGTTGCAGTGGACATTCTTGTCTCGCGAGGCACGTCCAATACGTCCCTCAAAATCTCAACCCATTGTTCTTCAATCGCGTATATCGATCCATCGGCTATAAATCTGCGAAAGCTAATTAAGAAGAGACGTTTATACGTCTGCCCCTTTTCACTTTTTGAGGAATTTACGAGTAGTAGGTACTCAGGGCCGTATTATCCATAAGGTGGATTAGGCAACTGCCTAGGGGCCCTGCACCGACTAGGGGCACACTGGGGCATAGTCGATGTTGAAAACACAAAGAAAAAATCGTTTCATTCGGTTTCATTCGTGACATTTCCGATTATTAATATTCGGTAACCATATAAAAAAAAAAATGATGGATGCGGGGACAGATAACATCGTTTGGATTGATTTTTGATAATATGGTACAATCGACTTTTCCGAATTTAATGATAGCATTGCAAATATATAGACGTCTGATGATATCAAACGCCACAGTTGAACGAAATTTTTCAAAATAACATTGATAAAAAACTGTCTTCGTTCAACAATATCACAGAACCGTTTAAGTTCATCATTGTTGATAATGGCGATTGAAAATGATGTGTTGAAAAAGGTCAACTTCCAAGATGATTTCAACGATTTCGTACCTAAAAAGTTACAAGAATTGCTATTTAAACTTATATTGTACCTACTTCACAAAAATATTTTCTTTGGTTGTGAAAATATTTTTGTGATCAAAATCATTTTATTCAATGAAAGCAAAATGCAGAATTCGATATGATCGACTCGTGTTTTGTAATAGAAAAAATATATTTTGAAAAGTAAGAAAATGGAAGGTAAGGGGCCCCGAGAATTGCATTGCCTAGGGGCCCCGATATGGTTAATCCGGCCCTGTAGGTACGGCATTCGCGTATCAGGCTTCGCTAGTTACGAAACTTTTTTTACAACGAGCAGTCGAGAAAATGGCAACTATCGCACCAATGGGTTACCTTTCCAGTCAAAAGAATTGATATTTTTGAAATTATGGCACACATTTATAATTTCAGTACCTCTTATTGGTACATGAATTGCATGATATAGATCACAGATTGAACTTACGGATGAGATGGAAAAAGAAGGCATAAGTTAAAAGGGGAAAATTGACTTTTGAATCTTTCCATCCACGATTTCAGGGATAGATTTGTGCACTTAAGTACAAATACATATGGAAGTTTTTTTTATTAATAGATATAAAGAAAATTTGACTTCGCAGTTAGTTTCTGCCTGTCAACCTGTAAAATTTGACATTTTTTTCGAAAATCCTCAAAAAATCAGTTTTTTTTGTAAATTTCGAAAAATGCCAGAGACAAAAGTTGCTCAGTTTCCAATTTTATCCATTTGTTCCAAAGTTGGACTCTCCACTGTCACTTCGACTTTTTTCCATTTTTTTTAATTTTTCGAATCTTTCGCTCTATCAATTCGAACGAAACATGATTCGAATTTCATAATTTTGATGAATATGAGACTTCAATATCATATCTTGGCCAGGAAATACCCACATTGTCCTGTTACCAGAAAATAAAAAAATGCAGAAATTCGTCTTTGTTGTTGCAAAGTTCATCTAGTTTTTTCATTTCATTGTTAAACTGATGTGGATTTTCAATGTATGGACGTTAATATGTCAGTTATCGAATAAACGAATTTCTCTTCATTCTTATTACACTCGTATTTCTTTTTTTGATAGATTTTTAACCAGTTCGATTCTTTTTCTGACCAATAATTCAGTAACAAACAAACCCGAAATATCATACTTTTCTGCAAACTAAACAATGACCTACAGTTTCATAACTATTATTCAAAAGACTTTCGTACTAGCGATTTGTACTAGACATGATAAAAAATTTCGTGATTTTAAACAATACAAGACTAACGCAACACCTCGGGATGAAAATAGTAGGTAATAATCAAATCGAAATAAAATTTTCTCTTAGTAGTAGTCGAAGTGACAGTAGAGAGTCCAAATTTGAAACAAATGTATAAAATTGGAAACTGAGCAACTTTTTTCTCTGGCATTATTCGAAATTAAAAAAAAAACAGATTTTTTGAGGATTTTCGAAAAAAATGTCAAATGTTACAGGTTTAGAGTAGCACATGAAAAAAGCAAAGATGCTGTATTTGACTCATTTTTCAAGCACAAACTAACTGCGAAGTCAAATTTTCTTTATACCTATTAATAAAAAAAAATTACATACCTATGTCGCGAACTTTATATGTGACACTGTATATCTACGTAATCTACAAAATCATTGATTCTATCATGACTGGATAAATAATTTGACATGTCAGGGGTAAGAACATGTATATGCTGGAATATGAAAAAATCATAAGGTGATTATTTTCAATTGGACATTCGAGGAAATGCACTTATGATTTTTTGTTTATCGACTCCAAAAATTCTCAATTCATGCACCCACATAAAAAATCGAAATCATTCCATGCCCACGATTCACTTTGTTGAAGTCATTATTATAATTTGCTGACCATTATCACATAATTTGAATAATTATTATACGCGCTTTATCTGATGAATCGAACTCGTTTTATTATATATTATCAAGCCAGATATCGAAAGGTAGGTGGAAAAATTTTGTTTAGATATTCGGGTGTCTGTCCGTAGACAAGACAATTAAGATTGTGTCCAGGCCATATAATAACTATCATTATTAAGGGGTAACCAGTGACGATAATCTAGCTTCACGAGATTACCAGTGATTACACAGGAAGATTACATATGATTACATAGAGATTACATCGATTGTATTACTTTTGCCAGACGTGTACCCATGTGTTATGTCATCATAAACCAAAATTTGTACGTATGTACATAGTGCTTTTATTTGCCTTAAATACATATTATGTATCAAAAAAAAGTATTGTGTGTCATAGTTATTTTTGTATCAAGGGCGTAAAATAGGCTTTTATGGACCGCAGCGTCTAAGTAATAGCCTGAGCTATAGCGAGAGCTATTAACACGCCTAGGTCCATAAAAGCAAGTTACGCCCGAAATACATACAACATTTTATGCACGACCAGTATATTTTATTGTAAATACCTCTTCACCTCTCAAGCATGATAGGAACGATACTTAAATACCTTTTAAACCCATTTAAAATCATTTTTGCTACGCCCATGATGTTCCTCTCGAAAGAGCATTACATGAGAGTGTTTTTACTTTTTCTTTATCTCTTTATAATAAGGGAGTTATTAAGGATTTACAATTTGCTCATGTTTCAGACTGGTGGGGAATAAATAGGCTGGTAGCCATATTTGCTGTCAATACAGACAATAGTCATTATGAAATGCATTCCAATGACGAAGAAAGTGGGAATTGTACTCCACCAGAAATCAGTAAAGCAGCTAAGGATGCGAATAATTAATAATTTATTGTCCGGCGGACGGAAAGTCCCATTTTACGCTCGGAGGGCGGTAAAGTGTTATTTTACGCCCGCACAATCAGGCGATAAAGTGCAATTTTACGACCGGTCTTGCATAAAATATATTATTGATTACTGACAGTCACTCATTTCTGGGTTTACTATACTGATTGTGACCCTATTCACGATTGGTGCTAAAAGCGATACGCTACCTAGCGGTGACTCGTGAACCACTCGAAGTGGTATATAACCACTGAACTCTCTGGGGGATAACCCACAGACAAACTTAACCTCTGTTCTGTTTATGTTCGCTTCTGATGTTAAAGGTGTACTTCCAGCAGTTTTTCGAGTGATGTTTTGGTGAAATTCAAGAGAAATAAATAATAAAGTTCGAGTTGGTACCATGAAATAGTGCTATACGTGTTATTTTCACTAAAATATAACCAATAACTGGAATGCCAAAGGAACTTCTCAAGCATAGACCCTTTTGAATCTCGCGCATAGACCCTTTTGAATCTCAGGCCGAGAGCATGCGTACTATTACTGTAACCAGGTCCGGTCTAGCCTTTGGTTCACAGACCGCCTGGACTGTGCTTTGGGACCAATTATCAACATTGCATAAAGGATTATCTGAATTAGCAGTTCCAGGGTGAAACCAAAATTTTTGGGGCGAATTATGGAAATCATTATACAACCGAATTAAATCGAAACTGGTAGTAGGATTTTTTCATATTTATAATCAATCGAATGTTTGTATTTTTTTGGATTTATTGTCTTGATTGTGTATTTCTTAACGTTCTTTGACTATTCCAAGTTTCTACATGTATGTATTGTTTTATGTGTATGTAAACTTCTTCAGCGACGAATAAATTCTATTATATCCTTGTCTTACAGTAAATAACTTTGTGAGCAACCAATCTTCGTAATAATGATTGTAGTTCCTGTTACAAAATATGGTGAGTAAACAGGCGAAAAAAACAATTTCGATATAGAATAAAGCACATTATATTATGATATATGTATTTATTCTAAACTACACAGCACTAATCACGTTGCACCCCGAAATTTTGCCTCTGTTGAAATCTGAATAACTTTTCTCTGCTTTGAACAATTTGAATGCTGTTTACACTGTTCGCTGGATAGTTGACAGAGGCTTTTGAGGATCTAGATTCAACCTGGGAACTGAATCACGTTTCAGTCGTTTTTTATCACCAGAAGTTATATGATGTCATCAATGATGAAATGATCTTCACAAATCACATATCCATGGCTCAAAGTCTCGATATTTGGATATCTACCAATATCTAGCTTTCATTCATGAGCAATGTCTATTCTTAGTTAAACTGAAAATGGATGATTTTAAGATAAAATAATACAGCTCAAGTATCAATCTAAATTCACCAGAAGAAGGTTGAACTAGGATTAGTACGGCAGGTTTTGCATTGCAGCAATGCACCTCCAACCTTTTTTGTTTATGAAAATGTTATCAAACTATCAAACAGGGCAAATTGACGATATGGAACAACTTCTCTTTGATTTGGATTTGGCGAATGACCATTTATCACTTGACCAGTGAGAATTAACACGAAACAAAAAGTGCCAAGCCGCGTCTGATTTAGTTCATCTTATCACAGACATACATCATCAAATGTATACAGCCTTGGTGGTAGTGATCAAAGTCATGATTTTCATATCTTTACTTTTACTGCGTCGGCGCATAATCTAAAATCTCAGTTCGCATAGTTGGGCTAAAAGTTCCCCGCGCATTTACCCATATTAACGTTCCAGTTATTGGTTATATTTCAGTGGTTATTTTCTATCGCGAATTTCATCTATCTAACCTTGCGCAACAAAAGGGTGTTCATATTTAGCGAGAGCGAATACCAACCAACAGTAGCTTAGCGCTTGGCAGGTCATACAAAACCTCTTTGAAATAATATACCCAACGTAGCCAGGACCATACATTACGGGAGATATGCAATAAATACCGAGCATAATGAGACTAATTTATGTTTCTGCATTGGATTTGCATGCGTAGCGACGGTACGACAATGTAATTGGTCAGAATTATTACTCGGCAAAGATAATAGGGCATGCCTCAGTGTCATCTTCGATGGAAAAAGAAAACGCAGCGAATTTATAATAGTTTTTTCGCCGTTGGCATCACACTAAAGTTGTACGTGAATTGTGGCTAAGAAAACTTCCTCCAAAACTAAAAATCAGTCTGATGCTAACGACAAAACGACAGAACAAGTAACTATGTCAATATGTCATTTCCGAAAATTTCAATTCAACGTTATCCCGGTTCACATTTTGGATCAAGTTCACAAATATTTAATGGTATCCCCGAAGTTGAAAATCGGTCCATCAGTTTCAAAGTTATTCAAAATAGTAGCCGCTTCGATTAATTTTTTTCTATGCGAAGAACAATATTTTTCTAGTCGAAAAGACTATCTTGTTTGTTTTTCAGTACATATCTACAGTATTCTTTAGAGCTCCATCTAGCTAGAGTGTCTGTTCTTATAGCCAGAGTAATGTACAGGGTGATTGGCTATGGATTTCACGACTTTAACAGCTGGTATCTCGAAAACGAACAGATATTCGAGTTTTGGAAAAATCAACTTGAATATGATGTCGTTTCCATCCTAGATAAAGTTTTTCCATTTGATTTCATCATTATATATCGAGTTTTATATAGATAGAGCTGTGTATGACTTTTAATTTTTTGAATGGAACTCCCTATATACATATATTATCATTCATTTAGAAAGTACTATATTTCTCAATTTCAAAAATATATACCTTTTATATATTCTATGAAGGAATTGAAGGAATATCAGCGCTCTGAAATATCTCTTATTTTGTTCCAGTACACTGTTGGAAATTAGTTGCTAAATCAGCAAAAAAATATAGTCCCAGTAGGTCTACAACATTTTATAGTTGAAATATCAAGTGTATTTGAAGTTAATTTTCACCATAATGGTTATTGCTCGTCTCAACAACCGCCTACGTCTTATTGGTGAATTAACTACAGTAAGTTAATAATTCTACTTCTCCTTATAGCTGTTCGCAGTATTCTCTGAAGTTAATTGAGCAATTACAAATTGTCATTTTCACTTTAATTTGTTGTTATGAGTCCTACGTCATAATGTAGTTCTAGCTACAAAAAGTTGTCGATTGTACTACAACTCAGTGTATTTTCAACAATATTCTACTGCTAGAATTCAAAGTTCAAAATACTGAAATAACCATATATCATGAAAGACATTTTATTTTCTGCATAGCAACAATACGAAAAAAATCCACTATTGGCACAAAAACACATCAAAAGCTGTCAGTAAATCGAAAGAACATCGCGGCACGTGATTCACTACAATGCTGGTCAACCTCTGTCTGTGTTTGTCATCCGAGACAACTTATTCCTATCCTCCTGGAGTGTTGAGTATCTCTAGTTCAATTGCTGAAACAAAAATTATATTAATAATTCATTTTGGATTCATTTGGTCATAAATTATTCAATACAATTAACTCGAAATCACTTGGATTTATTAACTGAATAGTACATTATCATTACCAGTACATTAATTTTTCTTCAATTAAACTCAGTTTTTGTTATCTTTTTTGTTACCCAGTAGTAGCTTGAAAAAATCCGAAGAAAGTGAAAATCGATCCATCGAACAAATACCTGAAATGAAGAGTTCTACAAATAATCACATCACAACTTCAACAGTTTTAACCTAGATGTTGCAGTTATCTTCATTAGTATAGTAAAAAAAAAATGAAATATGCATGAGAAGTAGTAAAACTTCCATAATAATAATTTCAAAATGTGAATATAAAACTGATATGATTATACTCACTTTTTTGCAGCGAAACTTCAATAATCACAGAAAGAATCCAAGAAAAATTCTCAACAAATGTGAAATTATTGCGCTTGCAGATTCCGACGAAACATTGTTATTTGTTGCTCTAGATCACGAAAAATATTCTCAACTGAAACAAAACAAAAATAATATTAATATTGGCATGAGTAAATAAAATTCATGTACGAGTCCACATCAATCTACTCCATGATGTAGGTACTTACCTTTTTTATATCTTGACTACACGAGAGGAAAACCTAATGAATTCGTTCTAATGCTCTACAACGGCAACAGACTGCAGATAACTGAGTAAACTTGGGTTGGGTCTTGTAAGGAATCGGTATTCGTGAGAAGACAAACGAAAAGTAGCGAATATATCCGATGAGATCGGAACTAAAAAATCTTTGTAACCGAGCACAAACTGTTGCAAATTATAAAACTAGGTGATGTTAATTTGTCAACAGAGTGCGACAAAACCGCTATTTAATATTAATGTATTAGCAACTAGATGATGTTCTACTGTCTATGTTTCAATAACCATTATTGAAGTTCTAGTCACAATTATTTGTTGTTGTGTTACAGATTATATCAAGTTGTTTGGACAGGAATTTCATATGTTCATTTGATGCAAACTTGTTGCTGTTGTATTGACATTATCAGTAGTGAATTCGATAACTGACTGATTTAACAACTACATCGAAAATTGTGAAAGTGAAATTGAGACACAATTGTTGTTGAATTTGACTACAATTTTTTAACGATATGAGAAGTTGTTGAAAGTAACAACTAATTTCCAACAGTGTAACAATGACATTTCAAAAAATATTTGAAAATAAGCGCACTTATGTCATTGGAACGTTGACATTTGATTCACTCATTGATCATTTTGTTCTAGATCAACCCCAGCATACTTGGACCAAAGATGATCTTTATATCCAATAACGATCATCATTCAAATTTAGTTTGCTGATATTCCTTCAATGCCTTCATGGAAAATATAGAAGGTATATATTTTTGAAAGAAAGAAAGCACTATCGAAAATTCTGAGGGAGTTCCATTTGGAAAATAGAAAGTCATACACAAAAATCATTATCTTGCAAGGAAACGACATCTCATTCAAGTCCATTTTTCCTGATCTCCAATATCCCTTTTCGTTTTCGAGGTATCAGCTTTTAAAATCCATAGTCCCTATGTCAAGAAAGAAAGTGGTCCTAGAACAGAACTGTGTGGCATCTTCAACTTCAATTACAGCAAGGGAGACTAGACCAAAATAACATTCAAAAAACGAATGTACGATGAGTGTATGAAAGATTATCAACAGGGATGAGTCATAACTTCCGAACTACAGGGTGCTAAAGTATCAAGATATTTTCGTGAAACGTAGTATACGCATTCCATGCCGCAAAAAGAATTTTCGCTATACTTACTACGTAATTTTTTTATTCTTGCCAAGAAAATACAAATAATTTTTGAAATCCACACAACTTGGAATACAGATTTGTATTCCATCCAACTTATAATTTTTTTTAAATCGTAGCAAAGAGCTTTCGACTGTTAAGTCATCATCAGTGCGTACTTGTCAGGTATTGGTATTACAACATTTCCATAATAATCATAAAAGTACTCCGGTAAAAAATACTTCTCACATTGTTAAAATATGTTTGGTTCACTCAACATTGAGATTAACCCGTTACGAAATTGAATAAAAAATTCGAAAATTTGAAACTTTTACCTGTTGAAAGTTCAAACGTCACTTGATTTATCTGTATGACGTACGGTTTTCGCATAAAAAATAAAATCCGTTCGCTAAAATTGCAAGCACTCTTGTTTTTGGCATTAGTTATGGCGTCTGAAAATCGTATATGTGTACGTATCTTAACGTAATGCGTTCGTCTAGCTACAGTGCTTCGAATAAATAATTCCACCTCCTGAGTCATTCGATACGATCCGATTACGTTGGATGGCATTTTTTTTTTTGGTGCATGAGTCTCGCGTTTCGCTGAATTTGTCATGCCTTGATTGACATTGCCGGTAAATCAGATCCGCTATCTGTGCAGGAAGTCGGTGATGACAATTGACCAGTGTTTATACGTCCATACAATATCGACCATTGACTAGACTAGACGTTACATTGATGGCAACTCCACGTAAATACAGGGTCGCCCACGGTGAATGGCCTATTAGAAGTTTTTGTTTTTGGAGAACTTTCGAACCAAAAAATTGAAAAAAAAGACATATTGATACCTAATATGATGCGTTTAAATCATTTGTCTTTGCATCTCCTAAAAATAATATAAAAAATGAGCAAATTTCGAGGATATCGGTAAAAAAGTCTATTTCAGAGAAAGCTTGTTATAACCTCAACGAATTCTACCTTAACGAATAACCTCAACGAATTCTACCAGGTTTCCTAATTTTCAGTAGTTCTTACAAATTCTAATAATTATTATAATATTTGTGGTAGGTACATATGTTTTCAAATTGGTAACAGGACATCCATCCGCCATTACCAACAAATTTGTGAATGTTTATTCATATTTATGTTATTCATTTTCATCTATGTATATTAATCTCAAAAGAAAAAAAAGGAGAAAAAAATTAAAAAGAAAAAAATGTACTTTTTTCTATTTTGGTTGTATAATGAAGTCATTGTGCAACGCAAATGCGTGTCGAAATAGCCTCTATTTCGATAAGCGCTTTTTATTATTCGGAGATTGGTACAATCGAACTGTCAAATGAAAGTCAAAAGAGTTAGGCCCAGTTTGCTTCTGAGCGATTTTGATTTGGTGATATTAGCAGTGAAAAACTCAATGTTTTAATTGGGAAATTTCAATTCTGAGTGTAATTTGATTCAAATTGACCAATAAAAACAATAACAACATTGAATTTTTTACCGCTGGTATTGCAATAATTAAAATCGCTCAACTGTTAACTGGGCTTTACGCTTGTGCGTTAGATTTTAATTATTTCAATGTCATCATTGTTACCAATCGAAGATGTTTCTGTTATTTATCGATATTGAATCATTTTTTTCAATAAATGACTTCAAATTAATGTAAAATAGTAAAAACTGTACAAGACACGTTTTATTTGTCGCACAAACAACGCGTGCGACAAAATAGCGTTTTATAAAACTTGTATCATAATATAATATTGTTTGATTGATTAGTTCGAACATGTTGAGAATTTATTTTTACAGTAATGATTTTCATTGCATGATTAATTCCCTGTCGTTATGACTGCGTTCTTCTTTCTTTACCCGACCCTGACACCCACATTTTGCATAAAAAAAAGCGCTAATTTTATTGAGCTTTAATACAATCCATATCATTTGCGCAACGAATCGAGGCGTGTCCCAGTCATTTAAATCACGATCAGATTCACTTTTTGATATGCGCATAATGGAAAGATAAAACTCATCCGCTCGAGGGTTAATTGTTTAATAAAGCGGGAGGTGGGAACGGATGTGTTAAATGCTGAATTAATATAAATAAAAAGGAGGGCAAGACATGGGCAAGACGATCCCTATTGGCAGTGATGTCGGCGATGTTGAAAGAAAGAGGAATTACTAATCGCGTATTTGCATCCCTCGACATCAGCCCACGATTTCACGAGTGATTTAAATCATCGCCGATGCAGTGGTGTAACCTGCACAGGGTTAATCTTAATCCCTGAGATTAGATATTCGTCATAATTTTATTAATTACAAACGTCAGTAAAAGTATAATTTTTAACGCATGATATGTGTCTGAACTGTCATTTTTCCTACGACCCCGTATGAAATAGTATATTACAGTTATTACACAACAAGTGTGGAAAGTGACATATTTCACACGAGTAGTCGTTTAGCACGAGCCGCGTAGCGGTGAGTGCGGAAACGTAACGAGTGAAGGAAATGCACTCTCCAACGAGTTTTGTACACTATTTTTCCTACGACTCCGAATACTTTCATTTCGCGGGAAGTCTTGTCAAAAATGTAACTTGAGCGGTCTCTAGAATTTCAGGAGGTTTTGATTCAATATCAAGTACTGTTTATTTCCATATTCAAGATGATATTTGAATACTTCTCCGACAATTCCTCATTATGTGAATTACTGATTGATTGTGTTAGTTTAGTTTGGACAAATTTGATTTATATTGATACCAGCGTACATAAACAACCTTGACACCATTCGCCTGCTAGCGCCAGTAATCACGCAACCAGGAATACAGAACCATAGAAGTACGTAGTGCGCAAGTGCGTACGAGTTAGTGCGTCCTTGCAAACATCTGTGATACCAAAGAATCTTCTCGTTGGTGATACTGTGATATCAAACTGATGCAAGCAGCAAGCCGCGCATAATACTGTAGCCGTACTCTTTTGAATGATCTCACCCGCTGTCATCAACATCGAAATAGTTCCAGCAAAGAGTATAGTTTCCAGTTTTAAAGTGAACTCAGAGGTTATGTAGAAATTGATAGATAAAGAATTCTCGGTATAATAGGAAATGAGACAGAAATTTCAATAAATAATATCAATTTGATTTGAGAATGATTATATATTGACAGTGAGTACATTCACAATATCCCTAATTTATTTCTATCAATTCATGCGACCGTTGTGATATTTTTCATATCAACACTAGTGCTTTTTTTCTTTCAAATAAACAATACCATGGTGATATGAGCTACTTTCTGAATAACAAAACAGTGTGATTATTGACGTTTTCCTACGACCCCGTATGAAAACTTCATATAGTGTTTTGTTATTCGGAAAGTAGCTCATATCACCATGGTGTTGTTATTTGAAAGAAAAAAGCACACGTGTTGAAATGGAAAATATCACACGCTCGCCTGAATTGATAGAAATATAAAATCGCCTGAATTGATAGAAACATAAAATCGAATTCATATTATTTATTGAAATTTCTGTCTCGTTTCGAATTATATCGAGAATTTTTTAGGTATCTATCAATATCAATGTGTCAATGATACATAACCTCTGAATTCACTTCGATGAAAATTAGGGACAGTGACTGGAACTATTTCTATACAGTCATGTCTGATGATGTTGATGACAGCGGGTGAGATCATTCAAAAGAATACGGCTACAGTTTAATGCGCGGCTTGCATCAGTTGCATTGTTGCAGTATATCACAATATCGCAGATGTTTGCACTATTAACATTTGACAAGGAGTCAAGGACGCACTAACTCGTACGCGCTTGCGCACTACCAAACGTACTTTTGTTGTTCTGTATCCCTGGTTGCTTGATTACTGGCGCTAGCAGGCGTATGGTGTCAAATATCAATAAAATTGTTGTCCAAACAAAACTAATTCAATCAATCAGTAATTCACATATTAAGGATTTGCCGGAGAAGTGTTCAAATATCATCTTGAATATAAAAATAAACAGTACTTGATATCGAATCAGAACCACCTGAAATTATAGAGACCGCTCAAGTTACATTTTTGACAAGACTTCCCGCGAAATGAAAGTATTCGGAGTCATAGGAAAAATAGTGTACAAAACTCGTTGGAAAGTGCATTTCCTTCACTCGTGTGAAATATGTCACTTTCCGGAGTTGAAAGTGTGTCTAGCATCGGAATGTTGAAAGCTTGTGTCTCTTATATGTAAGTTTTCATCAGTTGAGAACTCGAATAGCAAAGCTTTGAATTTGTATATAGATTTTTTATGGATGATTGTATTTGTAGCTTGAAAGCTTTAACGCTTAACCACGACCCTCTTTCTAGTGAAATTGTTTGCTTGCTTAAGAGCTTGTATGCTTTACATTCTAGTGTGTAAAATTTGTACTCTCTACGTATAAATGTTGTGATGTTGAAAGCTTGTGAGTTATCCATTGAAACGATGAAATATTGAAAGCTTGTACGCTTTGCAGTAGTTAGTTGAAAGTTTGCAAGTTTTATTGCTTTACATCTGGATGATTTGATGTTGACAGCTTGTATGTTTTGATTTTTGAAATATTGATGGCTAGTAAGTATTATTTGCTCTTGAATGTTCTGCTTCTCATTCAACTGTCGTAGCAGCTTTTAAGTTGTTGAAATCTTGGCTATTTTTGTTAGATTCTTTCCTGTTCCTGTACCAAATTTCGAACTTGTAATCTCGGCTGTGATGCGAAAGATTCTGGATGATATTGATACGTGGGCAGTGGGCACTGGGCAGCAGAGAGAAAGAACGTGATGGGTGAAAAGTGGGTGAGCGTGGTCGGTCACGCGATACGGCGTGGATTAATTGGCGATCTTCGTGCTCTTTGAGTGACTGCGGTGTCTGGGCGCTAGTGGGAGGCGCCAAATCATTAGCCGCGGCTGAGTTATGGGGGCTCTTTAATTGAAGAAGAGATATCCATGGTGATGGAATCTGTTGGGTTTCGTAGAAAACAAAGAGATTATTCGGATCTGTAAGACTGAATTCAATAACAACGCTAAATTCATTAAAGTAGATGAATATTCATGAGAATTATAGATGTATGAATTTTTGAAAACTGAATTTATGAGGATTCATAAGATTCATGAGAAATTGTGAGGAATTATGAGAATTTCAGTGATTAAAGTATATAGGAATTTCAATAATTTCAAGAATTTTGAGAATTTCAAAAATCTAAAGGAAATTAGGACTTTTGACATTTTCAAGAATTCATTGGAAATTATGATAATTCATGGAAACTTATGAGAGTTTATGAGAATTTATAGGAATCAAGAAATGTCATAAATTATTCGTGGAAATTGATGAAAATTCATGAGAAATCATGATGAATTATGAGAATTCATGAGAAGAGAACGTATGAGAGTTTATGAAAATGTATGTTGAATTTATAGGAATCTAACAATCTCAAAAACCATTGCATGTGAACCCGCTTTCACGTGCGCCGAAAATTTATTAGAATTCATGAGCATTTACAAAAAACTATGAGAATTTTATGATTTTGCTGAATTGAAATTTTTTATGGAAGTTGAATGCTTTATACGCATTCATTGAAATTTATGAAAATTGATGAAAATTTATGAGGATTTATGAGAATCTATAAAAATTCGAAAATAATGTTTTAGTAGTAGGTATATAGGAAATTCGAGAATTTAAAAAAATTCGACTTCAAAGAAAAAGTTGAATTTTGAGCGAAACTATTGAACATTCATGAGGATTTATTGAAATTCATGAGTGAATTTATTGGAATGCATGAGTAATCATGATAATTTATGAGGATTTATAGGAACGTAAGCGAGTATATAAATTTATGTGGCTTTATGAGAATCTATAAATGTAAAAAAATATTGGTGCACGTGAATATGGCTTTACGTGCACCAAAAATTAATGAGGATCTGTGAAATTTTGAAAATATATTCGTTATTACATCAAGTTCTCATTGAGCCGCAACTTTATGAATGTTCATGAAAATTAATGAACATTTATGAAAATTATGGAATTTATGAACATTTATGAAAAAATTATGAAAAAATATGAAAATTTATAAAAATTCATACAAAATTATGAAAATTTACAAAAAAATATGAAAATTTATAAAAAATTTATAAAAATGTATATGAATTTATAAAAATTCATAAAAATTTATGAAAATTTATTAAAAATATTTTTTTTTTAAACATGGAAATTTATAAAAATTTATATAAATTTATAATAATTCATAAATATTTATAAAAATTTATGAAAATTTATAGAAATTTATAAAAATTCATAAAAATTTATGAAAATTTATAAAAATTTATAAAAATTCATAAAAATTTATAAAAATTTGTAAAAATTTATAAAAATTTATAAAAATTTATAAAAATTTATAAAAATTTATAAACATTTATAGAAATTTATAAAAATTTCAGGTTCTCGTGAAGCCGCATTCACGTACGCCATAAGCAGCGCCGGCGTGGCCTACTCTGTCACGGCAGCGTGCGCGAGGGGCAACATCTCCGCCTGCGGATGCGACCCCGGGCCGAAGCCGAGGGAACCGTCGCCATCGGGGTGGAAGTGGGGCGGCTGTAGCGTCGACATCAACTTCGGGGTGAAGTTTTCCAGAAAATTCCTGGACGTGAGGGAGTTGGAGGGGGACGAAAGGAGTTTAATGAATCTGCACAATAACAAGGCTGGGAGAAAGGTGAACATTGATTTTTGTATAATTATTTTTTTTTGAAGGGGAAATCAGTTTTTTCGCACACTAGTACCTAACGAATTGAAAATTATGTATAAAAAAACTATTTTTCACTATTTTGATGTAGCTTCATGGACTCTGCAATTTTTTTCCGTTATCAAACAATGTTTCTGGTTGTATAGTTGGGATTTACAAGAAGTAGTGTTAAATTATTCTGAATTATCTTTGTGTTGTGTGTAGGTTTTTGTATAATTAATAATAATGCGTTCCTTTCCTTTTCTTATCCATCCCAAGTATGTAAAAAGAAGAGAAAAGATTCTACGAAACTTCGGTTGTTAAAAAAATAATTTGGGGCTTCAGTCGTTCGTGACACGAAATCATAAATGGTTTTTCGGAAATAATTTCCCATTGTATCAGTCGGAAGAATGCATGGAAACGAGATTCGATCGAGAATCTGGAACATCACTCAAGCAGCTGTCAATTAAAACCACGCACACTAAGAAAAAAAGCACGAGTCGAAGTCAGCCATGGGAAACCAAGGTCGAAATTCGGATTGAATAATTCTGCTATATAATTTCTTTGGAATTCCTATGTAATGTAAATTTTCGATGGTCAGAATATCAATAAATATTATATTCACAATTCCTAATAATAATATATACCTATTTCACAATAATTTTCATCAGAGCAGACATTTCTTGTATTATAGCTGTTGGCCGTTGGTACTGATTGTATTTTTTTATATTTTGGTTGCACTGAACTAGCTTTTATGAAAGATTTGTCTAATAAAGCACCTAACTGCGTGGGAATATTTCACCATCAGATTTACCTCTGAAACTCCTTATAATCATCAAGCTTCTTTGATACGAATTCGAACTGACATTATTATGATTTCTCATCTACTTGACAATTCCGACTGCAGGGCATGTCTCAAGTAAACCAATAAAAAAACACCCACAATATATTATCACGAGCAAATTGCGCCATAATAAATTATCATCAACAATATAGTTGGTATCTCGAAAACCTCTAGAATACCCGGAGGTCCATAGTCTCGACATGAAACAACTTATAATCACCACGGTTTGTAAAGTATGTAATGACATTTGATTCCTGTAATCAAAGAGGTCTCAGGATACCGTGCTGCAGAAATTACCTGCTTAATGACCAGGTATGGGTGTATATGAATCGTGCGAAGGGTGTTTTGCAAATTGGTAATGGCGGCTGAAATTATAGAGCACCAGATAGGCTACGTGGGAGAAAGTAGCGAGGTTTTGTTTTTCAGAAAATTGGCGAGGCTGTGCATCAGTCGAAAAATAAAAACACCAAGAGGAAAGATGAATATCCACGACTCAAAATGTAGATTTATCTCAAAGAACTCATGACTGGACTAGCCAATCACTTTTCAAGGGCGCGGAAGACACCAGAACTAACATTTTTTTTTTCATCGAAAATGACAATTGATATCAATCGAATCAAACAATTTGATGAGTAAGTAATTCGCAACAAAATCGAGTTTAACAATATGACTATCCACTGAACCATCATATGTTTAATCAATCAATAACCCATTGTTGATAGCTGACGAAGGTTTAGGAGACACCCAAGATCAATGGCAGTTACCCACCAATATACATGAAAATTGGGCGTGAAAAACTAGAAGCGTGAAAAATGGCATGGGATAATTAGAGGCGAGGAAAACTGGCGTAATGTATTCGAGACGCGGAAAATTAGAGGCGTGAAAAACTGGCCAGATGAATCAGAGGCGTGGAAAATTAGATGCGTGAAAAACTGACGTGATGAATTAAAGGCGTGGCTAATTAGAGAAAAGTGGCAAACGAGAGGCGTGGAAAACTGGCGTGATGAATTAGAGGCGTGGCTAACTAGAGGCGTGGCATCCTAGAGGCGTAGCAAACTGACGTAATGAATGAGAGGCGTGGCTAATTAGAGGCGTGGCTAATTAGAGAAGAGTGGCAAACTAGAGGCGTGGAAAACTGGCCAGATGAATCAGAGGCGTGGAAAATTAGATGCGTGACAAACTGGCGTGATGAATTAGGGGCGTAGCTAACTAGAGGCGTGGCATACTAGAGTCTTAGCAAACTGACGTGATGAATTAGAGGCGTGGCTAATCAGAGAAAAGTGGCGAACGAGAGGCGTGGAAAACTGGCGTGATGAATTAGAAGCATGACCAATTAGAGATGCTTGGCAAACTAAAGGCGTGGAAAACTGGCGTGATAAATAAGAGGCGTGGCTATTGATGTGATTAAATACAGGAGTGGGCTAATTAGAGGCGTGGAAAACTGACGTGATGAATTAGAGGCGTGACAAACTAGAGGTCTGGAAAACTGGAGTGATGAATTAGAGGCGTGGCTATTTAGAAGCGTGACATCCTATAGGCGTGAAAAATTAGAGGCGTGGCTAATTCGAGGCGTGGCAAACTAGAGGCGTGGTATACTAGAGGTGTAGCAAACTGACGTGATGAATTAGAGGCGTGGCAAACTAGAGGCGTGGAAAACTGGAGTGATGAATAGAGGCGTGGCTAATTCGAGGCATGGCAAACTAGAGGAGTGAAAAACTGGCGTGATTGAGGCGTCTGTCCCAACATGTGCCATACCTACTAATGATCACTTCCTTATTTTTGAAAGAGAAAAATAGTCTATCCAATTAAAAATATCAAACATAGTTTGAGATGAATGTCTGGTAGACTACGAGCAGAAAACAACTACTTTCCTGGTAAATACCACGCAGAACATTGAATTATATCTGCTCGTAGTCCATGCAACGATTCACACTGTGAATGCAGATCGCAAATGTTTCTTTCTTCCTAAGACGTGACAAATTCACATCGAGACAGGCACGCCTAACAACCTACAGACCGGTTTCGGGCTTATTGGCCCTCATCAGTGCAGGGTAGTTATCCGAGTAGAGACCGTAAGATCTCCACTCGAAGCGTTGCCTGTCCCAATGCATTTTCGTCGCGTCTATTTGACCGCACCGAGCCGCGTTCCAACAGACAATTGGAAGTGTTCTGCGTGGTATTTACCAGGAAAGTAGTTGTTTTCTGCTCGTAGTCTACCAGACATTCATCTCAAACTATGTTTGATATTTTTAATTGGATAGACTATTTTTCTCTTTCAAACATTTTTATTGTCCAATTTATGGCTAATCCATTTTTTCACTTCCTTATTTATTCAATAAATTGTAATCATAATCTGGTGGTTTATGCGACTTTCGACATTTGAAAATGCTTTATTCCTTTCCAGGCCGTCAAATCGAGCCTCATAGTCGAGTGCAAGTGCCACGGCGTATCGGGCAGCTGCACCATGAAGACCTGCTGGAAGACTTTGCCGACGTTTCGGCAAGTTGGCGACATCCTCATGAAGAAGTACTACAGGGCGCGGCCGGTGGCGGCGGGCACCGGCACCGCCCAGCAGGGCCGCGACAACCGCCGCCGGGCCAAGAGGCAGCACCTGGTGCTCACCAAGGGCAAGGTGCCGGTGAAGAGGGAGCCCAAGAAGTCGGAGCTGGTGTACCTGCAGATGTCGCCCAACTATTGCGAGCGCGATCTGGCGGCAGGGTCCTTGGGCACTGTTGGGAGGCAATGCAACAGGACTTCGAGAGGTCAGTTGTAGGGGTGTACAGGGTGGACACTTTTCATCGGAAACACTTTTTTCTGAAGAAGTTAAAAAACCTACCGTTTATTGCGAGCTCGAATTTTGTGAATCGCACCATTGAAGGTTTAATTTAGCAATTTCATTTTTTTTTCAGGCATCGACGGTTGCGACTTGATGTGTTGTGGAAGAGGATACAACACGCACCAGTATACCAGAACTTTCCAATGCCGGTGTAATTTCGTATGGTGTTGTAAAGTCGATTGTGACACTTGTAGTGAGAGGACTGAAGAGTACACGTGTAAATAGTAGCCGTAGAAAATAGTGCTTAGAAAACGGTGTGGAGTTTTGTGACACAATTCGATAGTATTATGTCCTTGCTTGCATGAAGTGAGGGAAGAAAATCACAGTACTGACTAAAAGTTGTAATTATCTAGATGAATTCTGGGGAATATATTAAGTTGCAGTTTCGAAAATATGACAATGCCCCAAAATTCAACCTGATATTTTATATGTAACAAAAATGTAATAGAGGCGAACTGAATATACCTATATTCATTTTATCTTATGAATTTCACATCATTTGAGAGTGGTTCGAAGAGGAAATTATTCAAAATAATTCAGTATCTGACATATCTGCCGTTTGTATAAATATAATTTTGAAACCAATGCAAATTTTAGAAAGTTTGTTCTTCCTATTGAAGTTGTGATTACTTATTTTTATTTCATTAAGCTTTATATAGGTATATCATGAATCATTTAATTTACTCACCTACTTTAACCAACATTCAGAAAATTCAATTAAGCATTTTTTCAGAAATCTTGAATGATGTACAATAATTCAGAGATTTAACTAACATTTTAATTGTTGCGATATTTACAATCTGAAGAATCATGTGGCCACGAAGTTTTTTTGATTTATATAATACAACATTGTGTTCCTAATGCAAAATTGAAAAATCTTTGGAATATCTAACTGAAAAATAATCGATTTACTCCATGAAAGAATACATGTTTCCCTCTGTATATGTATCCCTGACAGTCAAATCAAAATGCATTCTCTCTAATATACTTCATAACCATATCATAACATTCCACTATTCCATATATTTATAGATATTTAACATAATTTTTGATACTAGTTTATAAGTAATTTATTCTCGTTATAATATAAGCTACATTATATTTAAAAAATGCTTTGTAACAATAGCAATAAATCTTAGAAAAATATGTTGTATGGATTTATTAAAATATGAACATGTCATAGACTTTATGTTTTTATTACTCAGCTGCCCAGTCTATGAGTTTCCTCCACTTGTTTGAGTTCAGTGGTTTCCTCTACCTCAAAACGAACCCGCCATCTATCAGTAATTTTCGACATTTTTGTTGGAATGAAGAAATCTGTAAATATTTGGAATCAAGGTTCTGTATGATTCTCATAGATGACATTTTACTTTCAGCAAAAATCATACCAAACCTGATACATCAATCAACGACCTGAGAATTCCATTAGTTCACAAATCGTTGTGCAGATGTCACTAATTATTTTCCAATTGAGTGAATCTAAGAATTTCCAAAAATGTTCACCAATAGATTTCTAGATATATTTTATTGTCTCAATGAGTCTAGTGACACAATTTTCAACTGGCCATCCTCAGAGGTGTGTAAGTTTATGCCCATTTCTTCAATGATTTCAGAACTAACTGTCCCATTTTGATGCAGTCCAGCTATCACTTTCTGATTATCTGGGTTATTCTCACATAAATTTCTGATAGCCAATATACACCATTGTAGAATAACTATACAGCATTAAGAAAAATATGTGAATACTCAACACTTGAACAAAATATCCAAAAATGATGTTGATGAGAAAAATTTTAAAAGGATACAAGGATTTTTTGTGTCCACATTACAACAGTCTAAAATTATAGGTATAATTTCTGCTCTTCTAGCCTATAAAGAATATTCAATTTGAAATATTCACATTAAAACAATCCAACTTACCAAATCTTGGAGTTGAGTGTTTTTCCAACACATATTTCCAATTAACCTGACCAAATCTGCTTTAAATCCAAAGGCAGGGTGACTATTGAGCTCTCCATTACTTGATCCAAATTCTGATAGTTTTTGAACAGGGGTAAAACAATTCTCAGATGTTTTTCCTAGCCTGTGTACATTTATCAGCCATACTCCAGCATTTATGAGAATATCCTTACAATTTTGTAGTTTGCACAAGTACTGTTCTTTACTGGAGATGGATGATAGTATTTCTAGGATGAGAGATATTTCATGAGCTCTCAAGCTGTCATTCATGTAGGTCTGAATAATACTATCACCACTTTTCAAGAAACATTTCATGAGAATATCTAACCCATGATCAGGTAGATAATATGCATTTTTTTGTATTTGCATTTGATTTTGGATTTCTAGAATAGTCAATCTACACTCAACAGTCAAGTCTTCATAAAGATTCCAAAATTCCGGTTTTGGGATACAACTTTCAATAAAAAAACACAAGAATTCATTATGATACTCACCACCATATAAGGGGACTAGCATTTCTAGAGTTTCAATATTACACAAGTTAATATACAAGGAGATATTGTATATTAATGCTGAGCACTCATATAAATAAATCCTTTCACTGATAAAGGTCATGATATCATCAATGAATTTAGTGTGAATACTTTCTGTAGTAGTCCTATTTGATGTAATAAAATTTAGTAGAAACTGTAACAACATTTTAAGAAACCTCTCTTCTTTTCTCACAACTATCAAGTTTTTGATACTGACTAAAATGTCTGTTTTTTCAAATATGATAGTCTGAGTTTGGATACTGGTTGTGCAGTTCCTAAGTGCCCAGAACAGCTCTGCCAGCATTTCTGATGTTTCTTCATTTGTAGAATCTTGTAGGAATGACAAAACAACACTTTTCAATTGACAAGACAAAAATATGAGGACATCTTCAGTAACATTGATCCTACAAAAATGAATAACAACATTTGAAGGTAATGCAACTTATGTTATCTTTCACATACATTTTTAGTTCGCCATTTTCCAGTTTTTGGGTCTTGAAAATATTCTTCACAGCTAGTACGAAATCGCTATGCTTTATGTGCAAGTCATATTGGTTTCCAATTTTAATCTCTGGGCTTATATCTATACATGTTTGGTTGAGCCTGGTAGTCCAAAAAAAGGGGCTTTTCGAAGCCATTCTCGTTTAAAAAATGATAGTTAATAATTTTTGGCAGGAATGCTGGGAATGCATAAAAAATGTAAGGTTAGGAATGAGAAAAAAAACACTTGAGGAATGTCACTGTCACTCTTCTGTCACTACCTTCAATTTGTGGTCCGTCACTTCCATCACTGTCAATGTTTGTGGTTTTGTTTTATGTCATTGGTAAACGTTCCCCGTTCTTCTTTTTCTATGATTTCTTGATTTCTATGATTCTATGAAAGTCGAAAATTCTAACTGAATAAACAAGAATTTAATTTTGTCGGTTCATTACTCATTAGATTCTCATCTATTGTTCAGTTTTTCAGGCGATAATTTACCCACCAAACAAATCAAGTGAGTACCAACATTCTTTCACATGCTCATATCGTTTCGCAATATTCACTCAACTACATATTTCTGCTTGGTCATTACACCTAACCTTACCAATATCCTGGTATTGTTGAAGAATGTTCCTCACAAGAAGCGAATACGACCGTGGCGTCAACACCTTCTCTCCTGAGGGGCGCCTGTTCCAGGTAGAATATGCCATTGAAGCCATCAAGCTAGGATCCACAGCTATAGGAATATGCACCAGCGAAGGAGTAGTGCTAGCCGTAGAAAAACGCATCACGTCCCCCCTGATGGAACCCACTACCATAGAGAAGATCGTCGAGGTTGACAAACACATTGGATGTGCTGTTTCTGGCCTAATGGCTGACTCGCGCACAATGATTGACAGGTATGGTTCCAGGACAATCCTCATCAGATATGTGTGTTACCAGCAACTTTTAGGGCGCGTGTTGAATGCCAGAACCACTGGTTTGTCTACAATGAGAATATGAGTGTGGAATCATGTGCCCAAGGTGTCTCCAACTTGGCCATTCAGTTTGGTGACTCTGATGATGATGGGGCTGCCATGTCTAGACCTTTTGGAGTGGCCATCCTGTTTGCTGGCATTGATGAGAAAGGGCCACAGCTGTACCATATGGACCCCTCAGGTACTGGAATGCCTCAATTGGAATGGTTTTTGTTGAATAATTTCTTTTAGGTACCTTTGTGCAATTTGATGCAAAAGCTATTGGTTCTGGCTCAGAGGGAGCTCAGCAAAGTTTGCAAGAGGTGTACCACCGTAGTATGACTCTGGAGGAAGCCACAACAGCTGCTTTGAATATACTGAAGCAAGTCATGGAGGAGAAACTCAATGCTTCAAATGTGGAAGTTATGACTATGACTCCAAAAGATTTATTCCACATGTTTCCAAAGGAACAGGTTGAAGAGGTAATAGGAAAACTGACATAGTTTGGTTGATTGATTGAAATTTGTATGGGATCCCTATTTTTTAAGAATAATTGTGGAAGGAATGTATACTAAATTATTCCTACACCTTTACATGTTGAGAAATAAAAGTGTGGCTGAAATTAACCGGTTTTTTTCAAAACCTCACCAATCCTTTCTTATTGCAAGATGAAAAAATAAGTTGACATTGAACTAAATCTGTGTATGCGCAGGATACCTCATTAGTATATATACCTCTGCTTTTTCTTGTAAGACAATAATTTTTAAAGACCTAGAAAGGATATTGAAAATGTTCCTACAATATAAAAAAAATAGAATGTTTTCGATTGATAATGCATACATATTAGAAAAATGCGAAGTTCTGGAAGTGTGTGAGTAGATCATGTTCCAAACTTGAGATGAGAAACCCACCATCTAACTTTATACATAATGGAGAGAACCAAATCACAACTTGTGTATTAACAGAATTGAATAATGACAGTTTTTTTTTAGTTTCAGGCATTTCAAATGGTTTGCTAAAGTCTGTTTTGTCACAATACTATTTAATTGAAATATTGTATCAGACCAATGTTTTTCTCATTGACAGTCGACAGATATTGCAGCGCCAGCTACCAGAAAGTTTTTCATACAGTGACTCTCTACGCCATCTATTGTATGAAAATGCCAAACTCATTGAAAACAAAATCGCACAATAGATGGCAGCTCTATACAGTCGCAGATATCTTTTTGAAAATGTCAATAATTCATTCAGCTAGGTGTCAAAGTAATATGTAGATGGTGTTAATATATAGAAAAAGTTACGAAAAAGTCCTCTATGCCTCTATCATAATTGAATTATGTCTTGAATTTTCTGATCAACAGTCTTTTCTATCTCATACATTAGACATGTATTTGTTTCCGAAAATTGAAAAGTGAAAATAACTCCATTCTAGGCCATCCATTTGAAAAATTGGACATGATTGTTGATTGATATACCAGCAAAAACTGAACTTATTACTGAAATTACCCGGAGATATAGGGGCCCAGTGGCCTTGAAACTTGGCAGTTTTGTAACAAATTGCATTTTTCACAAAAGAAAACATCATTCATAATCATTATTGAAGTGGAAATGATTTGAGTGCAAGTAGTGGTTACTGAAAAAATACATGACAATCAGCAATAATCGCAATTTTTTGTCATTTTTATACCGAGATGTGGGCAGAAAAGCAGGAAACAGGTGTATGTCCTTTGTTTTCTTCTGGCATCTTTACCAATAAACACGATATATGTATTATAATGAATTAGTTAGCTGATGGTACATCTATATCAAATTCAAGTGCTACCTACACATTTTGTCCTAATTTGGTGAAGGTGTTGTTATCTCGGAAACTATATAATAGAGAAAGTTTGACTGATATAATACTATAGGGCTCAATCAACGCGAATTTTTGATATATTTTGAAAAAATGACAAAGTGACAAGAACAAATTACACGAGATCAATGAATTCCCTATTTCACCGTGGTCTCATAGAATATAACAAGCTTTCAAAAGACATAACAACTAGCAGTTCTATAATACATTTCAAAAAATTACTTATAGATTACCTGAAATCAAAAATATTTGAGTCAGTTCGATGTTTATATACCATATTTACACCATTTCATTTGTTCAGAACTATAAAATATGTGAAATAATATGATTTTCATTTATTTTCTTTTTTTCAATATCGTTGCATACTATTGTTTAGAGAATAATTTATTACAATGTTATTATTGTTATTCATATTGTAACATTTATATTTATATTTGTATATTAGGATACCTATATTAAACTTACTTACTTACTAAAAAAAAAAGATTACATTTTTGACAAAATATGCTATATCACGTTTTTCCTACTAATAAATTACCTACGAATTTAGTTGATACATTCCGATAACAAATTTTCATGATAAATATACGATATTTGTTCAGATTTTTTCTTGCCCTGAATATTCATGCATTCTCATTATTTCAGACAATAAAAGTGATGGAAAGAAATATTCCAGAGCATCAAGCTATTACTGCCGTTGACAGTGTTTCCAAAGGAGCACGAAGAAGGACACCAAAACTGACATAATTCAGTTGTAAAAATAGATAAAATATTTGTAAATGATGTTTTTTATTTTAGATATTTTGCTCATGTCGAATTTTCATTACTTTGTGACTGTTCAATTATTTCCGTACGTTTCTTTTTTCTATATATTCGATAACAATAACTGACAATATCCTATACTTATGTATTTATAAGTCTGACTGGAAATAAAGTAATTGAATTGAATTGAATTGAATAATAATTGTGTTTTATTTGTTGACATGATTTCATTAATTCTCGCGAATTTATATCTTGTATAGTTTCAATTTATGGGCCAAAGGTGTTATAAAATCCATGTAGCGGTATTCTCCAAAAGCCATTCATCATTGTATCGCAGAGCGAGTACGGTGTTATAATAAAAGTGAAAGTTATGTAATTAATTCCTTTTCCTGTATGCATTTCATGCGAAGATATACTAAACATCTGGGTTATTTGAAATGTTGCTAACTTTTTCTTTTTTTATGGAATACGCAAGACGCACCGCTCTTTTTTCTAACGACACCACATGGCGCAGTCGGTACGAACGACCAAGAATTTATTGAGTTTTACGATAATTTGCTGGATAAACTATGGTTCATTCATCATGTTCTCTCCCGAATTACGTCGTACAGTTCACGAAAAAAGAGGGGTGTTCTCAATATCTGATATCGTGCATATTTTTCAATACAAACATAATAAGAAAAAAACAGAACAGAATGTTTTTTCGGCAGAAACTCGTGATAAAATACAAGTACCATACTTTTGGTTGAATTGATAAATTGTGGAACGCTTTTTGGGTAAGTTTGCGAAAACCAACCTACGAGGTATATTGCTTGCCCACTAAATGGGAATCGCGAGAAAAAGCATGATCGTAAAATGTTAATAAATTGCCGTGTTGTCTGCCATAATGACGGCAACGTGGTAGGTTTGGATCGAACGGTATATGCGGGATAATGAGATTATGAGACTAAGAGAGTTATTAATTTCATTTATACGAATGCAACGTTCACCTGCGATCACGTGTTACCGCTTCATTTTGTGAAGAAGACTGGAATTGGCCCCTCTCAAAATATCATATTTTCCATCATACAGGGTGTCCGTTAATTGACACGAGGTCGGTTAAATCGGGGCAAAGTTGATCATTTTCATGCTGAACAATGATTTGAACAGAAATTTGAAATTCCATATTTAGTTTTTGAATGAGCGAAAATCAAAATAACTAGACGTTTTTGAATAGGACGTTCTTGAGGCCCTTTTTCACACGGAATCTGAAGTTATCGTATTTTTCAACGCTAGGTTTTCTAATGGGATTTTGAATTTTTTAAGAATCTATCTTTCCTACACGATGAACAAAATAATTTGCAATGATAATGATAAGCTAGAAAAGTTTTTCCATCGCAAAACCAAAGTCATAAGAAAAATCCGTGGCGACTTATATCACGTGACTTCAGATTTGGTGGGAATTAAAAAAAAAGTTGTCTGTGGTGCTGAAAAATATTGAATTCAGCAAGGGTAAAAAATGCATTATTATGTTTCAATCAATTGAAAATAATAGTTTGCATTTTATTTACGGGTTCAGAATATTGAATGAGCTCATCATGTGCATGAAAATACAACGCGTGACTATACACCTATAGTGACAAGACTAAATCTTGTTTTTATAGTGAATCTCCCGCAAAATGTCTGTTCCACAAATATTTGATCAGTGTTCACCAGCTGTTTCCAGATAAATCAATAATGTATCACTTTATTTCCATCTATATAATCTTATATATGCTTATTTATCTCGACAACGGTTCATTTCTCGAAGAAAATTGAAAATTGATCGATCTACCCAATTTGGTGACTGAAAGACTTGAAGCCTCCATCCCTAAAAACGGATCGCCCTGTAGATTTTGAGAATCCTCAAATTGTTCAACATGATGGTCTTCCAGGAAGTATTACCCATATCAAATTTCAAATTGATATCTTTAAAAGTCGGCGAGATATTCTGATTAATAGAAAAAAATTATTAAACTTTAACCCCATGTATCTCCGCTACTGATCGAGATCGGACTTATGTTTAAATGAACTTTTTTGATTAAAATGATGAGATCTATAACCCATTTCATTTTGTGCCTTAAAACCTGAAGCACCCTGTATATACCATTTATAGAATAGAAATTTTGTATGCTTAGGCAGCGTAATACCTTTTTAACGTACCGAAAGAACAGTTACCTCCGAGGCCGCTTGCGGCCGAGGCAAGATAATCTTGAGGTCGTTAAAAAGTTTCGCGGCCATTGCATACACACTATTTTTCGTTCAATCGTTGAAATTATTAGATTAGATAATTGTAAATAAATATATGTTATATGCTAAAATCAACAGCAGTTCAATTTAGTTAACAATATCACCGTGTGCTATGGATATATTTGAATATGTACAAAATATTTCGACAGTTCTTGACAAAACGCAAAATGTCAGATACTGATAGCGATATTTCAGTACCTTCCACTCCTCCTGGACTCAAAAGCGTTGTAAATTCGGCGCTTTCCGTTCTAATACTTCTAATACCCGAAAAATCTAAACGGCACTACGAAAAATGTTACGAAGAGTTTAAAGATTGGTGTGACAAAATAATCCTTGCCTTTGTAGTATTTAAGAAATGTCAAATTTGGAAGTGATATTCAAATTTGGAAGTGACTTTTGGTTCGCGGCCGTTGCTATTGGTAACGGACGTGAAATTGAATTTCGCGGACTGTGCTGAGAACGCGAAATACTTGAATTCGCGTGCGATTGCACGAAAAAATTTTTCTAAGAGATTTCGCCCTGGAAGGGGGGGGGGGGGGGCATTCACATGGCCGACTGCATCTCGACAGATATCGATAACAACGAGAGGACATCGGACGTCCCTCCCGTTGTATTCCCAGGACGTACCCTGGCCGACAGAGATAGCGACGCGCCTCTCCCGAGGACCGACGCCGGTGGGACGTCGCCGGATCAATCCGGGACACGCGACCCCCAATACGCCTCCCCCCACCCCCTTCGTGTTCGTGCCGCCTCGACGCCGGAGAGGGTCGTCGCGGCGTGTGAACGGGCGTCGTAATCCTCTAGAGGGGTTTTCTGTCGCAATGTCGAGCGCGGAATGGGAGTCCGCACTCTCTAAAGTTCGAAATTCTAGCGTTTCTAGTGGGTATCAAGCGTAGAAACTGGTAATTGAACGTTTCAGAAGGAGTTATTATTCAAAGGAAGAAACAAATTCATCCATGGGGACAGTAAACGATGGTCTATTGAAACATTGAAGTTTAGTAACGCTCATTAATCTATTTGAGATAGATACGATTACAAAAATTTCACGCGGACTCTCACTCCGCATTATCTTTTAAAGGCCATAAGTAGCCACAAGGCGCCACAAATGATGAATGATTATTAATAATTTGTTTCGATTATATTATGCCTGGGGCGCATGAGTTTCTGCAAAATTTAATACATAGTCAATAAGTATAGCTTCATTGTTCTCCTAATCTGAGGACTTCATAGGTATTTCTGTTGATATATTGTAGTTAAACATTTGAATGAAAATCAAAATTTGAGAATAATTGGATTACAAAAAGGTTAGCGCGGACTCTTACTCCGCTTCCTACCATGACAATGAAATAAGGTACCAGCCACTAGGTATAGTTATATAAGCAAATATATGCTGGTCGATTGCGGACTGTGAGTCCGCACAGTTCAAAATTGAAATTCAAGCGTTTCTAGTAGGTAATAAGCGCATGAGTTGTTAATTGAAGGTTCTAAAAGAAATAATTGCATCACATAAATGCACACTTGGACTCTTACTCCATTTTCTCCTTCAACAATGAAATAAGGTACGTGCCACTGAAGAGTTATTTAAGCAAATACATGCAAGTCGATTGCGGACTGGGAGTCCTCACTTTTCAAAATCCTAAATTCTAGCGTTTCTAGTAGGTAATAAGCACATACATGCAAGTCGATTGCGGACTGTGAGTCCGCACTGTTCAAAATTGAAATTCTAGCGTTTCTAGTAGGTAATAAGCGCAGGAGTTGTCAATTGAAGGTTCTAGAAGAAATAATTGCATCACAAAGTCTAGGTTGGACTCTTACTCCATTTTTTCTTTCAACAATGAAATGAGGTATGAACCAATGAATAGTTATATAAGCAAATACATGCAGGTCGATTGCGGACTGTGAATCCGCACTCTTCAAAATTAGAAATTTTTAGTAGGTAATAAGCGCAGGAGATGTTAATCGAAGGTTCTAGAAGACATAATTGCATCACTTGAAGGTTAGGTTTAACTCTTACTCCGTTTTCTCCTTCAACATTGAAATAAGGTACGAATCAATTAATAGTTATATAAGCAATATCGATTGCGGACTGTGAGTCCGCACTGTCCAAAATTCAAACAGGTAATAAACGTAGGACTCGTAGGAGAAGGTTTTGAAAGATATAATTATTGTTTGAGTAATAAATCACAGGATCGATTAGAAGCCGCATAATACATTCAGAGTCTTATTAAAGATCATAATCAAAATTACATTTTGATTATGACCTGCAAGGCATGTTATTATAGCTTTTTCTCTCGTTCAGTATAAATATCTGTGAAATTCAGCGAGTTTTCTTTCAAAGCTGATCAGGCTCATTTCAACCTCATATGTATATGAATGTATAAAGTAAATGAGAGCGTAGACCAACAATACCAACTCGAGAATAATCACAATACAAAAATGCTCGTGCGGACTCTCACTCCGCTTTGTCGTTTAACAGCTATATTGGAAGTGTATATATACAGGGGATCACTAGAAATACAAAGAATTCTAGTAGAGAGAAGTTCGGCAGGTCTCCACTTCAGCTCCAGGGCCTAAGAAGGCCCACAAAATTGATACAAAATCACCATGCCGAGTCGACTGTCGCCCTCATTGTCATCCTCTTGTCGCGTTTTCCACTTGAACAACCACCTGAGCCGGGCGATCGTGGTTGACTTCTGCCTCGGAGGTCGTTTCCCAGGCCTGTCCCGGATTAAAAGGGCCATTCGCAGACGTTTAAGGGTGTGCGCAGCGTAATTGGGACGCCCTAATCCCGTGTATGTGTGTAATCTGCTTTCGGTGTGGACAGTTGACACACGTTATTTTAATCCGATAGCGATCACGTCAAGTGATCATCTCTGGAAACTGTTGTTGATAAACTGAGATTTCTGATGGGATTCATGACCGAAGAAAATTTCTCTTTTTTTTTAAAAGACGGCCGCTTGACTAATTTCTCATTACTCAATTAATTTCTTGGACTTGGCAATAACAAAATTCAATAAACAACATTTAACTGTTCATACTGATTCCAATCATCCTTATATAAACATAAAATTGCAGCCCTTCTGTCAGAAGATAACAACTCATTATTATAAAACAAATAGCAGTGAACAATGGATATAAAGTCAAACTAATAGATGAAATTCTTGCTAATAAGAAACTACATTCCAGGGCTTCAAGCCAAATTTTTCATACCAACATAAATACAGTTCAAAATTAGTGAACATTTTTCGGACAGACTATATACTGAGAAATTAGTTTCATTTTTCCATAAATATAATCATAAAGATTGCTTGTAAAATAAAAAAATACCTAATATGAGAAGGTTAATCAAAAATAATAAAGACATAATAATAAAGACATAATAATAAAGCCAATTCGGCTTATTACAGCAAATGCAAGTAGAAACTAATTGATTATGAGTTTCATTCATGAATTTTTCGAATTTCAAATATGGGGTTTTAAATTTTAAATCGCTTTGTTTCTACTTCACAAATTGGCAACAGCGCCTGGTAGGCTAGAAGAACAACAACTCACATTTGGCCACACTTTCATTATGTACACTTGATGTCAATGTATAATTCAGGAGTCAAACTGCTAATATGTAAAAATAATCAGTCAAAACATCAATTTCAGTCCAACAAAACACCAATCCACCCACAAATCAAACATAAACATAACCTCAAAAACTGAGTAGCATATCTTTTGAGGAGCATGGAACAGAAATAAGCAGAATGGCACCTAACCCACAGAACTTATTGGTAAAGTATAAGTTCTGTGTTCTAACCTGATCAAAATATGACTATCTTTATTCACCTAATCAACGTAATGGATTTGTTGTTCTTTATTATTTATGAAATCTGCAGTCGATGTTGCCAAATGGTGAAATTAGGAACAAGGTACTTCAAATTTCAAATCCCCAATTAAAGTTTTTTTTTTCAAACATTTGGAATTGTTTTTTCGGAAAAAGGTTGAAATGTTAAGTTTGAAATGCGTCGTTTTGAAGATAATTAATAAGAATTACTTTATAATCGTCCGAAGGAGAATTCCCCATTCCTGAATTTGAAAAATCCGGAGTATATAAACTGAATTGTGGAACCTGTCCGAAGGTATATGTTGGTCATAAACACCTAAATGGTATATGAAAAAAAAATTCAACATATTCCAACCTCCTTTAAAAAAAATATGTTTTGATGAAAAATTTGAAATTTTGCATGTTGAAAATGAAGGAAACAAACAAACAAACACTTGCAATAAACTGACTGAATAATTCAAACCTATTATTCATTACCAACAAGATTCAAATAATCCACCATTGTTTAATTTATTTTCCCAGAATCATAATGAAATCAGAACTTGGGATAACCCTGTGGAGGAAGAATGTTTGTTACCCCAATAGGGGTAATAAATATAAACTAATCCCGTAGAATGCAAAAAAATCAAAATCACGCATTTCCAAAGGTCCGAATGGAAGAATGGTAATGTTTTAAAATCTTGAATTAATCGATAGTTAATTAAAAGTAAAAATAGGCACATTTAAGCCGTTTTGAAAAATTCCTGAATTCGAGAAATTTCTGCAATTTTCGCTAGAGTCCACATGTGATAGATCGATCAGCTCTTCAGGGTGTTCCATTATCAACTGTATATGCATAATTTTATATACGTGAAGCCCACCACTCATTTTGTGCAGATGGCACACATTTTAGATTTTTATGTATTTTTCTTTCACCAACCGGCCTGTAGACAACGTCGCACATTTTCTTCCTATTTTGTTTCCATAACAGGAAAATGGCATATGCCTTGCAGCTTGTCAAACCACCTAGTCCTTTATGCGTGGTGTCTCACTGACCAAGTGAATCCTGGTATAGTGGCTGACCTTGTCTCTATTTTTTGTAATTGGGACACCAGCATAAAAACCCCACACCTGCATCAACGCAGTTAATTTGCCTCTATGTAACGCGTGAGCATATAATAACTATTTATAAACGTGCTAATAGTCGCTTGAATATTCACAAAGCCGTTCGGTACACGTGTCTAAGAGCAGCTTTTTTCCAAACCGATGGTTTTTGTGAATAAAAGTTATTAAATATCGATATAATCGCGGAGACATGGGGGTTTTGAATAATCTGGATTTGGGTGTACGGTAGCTGTGTTTATTTTCATTTTGTAGATTCCTTCGCACAAGGTGTACTGTCTAGCCTAGATATTATTTAAACACCCTCATTTCACCATCTTACAAGAGTCTACAACGTCTAGACATAAAGATATAGGTATATTTATTTTCAATAGCTTGTTCATGTTTACACTAGGTACTTCAACACGCTCTTATGCAGATGTGTTGTCCGCTGATTATTATTGATATCGGATACTTTGTTCTTCAAACTAGACCTCATTAAAATCGCTATCATCAACGTGGTACGTACACCCGTGGTCAAAATTCGTTTCCATCATTTCGCAATTAAAAAACACCATAACTATGTAATTAAGTATAGTCAAATTAGCATGGACGGGCAAAAACATGATTTGAAAAGCAAACTAGATTACCATGGAAGAGTTGTTTAGGTGACCACCTTTATTCCGATATATAAGCAGGCCAACTAAATTTTAATAAGGATACCGTTGAGGCTTCAACTAGAGGAAGTAATTCCGATAATATTGAAGGAGGCCTCGAAAACATTCTTAAAAATCTATTTCGAGTAAGCAGGTATTCTCTTCTTTTGTTTATTTCTTAGAATCGAACACCAATTCAAAAATATACCTTGAAAATTATTTTTGACAAACCTTCTGATTATTCTTCTAGAATTCACCGGCTAAATAATTGTTTTATGAGGCATCGACGATATACACATCAAGAACAAATTCGAATTGATGGACGGATATCAACTGAGAAATTATCTACAACTTTGATTCAACAGCAAAAACAATAGTTTTTTTTTAATTCTAGAATGAAATTGAATGATTGACATTTCATAATTTTTTTTAGAATTATCAGAATGCTGAACATGAAATAATATTGTATATA
>JARUHQ010000004.1:3126990-3291632 GCA_029955515.1 Chrysomela aeneicollis
ATTTATTTATTTATTTATTTATTTATTTATTTATTTATTTATTTATTTATTTATTTATTTATTTATTTATTTATTTATTTATTTATTTATTTATTTATTTATTTATTTATTTATTTATTTATTTATTTATTTATTTATTTATTTATTTATTTATTTATTTATTTATTTATTTATTTATTTATTTATTTATTTATTTATTTATTTATTTATTTATTTATTTATTTATTTATTTATTTATTTATTTATTTATTTATTTATTTATTTATTTATTTATTTATTTATTTATTTATTTATTTATTTATTTATTTATTTATTTATTTATTTATTTATTTATTTATTTATTTATTTATTTATTTATTTATTTATTTATTTATTTATTTATTGCTTCTTTGAGCTCTTTAATGGACCAATAAACTACTACTACTACTACTAGGTATATTTTTTATATTTTGAAATGTTTATTCATTCATGGGCAGGCTTCTAACTTAAAATGATCGTGTTCGAAAATTTAATGTTGATTATTTTATATTTCATATATACTGTACATTGTGAATAAAAAAATATTTGAAAAAAGTTTGGTAACATGAAAAAATCGTATGAAGAACAAAGATCATCTCCAAACAGATCTTGAAACACTCATAATCTATCAACACTGAAATGGAATTCCATTGTTACCCTTTGGTATTCCATTCAAGACCACCACCGGTCTGTAATTTTTTTGTACCGCGATTCCGAGCATGAATCATTATCGAACATCAAACTCATCGCATTTATTGTGGCTGCCTCACCTTTTTTCTGTCCTATTCAACAATCAAGATTAGGAAACGGTTCGTTAACTACTATTATGCCGATACCACTGGCGCAAAAACTCGAAAAAGGCATGTCGATCCCTGAACAATTGCTCAACCAAAGACTGCAACGTCCTGCTCTTGAACCCCAAGGTTAGTTATTGATATTCTGCTAGCGCTATTATGATACGCATCTCGATGAAAAAGTGGCAGCATGAGTTATCGTTTGTAGATGAAAGTAAAAGTATTCGATTGCAGCTGATGTCTTTAACCAGAGGAAGTGGATCGAATCGATGAATTTGATGGTTAATTGATTTGGAACAGAGGCAACTAAAAACAAAGCTCAGCTGCATTTTACAGTTGACAAACGTTTTACACATTCCCGACTGGATTGAATGTGCTGCTAATTGATAACATCTTGAATGATCTTCAAATTTTTGCAAATAGTTTTGTAAGAATAATTTTGGTTCACAAAAAAAATCCCTAGCAATTGGATGAGGATGAAACCAATCATGACCTATATGATTTCAGTAATGAAAATTGGTTGGCAGGAAGTCATGCATATGAATTTCACAAATAGGGGTTCATTATATCCCAAATTCAACAGAAATTTCTGAAAAGGTCAAAATATGGCATCAAAGTGAATATGGTGAAACATTTTTGAAATCATCGGAATTTCTACTATAAATTTGATTTCAGGGGTTGAATTGGCGGGAATTCGGTCGTAATGTTGAAGAAAACCAGTTGCTAAATTGTCGACGTTTCGAAACTTTATTGTTTCATCTTCAGGACTCTGAGGTATAAACAAGAACATACATATTATAATGGTATTCTAAAAGGTGATTTGATTAAAACAAAATAAATTATGTAAAATTACAATCGTTGAAAAATTGAAACGTTTCAGATACTTTACAGAAAACAACAATCCTGGGTACTTACATTTAGGGTGGCTTTCCGGGTTTAAAAAGGTTGAAATAAATAAATTTGACATAAGGTATAAATAAGTACACAGGTTCATGAAAGACTTTGACACATACAGGATCGAAGACATGAACAAACTGAACTGTTGTTGAATTTATTTATATTGTAAAAAAGGCTCGTGAAAGAAATGACCATCGGAATTGTAAATTAAATTGAAATACGAGGTGTTTAAATTTTCAATATCCGATCTTTTGTTAACACATTTTGTTCCATGTTTTGTTATTTCAATCATTTCATTCAAGAGTCTTTTTCTCAATATTGTCTGTTGTCCTATAATACTGACAGAATTGAAGTCAAAAATATGGAGTGATGACTTGCAATGTTCTGCTAGGCTAGTGGGTTTTTTTTATTGTTTTTAGTGGATTGTGTATATTTTTACAATCTCTGCTATGTTCAGACATCCTTTATTGTAGATGTTGATTCAACCCCTGAAATCAAATTCAACGGTCGCTATTCCATTCAACTATAAATTTGATGTTCTATAATGTCAAACTCTTGATTCACTTCATAAAAAATCAAGTTACAGTGTTGGACATCGATAATGAATCGCTCTGTACACAACACAATTTGAACTTTTACTGTTAACAATCCATTTGTATGGGAACTTAATTGTCAATTACTTGAGTATTTCGCAATTTGGTTTCTTAGCTCTTCGATTGCGATAACCAATGCATTCATCGTCATTAGACTTTCAGATTTTCGGATTATTGAGAAACACCTAGAAACTAGGTATTAGTTGAGTTTGCAATACAGTTTTTGTGCCGAAATTTTACATCAATATATCTCTAATAAGCTATAATTCATCGCAAACATAATTTATCTAATGGAAGCAACCAATTATTTTCGAACTTGGAACATATTTAACAAGTAATAACAGAATGCTTCAATTATTCATTCATTGCTGTATACAGGAACAGTTCTGAATATCACAGTTCACTTTACCACCTTCAAATTGTCATATCTTGTTTATTTAAAATGCAATATTCTATAATTAATTCATTAACAATGTTTAAAATTTAATTTTCTTAATCGGTTGACAAGATATTTACACCTATCAAGAAGATTTTTACCATTAAAATTAAATCAAATCTATGAGTCAGACGTATTAGGGAAAAAACCACATCTTTTTTCTTTTGTACAACAATTCCTGATGGGGGTGCAGAACTTTCTGTAAAAACTCATAAACGCGCCATCTGAAGCCTAATCCGCCTTCATTTCTATAAAACAATATAGTGTTGTTCTCGGTACAATTAATTCTGTTAGTCTATACTTCGATAATTAATGGCAATAAGCAAAATTGCTCTCATTTTTTTGCTTCGAAGCCTCCATTTTCCAATTAGTTGTGGATTATTGAATATTGAATGACTATTTCGTCAAGAAAAGGTGACAGGAAGATAAAAAAGGGTAGGTACATTTCGCCCGCATTGATAATAAGAATATATTGGCCATCTCATGTCCTATATCGTCGTACATTCATGACAGTTAATTGATCACAAGATACCATTTATTATATCGGGTATAAGGGTAGGTCGACAAAAATGGATCGACGGACAATAATTTGTCAGAGATTATAATTGTCGTATATACCTATATGAAAATTATTATATGGCGACATATAATTATTTAGGTATTTCAAATAAGACATTATTATTTTTATTTCTGACAGTGACATTATAAGCTTATATCGTCATAGTTACGATATCTATAATGAGGGTCATAACTCCCTTGGGATATTAAGGTTCAAAAACTCCCTCTTACCTTTTACAGGTGAAAATAATACAAGAAATGCTTATAAACGTTTATATGTAATGAAAACTAAGACATATTTTCCTTATTCATTACAAATAATATATGTACATAATATAATAATATAATAATGTAATATGCCAGAAAGACAGTTTCGTTGGCATCTTTTGACATAACATTTCTCTGTGTCAGCCACTTCAGATATAAGTTGTATTCTTTTTGATATAGGGCTTCACTTTTCGATGGAAGTAATGATTGTCTTGCTTTTTCCGCTTTTTTTATAATATCCTCCATTATATCAGAAAAAGATCGTCGATTTGTGGTAAAAAATAAACACGTTTTTAACGGAAAAACATTGATTGATGAAGAAAGTTTGCTTATAAACATGTAACATAGCGACAACCTAGCAACAACCAACAATGCTACAATCAACGCTACCTAATTCAAATATACCAGAAAGGTTATGAATTTAAACATTTATTGCGTTCTAAATATGGACATATTGTTATGAAAATCGGTCAAAAATAAAATTATCTATGTACCACGGTGTAATTATAGAGCCTTAATAACCTCTGGCAATTGCTGTCCCTCGGGCCAGAGGCCCTCGGGACGCAAACTTTGCCATCGGTAATTAAGGCCCTCATAATTCCCTTAATACATTTATACTATTATTATTCAATAATTCATCTCTCTATTGCCGAACGAAACCATCATTATGTCATAGGCAAACAACTTTGTATTAGTTAAATTATTAAATTATTAAAATTAGTACTAGTTAAATTATGTATCATGTGAAGTATACCAATTAATATGTTAATTGATACTAAAAGCTGATGAAAATATGGAATCTGAAATTGATAGTACAATGTACTTCGTTTGACAAGCGTAATTTGCGTAAAAAATGTTTTTCCGGATATCTAGGGAAAACTATAAGCAAGGCAAAGTTGTTTGTCTGCACTTTGTTTTCCACTTGCTGTTCAGAATAGTGGAGGAACCAAAATAGCTTCATAACAAATCTGAATTATATGATGGCAAAGAAGAAAAATGAGCGCCAGAAGTCAAAAATAGATCCATCCGTTCTGAAGTTTTGCTATTTGATAATTTGAAAAATATGAAAATTGATTCTACAATTTCAGTTTTCTTGATTTGAGAAATGGTTTCTATGAGAAAAAGCTTGAGAAGACGCGCTTTGAAGTTGTCGGCTATTGAGGCTACTTGAAAACTTATGTATATCTCACAGTTATAATACGTTATTAACCAAAAATATATAGTCAAACTTGTTATTGCTTTATATTCAACGGACTGGTGTGTTTCGAATTTATCGTATCATAACTCATACTTTTTCTCGATTTCTCTGGTTGGAGGTTGAAATTTACAAACATTCCTCGGAAAACGTCAACTTTGTGTTGATATTTGAAAGCGCCAAAGTCTATACTTTGTTAAAACCGTGTGTAGAGAAATGTTCTTTCACGAAAATCAATTTCATCCCAATTTCGTGACAGGTCATAGATTATAGAAAATGCGAAGACAAACGAACTGACTTATCTCGTAAAGCATTTTTTTCAAAATCAAAATAGGAATCAGGGCCACTTTATAAAAAACTTTAAGACTAGATTTATCATTTAACATTAATACTTATCACTTATGACAGATGAATCATGGAAATATCATTGATTGTGTTATAAAACCATTTAAGACTTATGATTTTACACCTAAGACTTAAGAAGATGAACAACTTCCAACTTAAGAAATGGATGATAAATGATCATAAATGAAAATAGGAGATGCGCATGTTCGAGCAACGAAAAGTGACTTCCTATTTCCCGCGATATTTGAATTTTGGGTTATATTTTCGAATATTATTTGTTGGTGTTTGTGGATAGTCTGTAATCATTTGGTTGCATTTATCATTTTTTTTATAATAGTGATGGGCATCATTTACTTCATTGCTCATGATTTTTGGACTTGGTGTTTACTTGAGATACATGAGAAAGAAAGGTCGGGATTGAAAATACAAAGTTAAACCCATACATAGGAAGGGGAATACCCATAGGAAGGGGAATACCCACTCCATTTTTATTTGAACATGATGAATAATATGGATATTGAACAGATTTTTATTTTGAAATCGATGTCAACAATAATAACTCCAAATTCTAGCTATTTATCAGATCAGAGGGATACTCTTATGCAGCAAATTGCTTATGTTGGACTGACTACTATGTACACAATCATGTCATCATAGAGGAAACCAGCGATGTACTGTGGAAAATTTACTGAAAAAATCGATTGGCATGGAATCTCCATGGTATTTTATGAAAAATTGAATATGCCAAACTGCATTGGTGCCCTTGATGGAAAGCATATTCAGATACAAAATCCAAAACATGCTGGAACAGGATACTTCTCCTACAAGAAGACTTTCAAGCATAGTATTGATGGCTATATGTGAATTATATGATGCATCTCATAAATTCATCTTCATTGATGTAGGCTGTCCAGGATCAAATCATGATGGAAATGTATTCCGTAATTCAATTTTCCATTTCTACCTTCAGTTTTCTAAGATATATTTGGCCAATTGTTTTCCAGGCTGTTTTCCTGGCGAGTTTATTTTAGAATAACTACTTTGTTTGTCATAAATATGTCTGATTTCTTCAACTTGTTGAATTAATAGAGCATATCGTCCATAACACAAATAATATTGCAATAAAATTCAAGAAAATTCTAACAAAAACAATAATAATAGATATTGCCAACGTCAAAATTATTTGTTCCATGTCAAATATTCCTAAATCTTAAATTTTTTTATAACAGAATGAACTGATCAGCTCTTAAGTCTTAATTGTTGGGTGATAAATCTCAAATGTGAAAAGTTTTTATAAAGTCACCCTCAGTGTCATATTGAACCCTGTATAACAAAACGGGACGAAAACGAATCGATCCAGAATAATCCGATCCGAACCATGCGGAAGCTGCAATAAAGCGTGGAGGAAAACTATGAAAAGCTGTCGCCCGCGGTCAATTTAAAAACAAAACGCCGCCGCTTTTCCAATTAATACGCAAAAATGGAAAATCCTCTGGAAGCGCGCTCTACCCGAATGGCACATTGCGATTCCAGTCGGCCAGCTCGTTCGTCGACCGGATTCCTGCCCGCCACCCCCAAAACTAGTCTGGTCCACTGGGGGTGGAATGAATTTCAATTTACGCGATGCCACCGATAAGAGCCCCGTGGCGTTCGGGTTTTTATGCTCGAGAGAGGGGGCAATTATTATGGCATATATGCGATGCTTATCGACGTCCAGGGTTAAAAGTCCTAATATTTTGACGCGCGATGACTGGAGGAATCGTGTAGCATCGGCGGCTCTGGGGGGGGGGGGGGTGAAGGGATCAACCCCCTCCCCCTCACATGCTGTGCCCAAGGATTCATATTTTTGAACGTCAATCGAGTTATCAAGAAGGCAGAATATACCCACAATTAGGGCTTATAATAATAATAGATAACTGCCAAAAATTGATATTCGTATTATCATTTTCTTTGTCTCTAGATTTATTTCTGAATATACACTGTGTCCAAGATAAGAATGAACAGCATGGGGATATCGGAAACGGTAAGTGATACGGGGTCGATTAAATTAGAGAAAAGTAGCGCATTTATGTGCCTATTAATATGACATTTAGAAAGTTTTAATATTCCAAGTAGCTTCGGAGATATCCGAGAAAAACCGAAATCTGAGAATTTCGTTTTTATTTTCTCCTAGCTTTATTTTCAAAGGAAATGTAAAACAAATAGCACTTTGCCATGGCCACTTTTTAAGGACTACACGATAACATAAGCAGAATTTTCCTGCGACGTTTCGTCTTTTAGAAAAAATCATCAACTTTGTATTTTTATATAGGCCGAAACTAAAGTATACCCTGTATACGACTCCATTTTTCATTGTGAATACAGCGATGTATCACACAATATGATTTCGGAACCATTTCTCTCGCAAAATGTAATTTAGTGATTACTTAATTCGTTTTTCTTCAATTTTAGATAGTAGGCGCTGGAAAAAATGACTACATTATGTTCTGTTGTCATAATAATACTGTAGTTTGGTAGAATTTTTGACATATTACCGTTCCTACTCTTACATCTCGTTACCTACCTAATTTGTGTTAAAAATGGAAAACGGCAGCTTTTCAAATACTGAAAAATTTGATATGTTGTCATGTTACATTTTGTGCCAAAGAAATTGTGTTGATGCTGAACGTGCGTACTCTAATAAGTATCCAGAGAGGCGACAACCTAGTAAATCAATATTAAGGCGCCTACTATCTAATTGAACAAAAACAAATTAAGTAATCACTAAATTACATTTTGCGCGAGAAATGGTTTCGAAATGATATTGTGTGATATTTTGCTGTATTAAAAATGAGAAATGGAGTCGTATACAGGGTATACTTTGGTTTCGGCCCATATAAGAATACAAAGTTGATGATGTTTTATAAAAGACGAAACGTCGCAGAAAAATTCTGGTTATGTTATCGTGTAGTCCTTAAAAAGTGGCCATGGCGAAGTGCTATTTGTTTAACATTGCCTTCGAAAATAAAACTAGGAGAAAATAAAAACGAAATTCTCAAATTTCGGTTTTTCTCGGATATCTCCGAAACTACTTGGAATATTGAAACTTTCTAAATGTCATATTATTAGGCACATAAATGCGCTACTTTTCTCTAATTTAATCGACCCCGTATCACTTACCGTTTCCGATATCCCCATGCTGTTCATTCTTATCTTGGACACAGTGTATATGCACCGCAGTTGATACTGTTTGATACATATTTGGAAAAGAAAAAACGGGTTTTCCGGAAATGACTCGACCTTTCGATATTCTAATGGGACATCCTGTATATCATTAAATTTTTGAAATCTTATAGATTATCTGAATTCAATAACACCCTTTAGTTGACAACTTCCCAAAATTATTGGAAAAACCGGTCGTTGAGTTTTGCTCCAAATATGTGAAAAAGTGACGTCTATAGTGAGCATATTCAATGTACGAAATCTCATAAAAATAGAGAGAAACAATGGAGAAAAAGGTGTAAAATAGGTAATGTCAGGGGACATCGATTCAAATTTTTCTCTTGCAATAATATACATAGTTTAAAAATATACCCATAAGACAGTTATGCATTGATGTTACATTATTAAAAATAGAACACACTGATTTATTACATTTTTGGATAAAGCAAAACTTTCTCAATAATATTTACTAATATTTAGTCGAAATGAATTTCCAATATTCCTGAAATATTGATGTGAGATTCGATCTTATTTAGATCTTTGATATCTTGTGAAATTTAAACGGTTTGGGATCAAGCAGAATTGTTCACACTTTTTTATCTCAAGGTTTCAGAAGGTATCTATAATTTGACTTCCATATTCAATCAAACGAGTTTATTCTTACTACGAATAGATAGGCAAATTTATCGATATATCGATCAATACCTACAGTAATACAGACATAAAATCACCGATTTATCGATAATATCGTTTTATAGGCACATCCTTGAAAAATTAGTAGAATCCGAAAATATCTAGACTTCCCTCTCAAATAAAAATATAATAGGGATTTCAGGAATTATATCGTCTGATTTTTATTTTTCTTATAAAAGTTTTATGTGTTTTGATTCTTAGGTATTTTATAAGATCCCGTATTTTTGGGAACTGCAGGTATAATATAAATCCAATTCAATAAAAAATATACACGCAAATGGAAAAATATTTGAGACGAAGAAAAAATAAAAAAAACGCCAAGTAGGGAAAACATTTTGGAAAAAAGTAATTGAGAAGGAAAAAATCATTTGCAAACTCATCACAGTCTCAAAATTTAAATAGTTAGTTTCCAATATAAAACTATTTTTACTCGGATAATAATAATATAATAATAATTTTCATTTCCAATAGAATATAGGTTATTACATTGTGTAGTGTATAACGGAAATAAGAGATAGAGATATTCCACAGAAGCCGGGCTGGCTAGTACGTGGCGATAATTGTCTATTCTCATTGTTCAACTGAAACAAGGTGAGAAAATGTTGTATACCTACATGTATACTTGTTTATAATATGTTTTTTTGTTACTTTTCTTTGATATCATACAATTTTTGTTTATTCAATTTGTGCTATATCATCTAAAAAAACAAAGGAAAGAATGATTCTGAAAATTAATATTAATGATAATAGTAATGATAATAATAAAAGTAATCAATATAAATAATAATAGTATTGAAAAAAATAGTTCATTTGTGGAAACAAATATGTTCTCAAGCTTCGAGTGTATTTTTGAAGAAATGTCTTGGAGTTTCTAGAATCCATTTTTTAATATTTCTTTTGAAAATATTATTGTTAGATTCATTTTTCAAAATTGTCGGTATGATTTGATAAATTTGCTTCGACAAATAGTCACAGCATCTTTGACCTATTGATTTTTTTGCTTTCAGTCTGTTGATGTTTTTTTCTTTTTTATATCTTGTATCATGAGTATGATCAATATTGGATAACTGTTTCCTCTTTTTATGTTGTAGGACAAGAATCCTGAAACAGTGAGTTTGTTTGACATCCATTATATGGCTCTCTTGAAAAAGTGAATCACTTGAGTAAGTGTATGGTTTATTGTACATTATTTTTATGAAAGTTTTTTGTAGAGTTTCTAACTTCATCAAGTGGGTTTTGTATGCACCTCCCCACCCTGCTATACCATATTGCAGGAAAGAATGTACTAAGGAGTAGTACATATTTTTCAATTGATGGATAACGAGAATTATCCTAAGTTTTCTGAATTTGAATATTATAGTTCTTAGTTTATTGATGACTGATTTTATATGTTCATTCCATTTCAGGTGGTTGTCGATTACGATGCCAAGGTATTTGATTTTATTAACCGATTTCACCTCAATTTCGTACTGACTTTGTTTCAATTTTAAAGATATGAAAGTTGGTGTAGTTCGTCTGTTACACGAAAATGCTACATAATTAGTTTTCTCTAAATTTATTGTGAGGGACATTTCATCAAACCAATTCTTGATATTGATATAATGTTCTTATTGATCAATGATCTGATATTGCAACAGGTATACTTACATTTATGAGAAGTTGAAAAACCATTTCAAATCAGACAACGGCAAAAGATTCGCTATAGAAATTGATAAACTCCTCGTTTCCTCGCTCGTTCCCTATTCGGTTGTGGTTTTCATCATATAGACATAGAGGAGAGTAGTTTTTGATTTCTGAACAATGAATATTTTCCTCCGTGTTTATGTCTATCAGGAGTTGGGTCTCGCCCAGAGTAAATGGAACACCCTGAATGGACATTCAATTATTATTTCAATATATTTTTTAATATCGAAATCATTTCCATTCGTACACGATGGAAAATAAAGCTGAGGAAAACTGTAATCCGCATTTTTTTCAAGTTCTGGTTCTCATGAAAAGGGATATCCTGTAATGTTCAGAGAACATCGTGAGAACCAAGGGAAAGAAGGTAGGAGTTGGTGTTCTTCTTAAATTTCTGGAGATGGTATGCCTCGAGAAACACCTCTCTTGGCAATGAACTCCAAAGTCTCGATGTTCGTTGGATGAACGAGTCTTTGGAAAGTGACGATTTGCAGGTCTCTAAAGTGACCACGAAGGGGTGTGAAGACTGAACTTGGCAGGTTAATCTCGAAAAGACTGCTAATGGAGGAACGATTGTTGATATTTCAGAAGAGCATCACCCATGAAAATATCTATAAAATAGAGATAACTCGACAACTTCCCTACGGTGGTTCCAGAGAAGAGAGCGAGTTTGTAAGCGAGGCATCACCGACGGGATGAATTGCCCTTTTTTGGACAGAATCCAATAGTTTCAGGAAGGTGCCGCACTCCAAATATGGGAACAGTATTCCAGCAGGACAGGTTGGATATGTGCCTTATAGATCATAAGCAGCTGAATGGGAGTGAAATAGCTCTTGGCTCGAAACAAAAAACCAATTTTTTGGGATGCACTTTTGGCAATGGACCTCACGTGATTTTCCCAAGAAAGGTTATTGCTGATAGTAACGCCAAGCATCGAAATGGATGACTTCAATGGTATGGTTACTCCTGATGACTGAATTATGTTGGGCATATAGTGAGATCGGCTTTTCTAGAGAAAGGACATGCTTGTGTTTTGTTCGCATTTAATTCTACCAGGTTATTAGATCCCCACTCGAGAATTGTTGTTTTGTTAACATTTCTTTCTCGTTCATTTCTGGTTTGACAAGCCGATATAGGAGCCCTGGAAGAGAAAACGGTATTGAGGGTACTATCATCCGCGAAGCTGTGCATGGAACATGAAGTTGCTTCCAACAAATCGTTGATGTGAAGTAGAAATAGATTATAGTGGAAGTTCATCACGGTCGTGGGTTCGATTCCCAGGCCCGTCAGAAATAACAAAAAAGGCGAGGCGACTGGGTGTAGCATGTTCTGTCTTCACATACATTTAAAATATATATATATATATACACACAAAAATTCTGTGGCAAATGGACTAGTTTTCGATGCCAGGATGAGAGAAATGAATGAGTGAATGAATGAATGAGGATGAGTGAAAGGTGAGAGCGAATCTTTAAAAAAAAAGTAGAAATAGTGTTGGTGCTAAAATTGATCCCTGCGGAACACCAGCATTTATGAGTAGAAACCTGTTTGAGAGAAATCTAGCAAGCAGAGAACACAGCTGAGCGGGAAAACCATGAGATGGAAGCTTGGCATGTTTCCCAATAATCGCGTTTCCTCATTCCCCCTCCCAATCATGACGTGGGGGGGAAGCCCCACCCCCAACCCCCAACTCACCCCCTCGATATCTCCCGCGGCAGCATGACACCAAAGATTACCCCTGCGACTTGCCTTCGAAGTCATCGAAGATTATCCCGCAGCGACTCGCGAGTTTGGGGGTAGGGGGCGCTTTAATGAGTGATTTAGGGCCACAAAGGCGTCTCTGGAGACTTCTATCGGGATGCTGCAGGCGCGGGCAGAACGCCCCCCCGGATCCCCGGATCCGTCTGCCGGAAACTGATTCGCTAGTCCGGAGGATGGACGCCATGCTTGGTGCGCCCGCCCCCCTGCGATTTCGGAAAAATTGGCGGCTCGTCTATTCGATTTTCTAGAATATATTTTTTTTGATCTGATATTGTTTTTATTCACCATCCCAGTGACCTTATACCAACCCCCAGAAGTGTTACTATAAACTCGGATGAATAAGGATTTCAGAAGATAATAGAATAAAACTGAACTTCATTTTCTGAATGAACACATTATAGGTACTCGTAAAAAATGCACAAAATAATGGAATTTAAACATAAAGAGCAGGGTCTTCAGGTCTCTTTTGATCAGTTCAAAACTGAATACAACAAAAATGGTCGAAGTCAGATGAAAAAACGGTTATATTCACTGAAGTGCACTCAAACCGTGATAAAGAATCATGGCATATGTATACTTCTTTTTCAATCAATCGAGTCCTGTACAAAAATGACTCCTTTTTTACAGCTACAAATTATTCCACTCATGTATAATAATTCGCTTTTGGCTAAATAGGATGGAAAATAAATGCAAGTGGTTTATCAAGCGTTGCGCGTCGCATTAGTTTGACAATTGTAAATGTCAAAAACAGAATCGAACAACGAATAATATCTCCCTATAGCAGCAGAATTATTACCGATAACTTTTTTACAAGGTCACGAATGTTTTTGTTGTTGATAGAAAATTATCCCCAGTCGAACACGATGGAAATTATCTATCAACAAAAACATGAGTGAAACCAGGAAAAAAATTATAGGGAATTAATTCTGCTGCGTGGGAGATTCGGTAAGAAAATTTTATAAATTGGAGTTGCATTTAATATGATGAGAAGATGAACCCTATACGACCTATTCTGCGCAGATACCTACTGCAGATAGTAACTGATGTTTATTACTAAAATTTCAGGAACATTCAAAACAGTAATCCGTTTTCAATCATATAACATCAAATATCACATGTCTACCCAGATTTTATTATGAGTGACGTTTGTCAATAGATATAAGGCGCTTCATTTTTGACAGAAAAATTATCACTTATTAATTCCGTCAATAGAAACTAACAAAATTATCGCGTGTAATACAACAAGTGTATTGATGATTATCGAAACACAAATTCCTTCGATTTTTTTCGAAAATGAGAAGGAATTTTCGATAATCATCAATAACACAAGTTGTATTTGTTCAGATTATTTCATGAATAAAATCAAAGCCATTTTGATGATTTCCTATTTTAAACGTACAGGTTATGGAATTAGTTATTTCGATTATGCATTGTAGTCCGACACAACAAGATTCGTTATGCAACCAACAATACATTTATGCCATTGTATGATGTAGGCAAGATTACCTATGCACTAGGTACTACTGAGCTAAATTCATTATGATTGTTGTCACAAATGTCACAATTTGTGTGGTTAGGTTACATTAGATTAATATTCTAATTCTATTAATGCTGAAATTATCTGAAATTTGTGGGAAATGAAGTGTTTATCATGGTTCAGACGAAAATTTGGTGTAGTGGCATTCATTTATTTACCAGGGAATCGGAAAATACTATGACAGATTGCAACTGGTAAGTCGTTGTTTAATTAACCTACCCTACTGCCTAGTGCCTACGAATCAGAAAGCGAAATACAGAAACGAAAACACAGCATGTAGGTATCCAATAGCTAATCAGGAGCCGAAATACAAAATCGAAAACATGGTGTTATTGCTTATCAACACAATCATTTCAACCAATCAAAAACGTGTATTTTAGCATGAATGAAATAATCACGGTAATCGCCCGTTGCTATAAGCAACGTATACAAAAAGGAGCCTTCTAATTGGTTGAAAATGAATTTATGAAATTTTCACGGTAATCGCCCGTTGCTAAAAGCAACGTATACAAAAAGGAGACATCTAGTTGGTTGAAAATAAATTTATGAAATTTTCCACTAAATATGTTGCCATATGGAAATATTCATTCGTCTACTTACTGTTCTTTTAGTCTGTTGAATAGAGTTAAAATAAATTGAGTTTTCCATATTCATGGAATCGTCTTACCAAATACAACGCGTGCTCAGATTTAAAAGAATATTTTCAAGGTGGTTTTCTTATACTTACTTCCATGTAGCTAATTTGCCAATAAAAGTTAGTATTCTAAAACAACCATAAACAATATCCGGCTAAATCTGAGCTCTTGTGGTATCACCTGTGCTTACAACAAATTTGTAATTAAAAAAAAATATTTATAAATATGGACAAAAATGTAATGTTTTCGGAATTCCACACCTGATCACTGGTTTCTTTCGAACTCGACTATGCGTATCGCCGCAGAATCTGACCGAAATCAATTTAAATTAGTAAAAGTTGTCATTTGAAAATGTTTACGACTCCAAGCGACATATGGTGAACGGAATGGCAAATTATTTCAATTAGAAAAACGGTTCCAGATGGATGGAGATGCCATCGTATCTCAATAGTATCGTTACTTTCACGAGAACGCACCGTATGTGCATCTAGAACACATTCGATTTCATTTGTTATGCAGATTGAACGAATATCTACATAAATTGTCATGCACAAGTTGGTATTCAATAGCATGAACGCAAGTGTTTTAATTCCAATGTTTTCAAATATATGGAAAAAATCTGCAGGTTGGTTGAATGGATCGAAATATTCATTTAGTTCTTATTTACCTACGAGGCATTTTTCTATAATCCGGAATTTATGAAAAAAAAATCCAACTGACCAGATACATAAAAAGGTTCACATACTCCAAATAGACCTGCTTTGATTCAAGAATATAACTTCTTCAGGTTATTTAAAAATGATCAACTAATATTTCTATGAAATAAAAAATAATTATGCTTCCTTTACAAAAATTACGAAATGTTGAAGTTTGAATACCAGAGAAATATATTGATATTCAATACGTTATATGTAATTTTCAACTTAAACAGATGTTTTCAAAGAAAAAAATGGTGATCTAATGATTGCTTCCCAAATCAAAACTGTTCTTGTATTTTGAAGGTGACTGCTGTTGTTTACTGCAAATCAATATGTTTTCCAATAATCATAATTATCCAATTGATTTTCTTTCAAACATTGATTCGATTTATTATACAAGTACCAATATAATTATGTATACAATAAACTATGAAGAAAACGAAATTATGTTTAATTGTTCGACAAATATCTCTAACTAACTTGGTGACCTATAAGCTCGAGTATAACTACCTAATTGATTGATCAATTGAGAAATAATGAAGCGTACAATGGGCACTGCAAACGATATACCAGCAAAATAATTTTTCCATGCATTATGATAGTTTCGAATAAAATATTCGAAAAATTCTGGGGCATCATTGCATCATTCTACCTCTCACTCATCAAGAATTATGTTTATGCATTACCTGATACGGTAGTATGACTTAAATTGAATAATTGCCTCAATATAAAGTAGGGATATTGCGACACTCAACTTTCCTATGTAGGTTGTGGGAACATTACTTCGATAATAAAATATTTTCATGAAATAATTTGTCTTACATCACAGACGTACGAACAATTGAAAAACATTAATTAGAGAAACGGTTTATCGAGAAAGTAGATCGAGAAGTATTTATGGATATCTATTGGTTTAAAAGCGATCATAAATATCACTGTTAAATACTTCATGCGAAGAATTGAAGGGTACGGCCTTTTTTATATCGCATTGCTTGTCAGCTAAAGAGGCCTTCTACAGTTGTACAATCAGTTATTTAACTGGGATTAGTACCAACTAATGATGTTATGGGCTTCAAGCTGCTTTTTATCCCTCTTTAGTAACTCATACAAGTCCTATAGACTTACGAGGGTTGCTTTGCAACTAAGTTGACGTTAACACACTTTTCAAACTCCTTAATATGACAGAATTCATTAATAAAACTCTACATTTACTTACCACGTTTTCCGACAACCATCCCCAACTTGCCCCAATGAAAAAACCACCAATCATAGAGAAACATTTATTATAAAAGTAGATAAATACAATTATTAACACAGATTCCACATCTTAATACTGAACGCCCCCCATCTGGCATGAAAGAAACTGAGTATTTTCCCCACAAACATTACATAACAATTCCGCAACAACAACAATCAGTGATGGTACTCTCCGTGACCGCCGCCGTAGCCGCCTCCGTAGCCGCCACCGTAGCCGCCACCGTAGCCGCCGCCGTAGCCGCCGCCGTAGCCGCCGCCGTAGTCGCCGCCGCCGATGTCTTCGTGGTGGCTTGGCACGTGAACTGGCACGTGCACGGGTACCTTGACTGGGTAGGGCACCTCCTTCTCCACAGGGTAGGGTACTTCCTTGTACACGGGGTAGGGCTTGTCAACTGGTACTTTGACTGGTACCGGGTAGGGCTTCTCGATCTCCACTGGCACCTTGAATGTTACGTGCGCACTCGGTTTATTTTTTTGAAAAAAAAATCAACTTTTAGAATTTATCACTGAAGATCAGGGACTTTTCAAACCTGAGACAGATGGAATAATTCGGAAAATGCATCGTTAATGTTATATATAAACATTTAAGACTTGTGATTTCACACTTAAGAAATGGGAATTATATGAGAATGTATAAATGAAAATATGAAACCTTCAACGCTTTCGAATCTCAACACAAAGTTGAAGTTTTTCTAGAAATGCCATTAAATTTCTCAGTTGATTGAAAGGCAAAAATGATATTCACTGAAAAATGTAAAAGAAGCACTAGTAGGAAAGTCTTTTTCGAGAGGCAATCTATCACTTAGCGCTCTAAATACACAAATAATTTTTTTCTATTTTGGTTGTATAATGAAGTCATTGTGCAACGCAAATGCGTGTCGAAATAGCCTCTATTTCGATACGCATTTTTTATTATTCGGAGATTGGTACAATCGAACTGTCAAATAAAAGTCAGAAGAGTTAGGCCTAGTTTACTTCTGAGCGATTTGAATTTGGTGATATTAGCAGTGAAAAACTCAATGTTTTAATTGGTAAATTTCAATTCAGAGTGTAATTTGATTTAAACTGACCAATAACAACATTGAATTTTTCACCGCTGGGTATTGCAATAATCAAAATCGCTCAACTGTAAACTGGGCTTTACGCTTGTGCGTCAGATTTTTTTATTATTTCAATGTCATCATTGTTACCAATAGAAGATGTTTCTGTTATTTATCGATATTAAATTCATTTTTTTCGCTTCGCTCGTCGTACTCAAAACAACGCGTGCGACAAAATAGCGTCTTATAAAACTTGTATCATAATATACTATTAATAACTTCAAACCAGAACTATCACTACCATTAAACAAATTAAAAAAAACCGTTAAAAATGATTTGTTGAATTAGCAACACTAGACACATTTTTGTAACATTTTTACATTGTTCTTTCTGTTTCAATAATAAAAGTATTAATATTTGTTTTTTCTCCTCTACTAATTACATCGATATTATTGATTATTTCAAAATTTTCTCTTTTCATTTTATGTTATTATTATTCTTGTCGAGATTTTTTCGTACAAATGATATTTCGTGCAGATTTCATTTGTACGAAATGTCTACATGGAATTCAACGTGATTCTTGTCAATGTGGATGTTGCTATCAATAACGAAATTATAATTTTATAACTATACTGAGTATACTGAAACACACATAATCAGACTTCTCATCGCGAATTTTCGGACAAGTTGACTTTAGTTCAACCTCGAGTTTAACTTCTTGGAATTATTCGTACTAGAAGTTAACTTTTGCCGCTACGAGTTATATTAGACAGTTTTCGTACGCATCATGAAAGCTAAGCTTAAAGTCGATTTATCATCATTATTACCTTCTTCTCGACGGTATAGGGCTGGGGCACAGGAACCTTCACCGGGTAGGGCACCGGCTTGGGCACCGAAACCGGATAGGGCCTGTCAACCGGCACCCTAACCTCATAGGGCACCGGCTTGTCAACTGGATAGGGCACGTGCTTCTCCACTGTCACATGGTAAGGCTTTGGAACGTGCACGTGGTAGGGCCTGTCAACCGGTACCTTCACCTCGTAGGGCACCTTCTTCTCCACCGTGTAGGGCTGGGGCACTGGTACCTCCACCTTGACCGGGTACGGCACCTTCTTGTACACGGTGTAGGGCTGCGGTACTGGTACTTTCACTGGCACCGGGACCTTTTTCTCCACGGTGTAGGGCTGTGGGACGTGGACCTTGACCTCGTAGGGTCTCGGTACTGGTACTTTGACCTCGTAGGGCACCTTCTTGATGACCTCGTAGGGCTGTGGGACGTAGTAGGGCACCTTGATGTACTCCTTGACCGGGTAGGGCACCTTCTTTTCCACCGTGTAGGGTTGTGGTACGGAGACCTTCACCTCGTAGGGCACTTTTTTCTCTACGGTGTAGGGTACGTGTTTGACGACCTCCACTGGGGTGGGGATTTTTTTCTCCACCACGATGGTCTTGACCGACTCGTGGTGATGACCGCTGTCGCCCCCCAGGTCGTAGCCGCCTCCGTAGCCGCCTCCGTAGCCGCCTCCGTAGCCGCCTCCGTAACCGCCTCCGTAGCCTCCCCCGTAGCCGCCCCCGAAATCTCCACCCCCATGGTCGCCAAGGCCGAAGATCCCGCGTTTGTCCTGCTTTTTGCTCTCCTGCGCTGCCGATTTTTTGTCGGGCTCCGCAGCTAAAGCGATGCAAAAGCAAACTGCGCTCACTACAACCTGGTGGATAGGAAAATATGGGCGTCAAGAAGGATTTTTACTCTCTCGAAATTGGTAGGTGAAAAGTGGAATCAAGAGGAGTGTTTTTAACCGATGAGGTTGATGATACTTTACTAGTTTAGTTATGGAAATCATCCATTCTCAAAGTGGCCCAATTTGAATTCAATCAAATGAAAAACTCAAAGTCGGTCGACCACACAATATAATAAAATAATGAACAAGTGGGTGTAACTATAGTTTCGGCTCAACAGCCATCATCAGACACAGTAAGTAATAATCAAATTCAAAGGAAAAGGTATAAACCATATCAATGCCAAAAATCGGATAGCCGGAAATCAATCATATATCAAATATACATATTGTTTAAATTTGCTTAGCCACCAAAAGAAACCAAATATCATAATCAAAGGGGAGTTGAAGAACATCATCCTCCTCTGATGGTAGTTGAATACTGACTACCAACTCCCCTTTGATTGTGATATTTGGTTTCTTTTGGTGGCTAAGCAAATTTAAACAATATGTATATTTGATATATGATTGATTTCCGATTTTTGGCATTGATATGGTTTATACCTTTTCCTTTGAATTTGATTATTACTTACTGTGTCTGATGATGGCTGTTGAGCCGAAACTATAGTTACACCCACTTGTTCATTATTTCATTTGATTGAACTTTACTAGTTTCATTACACATTTTTCAACTTATCCCAGTTCAAAGAAAATCTATACCTACTAGAAGAACTATTAGTGTAATTATTTTCAGTCAAATACTGTATGTATAAGAAAACTATGAACTTTATTTTATTCAAAAGAACCCAACGATTTTTTTTATTTGCCTTTTGACTGTGTCTTGATACATGATAATTTATATGTTACAGATTTTGAGATATCTGAAAAACTCACAAAACATATGCTTATTTTACAGGAATACAGGGTGAGTAAATATTGTGCTCTTTTTCGATATTTGTCGAATTCCAGATAAATCTATCACTTGAAATTTTTGAAGTTTTTTCAAACCCGGGATTCCGTGTGCAATTATTGCATATACAGTACTACACAGCTATTTACGATTTTTTAATTTGGCTGCATGGTTGCCAAGATATTCAACTTTTCCGATAATGAACTTATTTTGCTGAGTAAGTACTATTAAAAATTTTCGGAATTGCATTTAGACATTAGAGTGATACAAATTTACATGAGTGGACTCAAAGATATAGGAATGCCATCGGTTTCCACAAAATTATTTCGAAATATCAAACACGAGGGATAAACATGATGAAATCGAATCTGTAGACTTTTTTAAAAACGAAATACCGTGTATATTGTTATCGGTTTCAAATTCGAATATCGAGTATTTCCTATTCCTGAATATTGCGATATATTTCAATATAAAGGATATACCCCAATTTTTCAGTAGATATTGATATTGACGAAGAAAAAGTACAATTTCTCATTCGATTTTTTTAATTATTTTAACTTTTCATTTTCGAGAAAATTCGTTGAAGTTTTGTTTAATTTTGAAAAACAAGATAAGAAAAATTGGATTGGCCATAGAATAGATGTATTTTTATCACGACAAGGAATCTGTCAAAACGGTGGATATATCTTGCATAATTTGTATAACTTTCATTGAATTTTTGTAAAAACTAACGTTTTCATGAAAATGACAACATTAAGCTATTCTGTTAGGATTGGATGGAATATATCTTGAAATTCATTCAGGTAAATTTGTTTTGCTGTAATATCTGATGATAAATTATTTCATAGAACTTTGCAAAATGAGTTTATGGCGAAATGAATTATAAAATTATGCATTATATTGAACTGAACTCTAGAGTGATCCAAAATCCATTGCATATTCATCAACTGATTGTAATTCATTCGATAAACACTTTTTTGTAAAAAACTTGGAAATATACGTTTTAATGAAAAACAAAGATATACTTGAAAGACGACTCAAATCAACAACTGAGCATAAGAAAGAAAACCCCCATGTGTTTACATGTTTATACTACTCGTAACCAGCCAGAATTTTTTGGACTGCCTTTTATCGTATTAATTTCGGTTGTATATGTAGATTATTTTTGGGCAATCCGCACACATTTACCGACACAATTTCCCGAACACAAGATTCAACACTCCCCTTCCCCCCGAGACCACTTAGCACCACCCGAAAAAAAAAAAAAAATCACCATACACCGCGCCGCATATACTCACCAAGGCCTTCATGATGCTATGGGATGCAGGAAGGCTGGCTCTCTGTGTGGCTATGATTCCACCAGCTGGCTTATATATTAGCCAGCGGCACACACACCACTTTCTATATACGGAGGAGACACCATAGAGCGCTACCCATGGTGGACATATTTCACTTCACTTCACTTCCACATCCTCATCCTCTTACGCAACGCGGGCCGCGAAACCATCAGAGCGTGGTCGAGAAGATTCTTCGGAAGGATATCAAGGGCACTCGGATGGGAGCAAGGTCGCTGCCCTACATTTAGCAGGTCTTTATTTATTTATTTCTGACAGTGACATTATAAGCTTATATCGTCATAGTTACGATATCTATAATGAGTGTCATAACTCCCTTGGGATATTAAGGTTCAAAAACTCCCTCTTACCTTTTACAGGTGAAAATGATACAAGAAATGCTTATAAACGTTTATATGTAATGAAAACTAAGACATATTTTCCTTATTCACGTCATTACAAATAATAAATGTACAATTTTCAAATGTTCCCTGAAAATTACTTCCGCCGCTGGAAACAATTTCTTCTTTTTTATGGGTGGTGCTGTTGCTGTTCACTACAGTCGAGGTGCCTGCCTCTTCTGATGGCAAAGTAGACAGCATACGCGCCGTTTTATTTATCAATTCAATACAGTCCTCCAGATACCCCTCTGCCACCGTGGAACTTCTCCAACCTCCGTGTCTTTTTAAGTTTGTCATAGTTGCTCCTGCATTGGCTAGGGCAGTAGCAGAAGTGCGACGAAGGCAATGTCCCGTATAGGTTAGTGGGTTTGGCAATCCTAAATACATTGCGATTTTGCTGGGAATTTTGCCAAACATATTCTTTCCAATTGGCTAAGTTGTACATTTATTTTGTCGGAAGCTCAAAAAAAATCGTTTTGTACCTTCAGGACGCAAGGACATATAAAGTCTCAATAAAGGCAAAGCAGAGAACTCTTTTTTATCCACAACTGTAAATTTCTTCGATACACCAGTTTTACTTTCCGGTACGTTCACTACCATAACAGTATCCCGGTCCTCTATATCTGCTATACTCATATTTAGAAGTTCCTGAGTTCTGCATCCTCAAAAATAACCCATAATTAGAACAACTAATAACAAATAAAACGAAATAAACAAACGAAAAAGAAAATTATGAGAAAAAAATTACCTTATGCAATAAATGAATTTCATTAGGGGCGTCCTTTAGAAATTTGATGACATCTTTAGGAGATAAGACAGCAGACTTTTTCGGCTTATACCCCTTACTTTTCCGTTTCAAAAAAGCCTCTAGTTTGTTGAACTTGGTGATATCTCTTTTCTCATATATGGTCACCATCGATTTGAGCATTGACCATTTAGTCCATAACGAATTTGGGCTAAACGTTTCTGACTGCAACGAATAAATACAATTATTACCAAATCTACCAGAAAATACTGAAAATACTTTACCAGTTCTTGAAAATATGCCAGAAAGACAGTTTCGTTGGCATCTTTTGACATAACATTTCTCTGTGTCAGCCACTTCAGATATAAGTTGTATTCTTTTTGATATAGGGCTTCACTTTTCGATGGAAGTAATGATTGTCTTGCTTTTTCCGCTTTTTTTTATAATATCCTCCATTATATCAGAAAAAGATCGTCGATTTGTGGTAAAAAATGAACACGTTTTTAACGGAAAAACATTGATAAAGAAAGTTTGCATGTAACATAGCGACAAGGTGAAATTTCGAACTTTCGCATCGATTATCTCGAAAACTAGAGATATGTTCAAGATAATATTATGAAATTCGTGTTTTTCAAGTCAAAATACGTAAGTACCAACAAAAATTTCCATCAAAATATAGATCGCATGATAAGTGCAAAATTACTCCATTCACGACTCTTCACCTTTTATTTTTGACGCTGTTTTGGTTCTTCGTGAGATTAATAATAATAATAATAATCGTCTTTTATTTGTTCAGCAAAAAAACACAGATATTAATCAACAAAGTATTACAATTATTATGCATAAATGTGTGAACAAATGAGGCGAAGTTTATAGCTATAGCTATTCTACCACTTGACCTCAAGTTTAGTTTCTACGTTTTTATTTCGAAATCAGTAATAAATTATCTGCTGAACACGAATCTGAAACTAAAAATTACGAAACGTTGGGCGGTCTCAAGTATTTTCGAAGATATGGACCTATTTTGCTTCAAAGATTCACCATTTGACATATCAATCTACAGAATTCCTGCTATTGAAAACACACAAAATTCATCCTAATTTCAACTAAAACACCGCACACGCTTACTATACTGATTTTTTTGCAAAAAAATCTACCTCCTTCAGTTCTTCAAAATGTAAACTAGAAGCAAGGTCGCTAGCCTACATTCAGTATTCATAGAATTTGATATGACTTCGCTCATTCGATGATTTTGGGCCTAATCACACTTTTAGCAACTTTTTTATGTCTTATTTGACTCTGGGAGCACGATTCACGAGACTTCACCTTTTATTTTCGACGCTTTTTTGGTTTTTCGTGAGATTAGTTTTGGAAAATATTCGTTAACCGCACTCGTGTAGAAAAAAAATGTTGGTTGTCCTGACGTACTTTGACTTCCTGAGCTGAAGTGTGACCTGCAAGAGTGCAAAAGTGAAAATATTTTCAAAGGCTGGATCTCAGCATCCCATAACCATACTCAAAGATTAAAAAAAATATTTCTTCGTTTGGCGTAAAGTAACTATTTACGTGAAGAAAATGTGAGATTGGCAATGATCTCGTCAGTGCAAATAGTTTCAAAATGTCCGTAATAGGTAGGTATATCTATTATTAAAGCGAAGAATTCACTATTCATTTCGAAATAGAAGTGTAATAATTGTGAATACATGAAAACAATGGTTGGTCTCTAAAGAATAAGTTGACACCAAGTATAGATAACGCTGACTAGTTTGGTATTCTAGACTTTTTTGAAATATTCATGTATTAATTGATTCTGAAACTATCCAACAGCAAAGGGTATAGGATAACATTAAACGCTGGATAAATTTTTTGATAAAACTGTACTGAGTATCTATATCATCCTGTATAACTAATCCCGTCGCGTGGAACTGATACTATTGATATTGTTAAACACAATCATTATGAACTTGCTTTCTTATCGCCTCATCAAATTATAACTTTGCTAATAAGGAGATTAATGCGCGTGCATACTTTCAAATATTCCTAAAGCGGAAAGAATGTTGATGTTCATATTATCACGATACTGTATTTAAATTTGTGTACCCCATTGGTTTAGCCAATTTGTAACCAATTTTGCATTTAAATATTTCAACATCAAATATTCATTCTTATTATTTTCATAAATAGTATACTAAAGCCTAGATCGAAACTTGATCTCTCCACATAAAAAAATCAGATCAAAATGTGGACTGGTGTATTCACAAGATATTTATTCAGATGAAACTCCACAACCTCACAAACACGCATGATTTGGCAGATGAGATTAGCGCCTTTCACAACCTTTAAATAAATTACCATTTGTTTGATCACTGCAACTTTTCATATATAAAGAAGATTATTATTCCCAACTCATACAAGTCTCAGGCTTCAGAGGGTTGCTTCGCAATAAGATGGCGTTTAAAAACGATGAAATACGTCACATGTCATGTCATAGGCAAGTAGAAAATGATGATATATAGATAATTATAATTACAAAAATATTGTTGATGTGAATACAAATATATTCAACGAACATCCTGTGATAAAAGAAAACGTTGGTTACCTATCAACCATAGAATTTATATTGAGAAAACTATTCCTCCACTAACAATTATATTTGAAATGTGTACTTTGATATAAAAAACAGGCGAATGTTTTATAAATCACATCGTCAAAGACAGCAAATGAAACTGTAATAACAGTAGATCCGCAGGCTTTTACTCTATAACATTATTCAAGGCATTTCATATTTCTTCGCACTTCGTTAACATCTTGAAAAACAATTCATTAGCAATAAATAATTGAGGAATGCAATAACAATAGGTACATGGATAGTTCGATGACTAGATTTTACGAAATCGACTTTCCTATAGTTCCTTTTAAATAATCTGAACCTATATTTCAGCTGAAACAGCAATAATAATGATAGTAATAAATCGAATATCAATGTGATGCAAGTCCGTGGTATTACTCAATCTCTATTATTTTGCTGTTAATGGTTATGAAAAATAGGTGAGATATTCATCTAATCTTGAGATTGTTGGGAAACATAGAATGGAATTGTGATAATTATCATCAATCAAGAAATCGGAAGTGAATACAGGGTGGGAGAAATACACCATCAATAGCAAGCGCAAATATCATATACACTCAATATATATGATATTTGCAAAGAGGAAAGAGCTTACTAAGAAAATTTGGATCCACTAGAAATTAACGGAACTATATACACGCATATCATCAATAAAAAATTTCAGATTGGTCATAGCTTAATAATTAATAAAATAACATAAAAGTACACGCTGAGTATGTAACTGACATATCAGAAAAATAATGCATGAATTTTCCATGCATGCGAAATAAAAAAGTCCTTTCAGTTGATTTGAATAGTTGAAACAGGCTTTATACAGTGTCACACATAAAGTTCGCGACATATGGAAGTTTATTTTTAATAATAGATATAAAGAAAATCTGACTCCGCGGTTAGTTTGTGCTTGAAAAATGAGTAAAATACACCATCTTTCCTTCTTCAATGTGCTACTCTAAATCATTTTTTTCGAAAATCCTCAATTTTTTTTTTAATTTCGGACAATGCCAGAGGAAAAAGTTGCTAAGTTTATACATTTGTTCCAAATTTGGACTCTCTACTGTCACTTCGACTACTACTAAGTGAACATTTTATTTCGATTTGATCAGTACCTACTATTTTCATCCCGAGATGTTGCATTAGTCTTGTATTGTTCTAAATCGCGAAATTTTATATCATGTCTAGTACAAATCGCTAGAACGAGAGTCTTTTGAATCGTTATGAAACTGTAGGTCATTGTTTAGTGTACAGAAAAGTATGATATTTCGGGTTTGTTTGTAACTGAATAAATATTGGTCAGAAAAATATTCAAACTGGATAAAAATTTATTAAAAAAAGAAATACGAGTGTAATAGGAATGAAGAGAAATTCGTTTATTCGATTACTGACATATTAACGTCCATACATTGAAAATCCACATCAATTTAACAATGAAATGAAAAAACTAGATGAACTTTGCAACAACAAAGACGAATTTTTGGAGATGCATTTTTTTTATTTTCTGGTAACAGGCCAATGTGGGTATTTTCTGGGCAAGATATGATATTGAAATCTCATATTCATCAAACTTATGAAATTTGAATCATGTTTCGTTCGAATCGATAGAGCGAAATATTCGAAAAATTAAAAAAAATGGAAAAAAGTCGAAGTGACAGTAGAGACTCCAAATTTGGTACAAATATATAAAATTGGAAACTGATCAACTTTTTCCTCTGGCATTTTTCGAAATTCACAAAAAAAAATGGTTTTTTGAAGATTTTTGAAAAAAATGTCAAATTTGACAGGTAGCTTATGAAAAAAGGAAAGATGCTGTATTTCACTCATTTTTCAAGCACAAACTAACTGCGAAGTCAAATTTTCTTTATATCTATTAATAAAAAAACTTCCATATGTCGCGAACTTTATGTGTGACACTGTATTTAAAAAAATGTCGCCAAAGAGAAAACGACTAGATATTGGAAAATTTATAGGGATAAATAAGATAAACTTCCGCTTGAGTGACGGGAACATTTTTTTCTTTCATTGTTTCTTGATACGTCTGCTAACTTGAATTTTTATACCAACCTGTGATACATCGTTAGAAAGCTTATTTATTTCTCTTTTCAATTGATATAATACTTATGGATTTTGATCACCTTATTCGAAGAAATGTGATAGGTATCATATCTGAAGCGCCTCTGGAGGAATGAAAATTATGCATTTTTTTAAATTGCGTTGCCCTTTCGGCGTTCAAAATCAAAAAACACGCACGGATACCTCTTGGCCAATTATTATAAACCGCCAATAAAGCCGATGTACAATCACGAGTGTCTAAACAACGTTATTAGTAGCTCCCGGTAGGTGTGAACTCAAAATTATCGAGATGTTGTTAATAGTTGTATTTCCCTCTGCCACACACCTGTCATTCACAAATTTGAAAAATCCGTTGCCTACCTCTGGAGAATTCATGAAAAATCGAGCACCTGCAAAGGGGAATGCAAATGTTTGCCCAAAAATAATTCGGACATTTCTCAAGCTTCACTTTCCATCCCGAGCTAATCAAGCGAAATTGAATCGTTAGGCTTGAGGTATAAAATATCGGCTCAATTTCTCTGGGATGGTGTGTGCACCTGTGTCATATTATTTCTATATAAAAAGTTTAACGATTATGGAATAGTTCGGTAAACGTATCAAATTTATTATTGGCGCAGTATCTCGAAAGAATCGCCATTATAATGCCGTAAAGTCAATGGTTTCGGCCTTAGAATTGAATCTCGTATATTTATATTGAGATTGACAGTACTTTTAATGAAACGAGATATGTGATAATAGCATTATACAACCAGTTGGGCAACGCGAAATGGGTGAAAGGTTGTACATACACTTTAGATAATCTAGATGGAAACCAAATGATGTCGCTACAGTTTTATCTCTCAATTTTGAGTTGAAGTTTCTTCTCATTTTCTTATTTCAGTGAATTACTCGCTATTATTATTAAATCTATTTGTCAATGCGTCGACATAAACAGCAGTTTGCTTGTCATTGCGGACAATCTTGGACTTAAAAGAAAAAACAAAAAGCGCGAAAACTTGTACCTACCTTTCATCTATAGACAACATTTCTGAAAATAAAAACAAAATGAGAAAAATCAAGCATAATAAGAATTCACCAATGTTAAGACAGGAAGACAACGAGCAGAAAGTGACTACTTCTCTGGCTAATGTCACGCAGAACAATTGAATCTACTCACTCTCGCTCTCTTGAATTGACCCTTCCCAGAATAGAAAGTTATCATGACGATTTTTGATATTTGACAGATTTAGGGAAAAATCTAGGAGAAAATTTGACACTTGACAGTTGAAAAAATAAGTGTTCCATGTCAAAATTGAATTAAAATGTGAACAAATCCAATTTTTTTTGTTTCCATTTCAATTCAATTTTGATATGGAACACTTATTTTGTCAACTGTCAAGTGTCAAATTTTTTCATAGATTTTTCCCAAAATCTGTCAAATGTCAAAATCCGCCATGATAATTTTCTATTCTGGGAAGGGTCAATTGAGATTCAAATTGATTTTTTTTAACATGGGAGCCTTAAGGTTCAACTTCGAGATGAAACCACCCTATGCAAAATTGATAGGGCGCCCCTACCAGACGTTAATCTAGGGGGCCCAAAAGGGAATCAGAATAACAGGCCTAAACATTTCTGTAGCCGACCCTGTTTGGACAATCAACCTCATTATTTTATGATTTCGACCTGAAAAACTTTCAATTATGAACGGATCGAACATAAATTAATCAGTATGAGATGAGAAACAATTTGTGATATGTAAAAAAATATTTTCTCGATTCGAATTAACATAATTATATATAGGTCGAAATATTGTATCACTAACACATTGCACGTCTTTCAAGAAGATCTCCATTCACTTTTATTCGATTCACTTTCTTTCAATTTAAATTTTTCGATGCTTCATTTCGAACGATAGCCATTTCATAAATGATGATTACATAGCTTCTTCGGAAGGTATATAATTTTATTGTAGGAGAAATTATTTAGAGATTATCACGATCTGTAAATTATAGTTCATATACGTAGCTTAGTATTCAAATATGTATTTATCTAGATATATGTATAGAAGAGTGATAACAAAATGATTGAAGCATGTAGCGAAGAAGACAAATGTGTGAAAAAATGCGACTAGTTTCGAGAATGATTACGCGAAAATAGTTATTTTTTAAATTTCATCCCAGTTCAAATGTAATTTATATTTCTTCAATCTGATCGAAAATAAATATTAGTATAAACAAACCTGCATAATTCATATAAATGTTGATTGTAAAAGAAAATTGATCTATAGTTCCACGTCACACTAACTTGTGTTATATCGTTATCGACCTATTTCTTGCGATGTTCTTGCGTGTTCGCATCTTTTCCTATTCCAGTTTTTACATCAGATCGGGATGCTAAGCTTCCGCTATTAGATAATGGGCTCACGCCACACACACTTTCATTATATCCAAAATGGACAGGTGGATCTAATCTCTCTAGAATCCATTTCAATCATCTCTTGGATTCCCCAACATAGACGTAACCAATTATATCCACAGGGGGTTGAGTTCACTCAAATTCCAATGAGACAATTATTCGAACGCAGCTGATACGTATAACCTTTACTGAATATTGAATTGAGTGAGAAGTGAGTGTGTGAAATGAAATAGTATATCACACAACAAGTGTGGAAAGTGACATATTTCAAACGAGTAGTCGTTTTGCACGAGCCGCGTAGCGGTGAGTGCGGAAACGTAACGAGTGAAGGAAATGCACTTTCCAACGAGTTTTGTACACTATTTTTCCTACGACTCCGAATACTTTCATTTCGCGAGAGGTCTTGTCAAAAATGTAACTTGAGCGGTCTCTAGAATTTCAGGTGGTTCTGATTCAATATCAAGTACTGTTTATTTCCATATTCAAGATGATATTTGAATACTTCTCCGACAATTCCTCATTATGTGAATTACTGTTTGATTGAGTTAGTTTAGTTTGGACAAATTTGATTTATATTGATACCAGCGTACATAAACAACTTTGACACCATTCGCCTGCTAGCGCCAGTAATCACGCAACCAGGAATACAGAACCATAGAAGTACGTAGTGCGCAAGCGCGTAAGAGTTACCAAAGAATCTTCTCTTTGGTGCTACTGTGATATCAAACTGATGCAAGCCTCGCATAAAACTGTAGCCGTACTCTTTTGAATGATCTCACCCGCTGTCATCAACATCGAAATAGTTCCAGCAAAGAGTATGGTTCCAGTTTCAAAGTGAATTCAGAGGTTATGTATCAGACACATTGGAAGTAATAGATAAAGAGTTCTCGGTATAATTCAAAACGAGACAGAAATTTCAATAAATTATATGAACTTGATTTGAGAACACTTATATTGACAGTGAGTACCTTACTACCTTCACAATATACCTAATTATTTCTATATCAATTCAGGCGACCGTTGTGATATTTTTCATATCAACACTAGTGATTTTTTTCTTTCAAATAAACAATACCATGGTGATATGAGCTACTTTCTGAATAACAAAACAGTGTGATTATTGACGTTTCCATACGTGGTCGTAGGAAAAATTATTTCTTATTTTCTTTATTACTTCAATGTCATAAACAGCATCAGCATAGAGCGTCAAAGGAACCCGGATGTTATTTATTTAATAGTTTTCTTCACTTCAGTGATATCCTCGATTATACAGTGTGTCCAAGAATAGCAGCATGAGGATCCACCAGTTTGAACATTTGCAATAGCATTTATTTTTGTTTCTGCTAGTTAAATTTCAGGTTATGTTGAAAAACAATTGAAAGCATTTTTTCTAAAAACATGAGAAAACAAATTGTGCCGTACGTCGTTGCATTCGCAATAAAAAATGCAATGTCATACAGGGTACTTTTTTTTGGGTCTCATAAAAAACAAAGTTGATGATGGTTTCTTTGAAACAAAAAGTACGGAGATTTTGTGAGCGCCATTTTGTTGAGCTGAAGAAGTGGCAACGGAAAAGTGTATTTGGTTCTTATAAACTTTTCAAATAACTTCAGAAAAAAAATTAACCAAACCGGAAGAAAACAACATTTTTGTATTTTGGTTGTATAATGAAGTCATTGTGCAACGCAAATGCGTGTCGAAATAGCCTCTATTTCGATACGCATTTTTTATTATTCGGAGATTGGTACAATCGAACTGTCAAATGAAAGTCAGAAGAGTTAGGCCCAGTTTACTTCTGAGCGATTTGGATTTGGTGATATCAGCAGTGACACACTCAATGTTTTAATTGGTAAATTTCAATTCAGAGTGTAATTTGATCTTAATTGACCAATAAATACGATAACAACATTGAATTTTTCACCGCTGGTATTGCAATGATCAAAATCGCTCAACTGTAAACTGGGCTTTACGCTTGTGCGTCAGATTTTCATTATTTCAATGTCATCATTGTTACCAATCGAAGATGTTTCTGTTCTTTATCGATATCAAATCCATTTTTTTCTTCAAATCAATTCAAAATAGAAAAATTGCATATGACACACGTTTTATAAGACACGTTGTCGCACTTGTTCACTTGGAGCACTCCTCGCTTCGCTCGTCGTACTCCAAACAACGCGTGCGATAATTTAGCGTCTTATAAAACTTGTATCATAATATACTATTTTAGAATTTCTCAACATCTATTTAATGACGCACAACTTTTCCCTTTCACCTCAGGCATCTTCTTTTAGTACGTCTATGTAACTTACCTGCGAATTCGTCTGATGGAGATCTCCTATCCTAGAAGACCTTTTATCAAAATGGTCAGTTAGATTTACTGACCTGATTATTTGACAGCTACACGTGCCGTTCGTTGATTTTTCAGATAAGTGAAGAACTATAAGGTGACCGAATGCCGAAGCATTGTTAACATCGTTAACATTATTGATAATTATTTATGTTTTATGTTGGGGAGCAAATGAGGAAAAGTGACAAACTTTATGTGGTATTTCGGGTTGCGGTGATAAGATCAGGATTTTTACAACAGTAGCTTCCAGGAACCAAACCAAACATAATGAAAACTGTCTTAAGGGTCGAACATTTCCTTCTCCAAACGCTTGGATAGTTTTACGTTTACGTTGGACAATAAGGGACATATCCCACAAAAAATATATTCCATAATTTACTTGAAACCCTTTTTCCTCAGAGCTTCGTAGATTTTTTGAAAGATTAATGAAAATTATTAAATCGCGAAATCATATGTTTTCTTTGATGCCGTGAAATTCTTATTTATTTTCCATTTCTGTCGAACTAACTATTTCAGACTGAAAAGAAAATATGCCTAATGTCGCTGTTATCCTTACATTCTTCAGAAATGGCTTCTGTCTTCAGGGCTATCCGTTCTTTTCTCTTTTCCAGTTCTGATTGAACAACTTGGAAAATAGCGACACCATGAAAAATACTTCAATGTGAGCACTCGGTGCATACACTGTGATTATTGTTCAATGTTTCATGTGGCATTAGCCAACGTCTTGTATATTTTTCTTTTTTAATCGGGATTTCGAGGGGGACTTAGATTTGGGTCACCTTTGCAGAAACCCTTGATCTTTAATATCCATTTTTAGTCAATTCTAATCTTCATGTATGTTTATCTAAAGTTTCAGCTTCGAAATTATCTTGAGATTTTGAAAATCGGTTGAAGAGGAAATAAGTAGTGACTGCAAAACCAAAAAATTGATTTTTTGAGGTCACTCTGTAAATAAAAAAGATAAGAAGACAATTCTGGAGATGGCTCAAGTTAATGAGATCACCTTTATGCCTCTGCTGTTAAAGTTGAAAAAAAAACTGTTTTTCTTCATTTGGGATCCTTTTGAAAATTCCGAAATTTTGCACAGTTTAAAAAAACATCCTGTGGCAATTTTATCGAAAAAACCTCATGTAACAAAGAGTACGAGATTATAGCTGAAGGACTGAGCTAGCGAACAGAATTCGAATTGTTCAAATCAGAAAAAAGTTATTAAGATTTCAACAGGGGCCAAATTTCGGGGTGCGACGTAATTAGTGTTGCGTACTTTAGAATAATATTAGAGTAGTTATATCCTTCCAACATCCTCACACACATAACATTTCTGGTTTCGCAATTGTAGAAATATGAATGTAGGTATGGTATACGACACACCATACGTCACTAGAAATTTTTCATCACGAACGCGATTGGAGAGCATGAAATAGGAATCATGTGTCCGATGGTGTACAATTAAAGTAAAACTTATAGCTGCAAGGCGCTCTTGTAGAGTATACTTTACGTAATGATTAGAATATTGGAGCAAACTGCAAAACGAATAGGTTCACTTCCGCGAACAGGTATAGAGATGGCAAACTGTCGATACTTTCAATAGATCGCAACTATAGTTCAAACAATTATAATGAAACAGGTAAGATCTTGAATGCACAAATCAGTATTTTCAAATTAACTTTTTCTTGATACAGATATATACTTTTTTAATAAACTATTTTCCGATGTATTATATTTTACAATATTTTTTATATATTATTATTTATTCAATATATTGGATATTTTTCAATATATTCTTCATATATTCAATTTCTAAGAAATATCCAATATATTGAAATAAAATATTATGCAAGTATATCGACAAAACGTTCATTTCTGTCGAGGGTAAAAATACAAAGTGTGGCTGATATGTGTTGGATTTATTTAATCTAATCGAGCTTATTACTTCTTTGATAGATATTCGCAAAGCTTTATCGATTGACATAGGTAATACACTGTTCAACATTGCAATGGATACTTATGGAAACTTCAGAGTCGAAATTTAGCGAAATATAATAAAATTAATTTATATATTTTATTTAAATTTCAAATTCCAAAATACGACAAGTTACTGACAAATTGAATATATATATATTTCCTCAAGGACGAAAACAATATATATTAATCCTTTAAATTTTTCAGGTAGAAAATATGGATCAAGTAGGCTACATCCAATTGACGTCTTTGGACACAAAAGAAATAAAAAATATTTAGATGTTTCTGTTTTAAAAATAGTAATTGAATACTGAAGGGTACCTATATGGAAAAAACTTCCACTGGATGATGTACAAAAGAGTTGGTTTCTTTGAAATTTATATTAGTAGGTAGGTACCTATCTTGATCTGATTATTTCCACTACATTCTTTTTCACTGACTAAAAATACAGCAAATGAGGTAATAGGTAATGAATAGAAGTGTCTCCGCTGTTTGATATTCTTCTCAACTATCGATACTATCGACTGTTCACCATCTCTACGACTAGGCAATAACAATGCCACGATTGCTCTCATAATGAATTTAAAAATTAACGATTTCCTGCGTGTTCCAAATCACACTTTCTATTCCTCGCAATGAAAATTATCCACTATTTATATGTGTAAACGAAAAAATGTAACGCTAGTAAGGATGTCATGATCTAGATCCTTTCCTTATACCTATACATGGTGAATCGGCTGAATTCTCTCTAAATTGGACTGGAATTCATAAGATACATGATGACAGTTCCCATATAGTGGGTAACAAAAAAAATTATTGGTGAAATCAATCAAACGGAATATTGAATTCCACCATAACTTTTTTTGGTTAGGTACCTACACTCTTTTATTTCGGGAATGAAAGAAATCTGATTCCTATCAAATTACAAAAAAAAGGAAATATGAATTCTCCTTAGAAAACTTCTAGTGTTTGATTTTCTAATTAGGTATAATGAAGAATATTCCTCGATTCGGTTTATTACAGCAAATGCAAGTATGGACATATTGATTATGACTTTAATTCATGAATTTGTCGAAACTATCTTAATTAGTTATTCAAATAAGGAGTTTTAAATTTTAAATTGCTATTTTTCTAGTTCAAAAATTGGCAACAGTGTTTAGTAAGCTAGAAGAACAACTCACATTTGGCCACGCACTTTTAATACGTACACTTGATGTCAATGTACAATGCGGGAATCAAACTGTTAATAAAAAAAATAATATTATTCCTTCTCACTACGCTTTGTAAATAAGAAATGCTCTTGGGCAATAAAGTATATTTTGATTGATTGATTGATTTGAGTCAAAACATACATTTCAGTCCAACAAAAATACCAATCCATAAATCGAATATAAACATAACCTCCAAAACTGAGTAGCATATCTTTTGAGGAGTATATATGGAGTATTGAAAAGAATTAAGCAGAATGGCTCATTTTCTTCTAACCCACAGAACTTATGTGTTTCAACCTGATCAAAATATGGCTATCTTTGGTCACCTAATCAATGTAACGGATTTTTTGTCCTTTATTATTCATGAAATCTACAGTCGATGTTCCCAAATGGTGAAATAGAAACAAGGTGCTTCAAATTTTAAATCCCCATGTAAAGTTTTATTTTTAAGCATTTGAAATGTGTTCTTTTCGGAAAGAGATTGAAATGGTAAGTTCCAGATGCGACGTTTTGTAGATATTTAATAAGAATTACTTCATTATAGCCCGAAGGAGATTTCCCCATTCTCGGTACCCGAACATCATCTTCGAAATTTTGAAAAGGTTGTCAAACGAATAATATATACTCATTAACTTCATAACATTTATCCCTGATTTTGCTAATAACACGACATTGTAATAGGCGCCATGTTTTTTTGAGTATATATTATGCAGTCAGGAGTTTATCTAAATACGAAATAAATCGATGAAAAAGTTTGTTGAGCAAAATAACAGATTGTAACATCGAACGCTCACTTCATCAAAGTAAATATATCATAACACTTGCTCGATGAGAGCTTATTTTACACCCCACTATATCGTAATCACCTAGCGTAACCGCATCACGTACATGTAAGCACCTATAAATAATCTAGTGTGGTAGCTATCGCCTGTAAATGAACGGTATGAATGGCTTTTATTTATACACCACCACATAATATTATTATTGAATGTACGAGGGATCAACAGATGTGGCGGCAGGGGAGTCAGTCGAGCAGAAAATGTCTTATTTTCCCGCTGAACTATTTCGACGAAGGGATAGGTCATCGATAGATCATCGAATGTATGTATTTCCTAGTCGTGATTTGATGTCTGACAACCTTGCTATTTTTCTTATGCAAATCGGTATACACATTCTTTCCAGAGCTATAGCGGCAAGCTGGACATGCCGCAGAGTCTTTGGCAATACATGGGGTCTGAAACCAAAAATGATCTATTGGTCATACCAAACGATCATCAAACCCATGGTCACCTACGCTTCATTGATATGGTAAGGTTTTTTAATCTGTGATATGGTGGCCAAAAATGCAACAAATTTCGGCGCAAGTCAAGCTACAGAAAGTGCAGCGGCTAGCTTGTCTAGGAATAACAGGGGCAATATTCACGTGCCCTACTGCAGCCTTAGTGGTTATGCTGAAACTTCAACCATTGCACCTGTGTGCAGACTGAGCCAGACAAAAAAACTCAAATCAGGAAATCGGATTGAATTCTTGAAGATTTTGGAAAATATTTCACTAGAATCCATGTCTAAACCGACAGATATCATGCCAGTTAGGTACGACTTCGAAATGCAGTATGAAGTGGTCATAAACAACCACCAAATCAGCGCAGAGAACGGACCTCAACTGGGAAGGGATGCATCAGTATAGTATACTGATGGATCCAAGATGGATGAAAGGGCTAGAGTGGGAGTTACAGGGCCAAATTTCAAGCTCTCAAAATCCCTTGGTAACACCCCAACCATCTTTCAAGCAGAAGTACATGCTATAGAGATATGTGCCCAGGAGTGCCTCGAAAGGGACACTCGATGGGCAAAAATATATATTCTATCAGATAGCCAAGTAGCACTAAAAGCTCTGAAGTCTGACACTTGTGAGTCTAAGCTGACTTGGGACTGTGAACAATCCCTAAGACAACTGGCTGCACACAACCAAGTCACTTTGATGTGGGTGCCAGGTCATAAGGGAGTTGAAGGCAACGAGGAAGCAGACTGCCTTGCCAAAGAAGGGGCAAATACACAATTTCTCGGCCCAGAACCCTTCTGTGTACTCTCCAAGGCCCACTTGAAAGAAGAGGTTCGACATTGGGAAGCGGATGAAATGAAATCTCACTGGAATAAAGTGCCAGGACAAAGGCAAGCGAAAAGGCTAGTGAGCCTATCGCCAAGGAAAGCTAAACAGCTTCTCGAGTTGGACAAAAAAGACTTGAAACTGGTAACGGGACTCCTCACTGGACACTGCCCTCTAAGGTATCACCTCAAAAAGATGGGTAAAACAGAGAGTGATAGTTGCCGCTACTGCGAGAACTTCGCTGAAACTGCAGAACATTTGCTATGCGAATGCCCAGCGCTCTTCTGCAAGAGGCTCAAGTTCCTGGAAGGGGCCTTCTTAGAGCCCTCCGATATCAGGAACCTAACTCCCAGGAAACTGATAAAGTTCGCACGAAGCCTCGGAATCCCGGGCCTCGAACAAAAGATCCAATAGGTCGAAGTGCTTGAGAGGCTGCACAGCCTTAACGAACCCTCCTACAATCTATGCAAATCGGTAGAAAAACAAAATTCTTCTATATTCCTCCATATATCTCTCTCTTTCTAAAAATAAATGTAGCATTACTTTCAAAAAAGTAATGTTGAAGGCTCATTTGGGAAAACTGTGGAACTGGCAACGTTGTAAATATTATTTCCAGATCCAGTAATACTGATAGCCTCCGTATATCAAATGTCATCACTTTAGTCGAGCCGTTGCTGAAATATTCGGCCGTTTCTTTTGAGAAAACCTGCACAGATAAAAATGACTTCTCATCGCAAGAAAATATATTATCTTGGCTGTTGATTATCTTCAACTAAGGACATGTATTTAATTGAAACTCATATGTTCTTTTCAAAAGAGATTTCATGTTCTCGCAAAATTTCCTAATTATCTTGACGAATTATGTCCTTGTTTTGAGGAAACCGTCTTTGAGAATAAGATTTTCAATTAATCAGTTCGTATCTAAAGAGTACGTCATTGTATCAAGATGGTACGTCCTTGATTTCAAAACCACGCATGCGCTACACGGTCGGTGTGTCCCTGTTCGTGGTCAGTTTCGGTTGGTTTCGGTTGGTATCGGTTCGCACGTTCGTACTTAAGGTGGATTAATGCAGCAACATTTAACAATTATCAAGTAAGATTTATCAATTAACAATTATCGATTAAGAAGTGGTGAAAATACTGGCATTTATGCATGCCAAATTAACAATTCATGAAGAAATAGTATGCAGGCGTACTTGGCACAATTGTCCCTGCCATAACCTCATATTTTCATGTTCGTTGATCTTTCGGAAAGTAAATACAAAAATAGCTTGATTATGTTTCCTGATCTAGAAGAAACTGAGTCACTTTTCATCATAATGATGTTATTGACTGCGAGTTTTTTTTATGTTAAAACAGAAAAGGCATAGGAGGTGGTCTATCAAGCCTGTAAATAGACAGAGGAAAGAAAAGGGGCTTTTCAAATAACTTGATCAAATCAATGTACTTGCAAGATTCGGAACCTTATCTTCTGCTACCATATGTCAAAACAAAGTTCGGGCCAATCTTATGCTTTCTCCTATGAATCATGGAGCCAATCAGCGATCATCTGCGTACTATTTGCGCAGTAGAAGGAAATTTGTTTCAATTAAAGTAACAAAGTTAAAAGTTGGCCATCTTCCTACTTGTTACTTCTAAATTGATAATTGTTAATTGTCTGCATAAACACAGTCATTGAAAACAGGGAGTTCAACTCATGATTGCTAATTGTTAATTGATAAATCTTACTCGATAATTGTTAAATGTTGCTGCATAAATCCACCTTTAGCATTGTTTTTAAAGTTTTTCCTGAATATCCGGATTATCATCATGAGTGAAGTTATTTGTCCCCTTTGTCATTTTGACTAAATATCGAAAAAGCACCCTAATTACAATCGAAAATTCTCACATCAAAATATCTGTTTTTTTTTAAAAGTCGGTTGGTTTTTTGTTCATTGAAATATCTACCTTATTCTGATGGTGTAGAAGAATTATCGGCCCTCTGATCTATTGTGTGTGTGACACAAAAACTTGTTGAAGCGATTGTTTGTTCAATCTATAGATCCTAGCCTAGCCCGTTAATGTATGGACCATTTTACAAAAATATTATTTAAAAGAAACAAAATCGACACTTTATTGACATTGTCACTTCAAGAAATGTGAACATCAAAATTATAAAAGCTCAATTATATAGCTCAATTTTCTCGAAACAATGATTTTCAACTTGTCCCAGTGACGTTGGTTCACCCCCCGAGTATATGGATTGCCCCCTATCCCCCTGGTCCGGAGATTGGCAGTGTGTGACGGCTCCGAATCATGTGTCGACATTGTGCTGATGTGGCAAACTATAACACTCTAGACACCAGAAATTACTCCATTATCACCGAATAATGCGGCAATGCCACCCGGGGGATGTACCAGATAACCCTCACAGGCCATATGTTGACCTATTATACGGACAGTCCTAGATAATACAGGGTGACTCACGGTCGATGGTAGGTTAAACGTTTCTGGAGAACAGGACTTAGGATCATAATGAAAATTTGGTTTCGTGGGTAATCAGTTTTGTTCTATCAATCTAAAATACTTTCAGCGTTGCGGCGTTGCCGCTTCTATCAAAAAGTAACAACAACTTTGTTATTTCAAATAGAACACCCTGTATTTTATTTCATTTTCAGATTCTTCCTGAAGAGCTGATTCCGTCGATATATTATATATTATCGAACAATTACAGAGATATAGGGTGTGAAAAATCGAGATTTTTTAAATTTAGGAATTTTTTGTGCTGAAACTATCCATTCTTGCTCCAAACGGCTTACATGTCCCTATCTCATTTTTTCATTTACTATCGATTGATATTCAATTGAAACAAATACGGGTGGTTCAGAATTTTGAGTTTTGCATCACCCTCTATTTGTTTCTATTAAATGTCAGTAGCCAGTAAATGAAAAGTTAAGATAGGGACATGTGAGCCGTTTTGAGCAGAAATGAATAGTTTCGACACAAAAAATTCCTAAACTCGAAAAATCCCGATTTTTCACACCCTATATCTCTGTAATCTTTCTCGTTATACCCCAAGTATGATATATCGACAAAATCAGCTCCTCAGAAAGAATCTAAAAATGAAATGAAATACAGGGTGTTCCATTTGAAATAACAAAGTTGTTGCTACTTTTCGATAGAAGCGGCAACACTGTATTGATGAAAATATTTTAGACGGATAGAGCAAGTTTGATTATCGACGCATACAAATTTTCGAAATGATCTGTCTTTCTGTTCTCTAGATACTTCTAATGTTCCATCCACTGTGAAACACCCGGTAGATGATGGACCGGGATATTATTGATATTTATCATTTCGTATTTTATTCACTATCACACAGTGCACGGCAAAAGAAATTCGATATTTCAGAAAGACGATCTTCTGGATGATCCTGTAGATTTTAGGAATAGCATATGAATTGCGCCTCGAAAAAAAATTTTACGTAAACTAGGATTTTCTTGGGAACCCTAGTAGTTTCGGAAATATCAAATTCGTTCGATACTTTTGCCGCGCACTGTATATAGGCTGCCTTGAAAAATACTGCAAGCTATGACTTTGCCTTTTTCTATCCGACTTCAGAAAACAAAATATTAAAATAAATGGAAAAACCCTACAAACCGGTACCAAAGTAATTTTTGTTCCAACCACAGCCGAAGACTAATTTTTTATCGTCCTGTATACGATTCAGCATTTTTTTCTGAATCCAACGACATATCACTAGTTGATAATAATAAAATATCTAAGCTGATTATTTGGAATTCTACATTATTAGATATTATTGGAAAGAGGAAAGAATGCTGCAAGCATGAAAATCTGCATTCTAAATGCCAAAATATTGGCCCATTTTTTCTGCAACTGCCTCGAAATTATTCCATCAGTGTTCTGGAATTAGCTCTTGAAGTTGACGTTTCTTTTACTAACACAATAAAATGATATGTATTTTGATAAGCAAAACTTTTAGTGTCGATGAGTTGAAGTTGATTTTTAAATTCTAATATTCAAAAATGAGGTACCTACCTAGTGCAGCATTGTGATGTGATTTATATTATTTTATTTTATATGAAAAGAACAAGCTCTTTAAAAAGGAACAACATAGTATTCATTATATTCAACAAGAAACGCTGATAACAATACATATCTACATAATAATATTCACTCAATTTATGATATTGATATTGAAATTACGGAACTTCAAAACTGACTAAACTGACCTATTTTGGACAAGCAACCGAAAAAGTAGCTTCATTTTTGCATAAACAAGACACTAACATTGCTTATAGAACAAATAATACTTTGGGAAAGTTTATCAAAAATAATAAAGACATAGTTCCTAAATATGAAAAATCAGGAGTATATAGACTGAATTGTGGAACTTGCCCGAAGGTATACAATGGTCAGACTGGGAGAACTTTCAAAAATCGCATCCATGAGCACCACATGAGTTATGTAAATAGGAAAACAAATTCAACATATTCCAACCCCCTTTTAGAAGAAAATCACGATTTTGAAAGGAGTGAAACTTAACTATTTAGAAACACTCGAAATTAATAGACTCAAGATTTCAAATCTTTTGCTTAATGCTTAATGACCAATTAGATTTGAATAATTCTCCTTTGTTGAATTTGTTAATTAGATATTCATTTTATTTTTGTTATTTACCGCAATAAAGAGGATAAACATTCTTTAATCCCTACAGGTACAAATATTGTTATAACTGTGTAATTAGGTATAATGGTATAAATATGGTTGTTATCGCAGTAGTTAGTTCAGTGTACTTATACCTGATGAAGCTACAGTGTTAGCGAAACATGTTGTGAAAAAATATATATAAATAAATTTGTTGTGAAAATCTTATCATTTTTTCGTTTGTTTACAATTACTTCAAAACTGAATAAACCTTTGAATTAACTGAGTGGCGTATGTGGATTTGAACAATTTCCTAAGGTTTACTAGTCTTTCATGTTGTCACTATCGGAAGAAAAATGGATCCATTTTCTGAAATATCAGGAATTGATGTAATTATTCCACTTTGAGAACAAATGAATCAGCTTCTGCTAAGTTGTTACCCGAGAAAAAACTACGCAATTTTTTGATATACGCCCCTTTGTAAATTCAACGACGATATGTTCTGTTTATTCCTATAGCCTCTGCTCATTTTTCTTGATTTTTTCACATTCAGTTGAATTTGCAAGAAGATATACGACCTTCCAGTACTTCCACTCTAATGTATTTTTTTCTATTTTGGTTGTATAATGAAGTCATTATGCAACGCAAATGCGTTTCGAAATAGCCTCTATTTCGATTCGCCTTTTTTATTATTCGGAGATTGGTACAATCGAACTGTCAAATGAAAGTTTGGATTTGGATTTGGTGATATTAGCAGTGAAATACTCAATGTTTTTATTGGTTAATTTTAATTCAGAGTGTAATTTGATTCAAATTGACCGATAAAAACAATAACAACATTGAATTTTTCACCGCTGGTATTGCAAAAATCAAAATCGCTCAACTGTAAACGGGCTTTACGCTTGTGCGTCAGATTTTAATTATTTCAATGTCATAATTGTTACCAATCGAAGATATTTATGTTATTTATCGATATTAAATCAATTTTTTTCTTCAAATCATTTCAAAATAGAAGAAATTGCATATGACACACATTTTATAAGACACGTTGTCGCACTTTTTCACTTGGAGCACTCCTCGCTTCGCTCGTCGTACTCCAAACAACGCGTGCGACAAAATAGCGTCTTATAAAACTTGTGTCATAATATACTATTATTATCTCCAATCAAAATCAAAATGCGTAAGAAAATAATGCCGTATATATCGCTTCGTCTCGCAAATGCCAATGTTGATTGTCAAATAAAGTGTCATTGATTATATTACACTGATATCACATTATGATCTGTTGAATCTGTTTTCTCCTTTCTTGCTTCATACATTTCCTTTCAGTTGAATTTTTCCGACCATGGGGCTGCCATAGCACAAATGCGCTTTTCCTATTTCCAGTATTCACAACTATCGCATTCCAAGTACTTCTCTCGCTCGAAATCAATCAAAAACGGCATCTGGATAAGAGCTACCGCTAGCTCTCATACGAATTAAATCCCGAGACAATAATAATCTCGTATAAATCGATCTCCTTATTACCTTCAGGTGCGAGCACGCGATATGTATCCAGATGTACCAATTACGAATGATTAAAACCGAAAAAAAACTTACGGGCCCATTATGGCCACATTCGAATTAAATTCCAGACCACAGCCAGAGCAAAAACATCGCAATACCATAAGAAGAACGTTTATGCAAATTCGCATGAGTGAAGTTGGAATTTGCGATCGGATTTTATAGTCCCACAGTAGTGGGACTATTATAGACAGCTCGGGTGATATGGAGGTGGCCCGAATGTGTAGGCCCGGTGCAGATTTTATTCGCACTTTATTCGGCCCACACTCGAGATGAGGAAAGGTGGACATTTTTTGACTGGGCACTAAAAATTCAAGCAATAATCACATGCGGTAATTTTGCACTTATCATGCGATTTATGTTTTGATGAAAATTTTTGTTGGTACTTCATAATATTATCGTGAACATATCTCTAGTTTTCGAAATAATCGATGCGAAAGTTCGAAATTTCACCTTCTTTGTATGGCAACTTTTGGGCAAGTATTGTATCTTCTTATATCCCAGAGGAAATATTACATGCATTTAAAATGGTTAATTATGATTTTCGTGTAAGAAAAACATCGTAAATATGTGATTTTTCCGTATTTTTCCTATTATTTCTTCAACTAGGCTACATAAACAACGGCCATTTTGAAAACCTCAGTGCGAATCTTGAGCGAATAAAGGTGGATTCATAGCTGCCTTATAGCAACACGAGTCAGTGATATGTGTTGTCTCTCTTCAATACATGTCAAAAAGAAAGATGGATATCTGTAAAAGAAGGTGAAATTTCGAACTTTGGCATAGATTATTCCGAAAACTAGAGATATGTTCACGATAATATTATGAAATTCGTGTTTTTCAGGTCAAAATACGTAAGTACCAACAAAAAAAAAGTGCAAAATTACCTCACATGTCATACGAAGTAATGACTGTAACAGGGTCATTCATTATATATAAACAGCTTCTACAGGATCATCATTGGAGATAGAAAAAAACTCCGATTTTCGAAAACGGTGGAATATTAAATATCAATAACAATATATTTTTAGAATCAGGAGAAAAAGATCTTAAATTTTTTCGAGAAATATATAGGTGTTCCATTGAAAATAACGAAGTTGGTACCCATTTCATATATCAGCGATATTTTTTGTTTCATCTGGTATAACTTTCTGGAGGTTCAGAACGAACCCTTCAACTTTTGCATTTGAAGTTTTTTTTAATTCGAACTATTGTAATGTCTATTGCTATTTTATCCTTACAACATGAAATCATATAAAATTGTATTTTCATATCCTATTTAGTGTATTACTTATTTTCATATTTTAAGCAGTCCACTGCTTCGTGGTATATTCCTTATACACCCTTGTACTATCCTTTTGTGTGAATAATTTATTATTATTATCACAGACGAATAGTCGAAAGAACTTTGTTTTATAGTAGAGTTTTCATGTAAGTTCAAAATTATTATTTTTGTCGAATAGTTATACCTACTTATATTAAATAATAATTTCAACTGAATACTTTTATTCTACCCTATATAAATGAGATTTGTATATAATTTTTGCGCCGAAAGTGATATTTGTCTTGACTATAGCTATAAAAACTGAAAACTATCCAAATACGGGACTATAATACTCAAAATATCGTATAAGTGTTATACAAAGTTAATCAAATGTATGGGACCATATATGTATCTCAGCAACCAGTCGTTAGATTTTCTTGAATTTCCATACAGTGTGGATCGAAAATGTGACGGTTTGATCTAAAATATTCACAGCGTTGCGACGTTGCTGCTTCTATCGAAAAGTAGCAATAACTTTGTTAGTTCAAATGGAACACCCTGTATTTTAATTCATTTTTAGATTCTTACCGAAGAGCTGATTACGCCAATGTGTCATACTTGGGGTATAGGGTGAATGATAATAGAGATATAGGGTGTGAAAAATCGATATTTTACAACTTAAGAAATTTTTTGTGCCGAAATTATCCATTATTGCTCAAAACGGCTTACATGTCCCTATCTTAACTTTTTATTTACTATCTGCTGACATTCAATAGAAACAAATACAGGGTGGTGTAAAACTCTAAATTCTGAACAACCCTGTATTCGTGTCAATAATATGTCATTCGATATAAAATAAATAGTTTTGACACAAAAAGTTCCTAAAGTTGAAAAATCTAGAGTTTTCACACCCTAAATATTTTTTATCATTCACCCAAGACCCCAAGTATGACGTATTGGCGTGATCAGCTCTTCAGGAAGAATCTGAAAATGAAATGAATCACAAGGTGTTCCATTCGAAATGAGGAAGCCACACTTTCGATTCACCCTGTAAAAAAAAATCAGACAGATCTAACGACTGGTCACTGAGATATATCGATGGTTCCATACATTTGAATGCATTTTAAATATGATAAATGAATAAAAATAAATGAATAAAATGACCTCCATACATGCAAAATCATTTTTGTAGAAATAAAAAGGACTCATCAATTGTATAGGGGATGATTTTATAAAGCAAATTTTTAATTTAATTTTTGAAAATTCTCTCAGTAGCTGCCAAATTGAAATCTTCATTTTCTCCATTCAACTATTACAATAAAGAAAAGTGAGAAGACTGAATTTACATCGTTCGAATTCAAGGACAACCCCGATGACTGTCTCACTAATTTATGTCCATCATTGCGCACAACAACCACCGATGTTCATTTATTTATTTCCCCCACACCCAACTACCACCATCATGAACCATTTTTACGACGGTCCTTCGCGCTTTTTTTCCATTGCAGAGACACAGAAACACAGAAGATCAAAAGGGTAACTCACAGCAGAAAATGAAAATTCTTCACATGGAATTTTTTGACTACAGACAATAATCTGTCATTCACAGAAATGAGTTGTAGGAATCGTTCAAATCTTCCAATACCTTGTTGAAGACACTCACCATTAGCGGTATTTGCAATTGAATTTGCAGGAGGTTCGTTTATTCGTCAAAATTTTCACAATATCCTAATGGGCTGAAAACCTAATGTTCACCTTAATAATTACCCCATAATCACAAATCGAGTCTGGAGAGCAACTTGCTGTCATATTTTTCGAAATCCAAATACAGTAATTTTGAATGATTGATATACAGGGTGATTCAAAATCCGATGTAGATCAAATATGTATTTTTGGGATAAAAATGTGGTTTTTTTTCTCATGTAAAAATGTATCTTAAAATGCACCACTTCGAGTTTCAACTAATAATAACTGTCAACAATAATACAAACTTCAGTTCAGATTATACGCAGCCCACTAAGATTTGTTGGTCATATTGTAAAAATCTCGATGAAAATTTCAATTCTAACATTTTCGACCAATCAAAAGTCTATATTTTGTATCGTTACCATAGCAACTTGGGGGACGGAGCATGGTAACACTAGACATTTTTTGACGTTTTTAGGTTAAGTGACATTCATATTTAACTTCGCAGATATTCAGTACCACTCCGAGATTCTTGTGAAAAATATTGAATAAGTATATTTCTACTAACTTTAGTGGAATGAAGTTAGTCAAAAATAAAGGCTTGAATTTTTTTTTCTACTTCAATTTTTTTTTCTACTTCAAACTCGGATTTTCCGACTTTGAACTCAGAATTATTTTTTTCCAACTTCAAACTCGAAATTATTATTTTCCGACTTCAATCTCGGCATCTCCGAGTTTGAAGTCGGAATTTCCGGAAAAAAATATGAAAAAATCTTGGTGGCCCTTATACGCTTTCGTAGAAATTCCGAGTTTGAAGTCGGAAAAAAATAATTCCGAGTTCAAAGTCGGATATTCCGAGTTTAAAGTAGAAAATTCCGAGTTTGAAGTCGGAAAAAAATAATTCCAAGTTCAAAGTTGGAAATTCCGTGTTCAAAGTCGGAAATTCCGAGTTTAAAGCCGGAAAAATATAAAAAAATCTCGGTGGCCCTTATACGCTTTCGTAAAAAATAGAAAATCCGAGGGTTCAATTATACATTCGAAGATCGAACCCATGAATATTCAAATTCCATCCCGGATTGTTCGATAATTTCTGCCCAAATATTTGGAATATTCTGTGCCACCTGAACTGTAGACTCGTGCTGCATGCATGTAAGCGATAGAAGATGAGATAAGATAGACCGGTAGGTACAAGAAATGAAGAAATGACGACTAATCGAGCTCATATTATTATCTTCGACGGTTTATCGCGTTCCTCCATCTACGGCCCTAATTAGGGGGGCAAGCAACAAGGGGGTACTCATGGAGGACCGACGACAGGACTGCGTCATATCCTGGTAATAAAAAATTCGTTAGGAGAACAAATAAATTCAGGAAGCTTCCTAAAAGGTCAAACGATTCGTATTTTCTGTTTGAATATAACTAAACTACTTAATTCCTACGGAAACGATGAGGATGAGAACTTTCATTTCGAAGTAACGACTTCATCTAGAAAATCTTGAATTCTCTATGTTTATGAAGAAACATCAATTTTAAATAAGAAATTTCAACTTTTTTTTCAAATTCGACAACTTCTATAATCAATTTTGACTGTGACCTGATATATCTTTCTTGAAGTCAAAACTTTTGGTTTCTCGAAGTTTTCATTTTGATATCGAAAGTTTGACTCTCATCTTGAAATTTACAATCTTTCCCAACTTTTGATATGGAAAATCCAACATTTTGTTGAAAATTCCATTTTTTCCTGGAAGTTTTGACATTATCTTGAAATATTGAATTTTATCAAGAAATATAAAGATTTGCCTTGATTTTTTTCATATTATCTCGAATATTGGACTTTTATCTCGAAATTCCTACTTTTTATCTCGAAATTTTATCTTTGAACTAGAAATTTCAACTTTTATCACTTGCAGATTCGAATCTCGAGATTTTGACTTTCATGTCAAAATTTCTAGCTTCTTAGAATTAAAATTCTCGTATCTAAAAAAATTTCCGTCTCGAAACTCCGACTTTTAATCTCGAAAATTTTACTTTCATCTTGAAGTTTACATTTTCATTCAACTCTGGATATTGTAATTTTTGTTAGGTTTTTTGAAATATTGATTTTTAGTTAGATCGTTCAACTCAAAATTTCTATTCTTAGGTTGATCTTCAACTCAAAATTTCGAATTTTATCTCGAATGCTGAACTTTTAACTCAAAATTGTGACTTTTCTTCTTGGAATCTAATTTTCTTCTCAAAATTTCGATCTGAATTTCAACTTTCATTAAGAAAATTAATATTTCATTTCGAAATTTTGTGTTTTGAATCTAGGAATTTCCAGAAATTACAATTTTTATTCGAGATTTGTATCAAGCTTCGACTCATTTCTAAAAAGTTCAACTGTTCTTTTGAAACTCAAATTTCATGTAACTGTTTTTGTCACCTTAGATGTCATATCTCCACAAATTTTACTAGTTTTCCACATAAATTATAAAATGAGGGTAATGTATGTTTCGTTCATATTTGAATGTGAATCAATAACTTCCAAGACATGAATTGAATAATTACTAGGCTGAAATCGAAAATCTCAAGCATTTCAAAATTTCTCACATTTTCTCTTATACAATAGCGCGTTCTCTGACAGATAAAATAAAATGCCCTCGTATGTGAATATTTTCAATATTCGTTTCGTAATATGCTGCCCCGGTCTTATCCTGTTGCATCATATTTCATTATTTCATCGATGTAATCTCGAGTGGTAATTAAGATATAATTCATACAATCAAGTTAATCAATTTGGGCTAAGGGATCGTTTAGTCGAAACGTCGTACATCGTCAGGAGCACACACAAACACCACACCTGACGATGTCTGTATCGATATTCCGGCATCTCTGAAATTTATTATTCTTTTGCACGCATCCGAATTAATAATCCGAAATCACTACAGTGGCGTGCGTGAGTCCATAAAGAGGATGAGGAAGTGTCAAATTTTTAGACTTTTATTTTCACATAAATTTCATTCAAAACTATGACATACGTCATTCCAAAATGCTTCAATTCTATTTCAAATAAGTAAATTTAATTTCAAAAAGTATCGAAAGTACTTCAACATTATCGATTCAATTTCAAAAAGCGTCGAGTTGATTTCAAAATTCGTCAATTGTATTTCAAATTAGTCAATTCAATTTCAAAAAGTATCAATGTATTTCAAAATTTTCAGTTCAATTCCAAGATGCGTCAATTCTATTTCAAAAAGTATCGAATGTATTTCAAAAAGTATCGAATGAACTTCAACATTTCAAAATGCGTCAATTGTATTTCAAATTAATCAATTTAATTTCAAAATAGTCCATTTCAACTTCAAAATCCATCATTTCAATTTCGAATTTAATTATTATCATTTCAAAATCAGTCCACAACAATCTAATATTTGAAAAAATAGAAAAGCCATGAATTGGACATAGATTTCAAAAGAGTAAATAGTCTTTGACTTTGAGCAGAAAACAACTAATTTCCTGGTTAATACCTACCACGCAGAACATTGAATTATATCTGCTCGTAGTCCATGCAACGATTCACACTGTGAATGCAGATCGCAAATGTTTCTTTCTTCCTAAGACGTGACAAATTCACATCGGGACAGGCACGCTCAACAACCTACAGACCGGTTTCGGGCTTATTGGCCCTCATCAGTGCAGGGTAGCTAATCGAGTAGAGACCGTGAGATCTAATATGTGATACATGACAGGAACCCGAAGTGTTCCAATAACAGGGCTAATAAAAATATCACCTAGCACCCATCTAACCTTTGCCTGTGCTTTTTCAGTTTTGAAATTCAAGTGATGCATTACGAAATACATTTGATATTTTTGGAAATACGAATGACTATTTTGGAATTTGAAGTTTTGGAATTGAATTATATTTGATGTTTTTTGAAATCGATTTGACTGATTTGAAATGCAATTGATACTTTTTGAAAACCAAATGACCATTTCTGAACTAAAATTGGAAAAGGTGTAGTTTCGGCCTCAAGGAAGGAAGGAAGGAAGGAAGGAAGGAAGGAAGGAAGGAAGGAAGGAAGGAAGGAAGGAAGGAAGGAAGGAAGGAAGGAAGGAAGGAAGGAAGGAAGGAAGGAAGGAAGGAAGGAAGGAAGGAAGGAAGGAAGGAAGGAAGGAAGGAAGGAAGGAAGGAAGGAAGGAAGGAAGGAAGGAAGGAAGGAAGGAAGGAAGGAAGGAAGGAAGGAAGGAAGGAAGGAAGGAAGGAAGGAAGGAAGGAAGGAAGGAAGGAAGGAAGGAAGGAAGGAAGGAAGGAAGGAAGGAAGGAAGGAAGGAAGGAAGGAAGGAAGGAAGGAAGGAAGGAAGGAAGGAAGGAAGGAAGGAAGGAAGGAAGGAAGGAAGGAAGGAAGGAAGGAAGGAAGGAAGGAAGGAAGGAAGGAAGGAAGGAAGGAAGGAAGGAAGGAAGGAAGGAAGGAAGGAAGGAAGGAAGGAAGGAAGGAAGGAAGGAAGGAAGGAAGGAAGGAAGGAAGGAAGGAAGGAAGGAAGGAAGGAAGGAAGGAAGGAAGGAAGGAAGGAAGGAAGGAAGGAAGGAAGGAAGGAAGGAAGGAAGGAAGGAAGGAAGGAAGGAAGGAAGGAAGGAAGGAAGGAAGGAAGGAAGGAAGGAAGGAAGGAAGGAAGGAAGGAAGGAAGGAAGGAAGGAAGGAAGGAAGGAAGGAAGGAAGGAAGGAAGGAAGGAAGGAAGGAAGGAAGGAAGGAAGGAAGGAAGGAAGGAAGGAAGGAAGGAAGGAAGGAAGGAAGGAAGGAAGGAAGGAAGGAAGGAAGGAAGGAAGGAAGGAAGGAAGGAAGGAAGGAAGGAAGGAAGGCGAAGAAAAAGCAGAATACCGAAATCAAACCTGCTACCGCCACTGCCTACTCCACTTCGAAAAAAGTGAATTGTCGATGATCATCATTCTTAGGCCTTAAGTACTTGTGCCTTTCGGGGCGGTGAGTTGAGTCAGGTGTTAATGAGAGGGTACTCGAACGCCGTAATCCAAAAGGCATTAGCATATGCGCCGGCAAGTTATCCTGTAGCCAGCGCGTTGTGATTTTCGCAGACAGCTGCGCATCGCGAACAGATGAGCGGGAGAGCTCCATACAACGCCTACTCGATATTTCGCGCGAATCCGATCAGAGCCAAACGAATATTTTTCATGAGTCTCGGGATATGTTGATACAAATCAAAAATCTTGAAGGGAATGATTTTGTGGAAAAAATAAAAAAAAAACAGGAATCGAAATCGGTTTGGTTAGGAATTTTTTTCGACATTGATCTCCTTACAAATTAATTAATCTAATAATAAGATATAAATGTATATTGCGTATATATCCAAAAAATTGTGTTCTAAAGCGAAATTTTTGTATTATATGACGAATGCGCTATAAAGTATTCATCATTGCGAATTCACCATATCTTTCACTTTCAAATTCCTTTAGTCTAGCTAGAGTAAGTACCTACTAAATTGCATGCAATGCACCATTTCCACCCTGTTTTCATTATATTTCCAACTCTTAATTTGTGAATATACCCCTGGAAGATACATCTTTCTCTCTGATACGAAGCAACGATAAAATCGCTTCAGATTAAATCAAAAGGGGTCACAGTCTCTAAATAAATACCCACCTAGTCGAATGAAATCGATCCTGAATGTGGAGGGGGAGTACCCCAATCTTATCTATACCGAGTGAGTATCAATGCGTGAAATCAGATCACCCATCAGGGATGTGACTTCCACCTGCTGAAAAGGTCTGATCAATCGAAGATATACTCGATACCCTCTGAAAGTGTAATTTCCATGACGCTTTTCTGATAACGATTCCATATATCCATAGGCTCGCCTGGTATATATTACCGGGATGGTCAGAAATAGTTATAGAATTGTTGAACGAAAATAATTTTTGAAACTGTGGAACTCCCATTCATTGAAATTCAAAAATCTTTGCCTCAATGTATTTATTTATCATGAATTTAGAATAAGTGTTTGTAATTTTTCACAAAATTAATAAGTTTTCCAATATACAGTGACACACATAAAGTTCGTGACATATGGAAAAATGATCAAACTGGATAAAAATCTATTAAAAAAGAAATAAGAGGGTAATAAGAATGAAGAGAAATTCGTTTATTCGATTTAACGTCCATACATTGAAGAACAACATCAGTTTAACAATGAAATGAAAAAACTAGATGAACTTTGCAACAATAACAAAGACGAATTTCTGGAGATGCATTTTTTTTATTTTCTGGTAACAGGCCAATTTGGGTATTTCCTTGGCAAGATATGATATTCAAGTCTCATATTCATCAAAATTATGAAATTTGAATCATGTTTCGTTCGAATTGATAAAGCGAAAGATTCGAAAAATTAAAAAAAAAATTAAAAAAGTCGAAGTGACAGTAGAGAGTCAAAATTCGGAACAAATGTATAAAGTTGGAAACTGAGCAACTTTTTTCTCTCGCATTTTTCGAAATTTAAAAAAAAAATGATTTTTTGAGGATTTTCTCGAAAAAAATGTCAAATTTTACAGGTTTAGAGTAGCACATGAAAAAAGGAAAGATGCTGTATTTTACTCATTTTTCAAGCACAAACGAAGTCAAATTTTCTTTATATCTATTAATAAAAAAAACTTCCATATGTCGCGAACTTTATGTGTGGCTCTGTATATCAAGGTTCATTTGGAATATTTTTGACTTGCTCAGATCAAATTATAAGCACAGTTTTCTCTAATGCACTAAAAATGCCATAAGCGCGGTGTTTTATCATTATGACAACGAAAAAAGTTAACCCTAACTTTTCCAGCGACAAAACGAAACCTACCTTTTGAAAGCATGACAACCAGCATTGTAAAAAAAATTTTGATGACGTTGAAATTGAAAAAGCCATCAATGATAATGTGCCACTGTTTTATGTTACTGGACATCCAATATGATGAAGAACAATGGAGAAGATTCATTAAATTATCTCACCGAATAACACTCTATTTTTTTTTTAGTTGAAGTGAACTTGACATTTATAATTCGAATTTTGTTGCCACTAGGTAATTCAACTCAAAAAACTGAAAAATTTACGAGCTCTAATTTTTTTAGATGCAGTTTATTTCGTTAAATTGCCAGGCAGAAAAATTCTCATTGATACTTGTCAAGTTTACTTCGACAAAAAAAAGCTCTCGTGTTTTTATAACTGACAATAATGCCAAGGGTTTCAAATGTCTTTAAATCTCAATAAGAGAAAGATATTGCAAAATGAATTACTTTACCAGTACTGAAAGTAGGCATGTATTGTTAATGATCAACACACCTCTGACCACAATAAATGGGGTTGGTGTGACGGGACTAAACTGTTTAAAAATTTGAAACGGTTTTTTTTCTGGTGCAGCCAGAGTTGAAGAAATTTTAGACACGCAATATATATAACATAAATTGTGTCGAAAAACCCAAATTGGTCCATTTTAATGGACATCACCTGCTCTGGTGTCATGCATGCAATTTGTGTAATTTTTGTTTTAATGTTATTATTCTATTCGCTTGAGAAAAAAAAAAGGATTCAAAGTAGAGAAGATATATTAGATAGCAATGTTAATGTTCAATCATTCGTACCTATATAATCATGAGGAATGAGGATTGGACGTGTTTCGTGTAAAAATACAACCTCATGGTAGTCACAAGATTACTGGCTGATGATGATCTAAGAAATCAGGAGCTAGATATGTATACATTCAAATGGTTGAGAATTCTCCAAAAAATCAGATATACTTTCATTTCGATCGACTTTGGGCCAAGTATTTTCTATTTTGAATTGTTGCAGTATAAAGAAGTGCATGTTCTGTTACGATTATATGAACAGCATACATTATTTTTTAGCTCGTTTTCTGTTGGACTTTTTTTTTCACATATCGACTCCTCCTGTAACGATGTATATATGTGGGTAAAATTTGTCGAATGAGTTGTGAAACACCCTGATATTCTAAATTCCATAACAGTTCGTTCAAGTGACAAAATACTGGAAGCATTATTCGTCTCAATCTGGATCAAATTTCCGAAAATGTGTTTTTTTCTGGCAGAGCAAACTGTTTTTTTTATATATAGATATATGGTAGGTAAGTATCTATTCAATACTTGTTTCTTTCTATTAATGTTATTTTATATGGATAATATCAACTAAATGTTTGATAAATGTTTCAGTGATGAGGTTTGAAAATTTCAGATTCTGTGGATCTGAGATTTCCCAAAATTTTAAGGCAACTGCTTCGATTGCGATTGGATGAATGTGGAACAGAAAGGGATTCGTATAAAGACTCAAAGACTCAAAAACAAATGTCGATAATTTTTTATTATTTGCTGGGTAGATCTTCCACTGTTTCATCCAAATCCTGATGCATGTTTCCTTCTGATGTCTTAATTAATTAATTATGTGTTTTCTAATGGAGTTCCACATTTCCCTTTCCACCGAAACCCCTTTTATATTCGCACTTCAACTTCCCCTAATCTAATCCAACCGAACATTTCCCGCCCCTTCCCTTCCATCCACCACCCTTTTGGCCCGTCTCCCGCGAAATTTCAACCTGATCCGGATCGTCCCGGAAAGAGCCCGCGGAACGGAGACGGCCATTGGTCCGGCGATGCGCGGCGAGCGCCCCATTGGCGGGTGGAGCGAGACCGGCCCAGTGGTGCCAGGTGTGGGATTTTTCCCCAAACCTGGCATATGGATAATAATAAATTTTTCAATACCTATTCATCTCAGGAGAAAAGTGGCAAGTATTATACAACATTACTGCGTCCGCCATAAATATGGCCAGGTAATTGGTTCCACTTTTGAGGCTGTGAAATATTAATTTTTTGAGCTGAAAGATCGAATACTTCCCATTCACGATTACAAAAATATGCCACACTTGTCCTTTCTTTAGCGCAAATAACTATAAAACCATGACAATTCTTGGGAACGAACAAACAAGGCCGCCATGTTTTTGGATATGGCCAAATTAATATTATCTTAACAAAAATCAACCATATCCTTGGCTTCATTCTATATTGAGAATTTCCAATTATACATATTACCTAATTCCAAGAATTGATTATCTTGTTCTGAGATAGCAAAAATATTGATGTCAGTCCGAAGGTATAACCATTCCTTTGATCTTAATCTTGACTCAAAGGCGAATGATCTTTCTAGAATAGAATAGAAAGTAGAATTTACTAACCTCAAAGATATGTTCTTGATGAAAATAAATATATGCAGTTACGATTTTTCAGAAAAGGATAACGATAATATATAAGATTAACGATGTAATGATGTGTGCTGCCTCAGATCGTCTGATTCTGATGAACATTGTCCATGGAAGCAGTATCTTGTGGCATCATCAACCAAGCCCCCAGCAAGTCTGATCTTACCATGAAAAAATATTTCATTGGCTGAGATAATATTTCTTTTTAGGTAGATTAGTAGGAACTACCTAGGGAATGCTGGAACAGAAATATCCTCTATTTTGATAGTTGTGATGACTATTCATCATAAATAGAACAATACCTATATATCACAGCTTGGGCTTGCCGTACACAGGTCATCAGAATGTACACGAACTTAGCTATAAAGTCAAGCAGATACTCGCAGTGCCAGTAACAATAAGATTGTAAAAATGCATTATCTATGTGCATATTTGAACCATATTTTGTATAGAATATATATACCGACAAAACTAATAAAAATAAATGCAGACTCACATATACCTTCAAACTTTGGCCATAAGTGTTCATAATTTCAATCGTGATGATAATCCGGGATACCGAACGACCTGTGACCTGTGATGGTGAATTGAGGTTGCGCAATTTTATGCGTTTTTATTTTTTCAATCGAAAACGAAGAGAATTAGACGTTTCTAACTAGGATGTTCTAGAGGAACTTCTTCACAAGAAATCTTTCATCGTATTTTCCATTGCGTGCTTGATGTCAGAGGTACAACACTCAACTTTGGTTTTTCTTATGGTCGCCATATTGGATTTTTACATTTTTGAAATTTCTGTTTTTTTCTGATTACTATGACGTATCACTTGATATGTTCGAATCTCACATGCTGGTCAAAATTGTCGAAAAATCGTTTTTGCGAAGAGTGCCTTGGAAAAATGCCAAAAATTTTGTTTAACAAACTAAATTCTGGATAGTTCAATTGAACTTGGAAGCTTACTTGCATAAAAACCAAGCTTATTTTGAATTAGGAACGACATTAAAAGTTTTTTCTTTGCGAAACAAAACAGTCATAAAAGATGCTCGAATATTCCATCATTCACTTCTGAACACAATTTTACTCTTCACTTAAAGTTCTGAATAGCTCAATCGAAAGGTACCTACAATTCCAAAAATCAGATCTCAGAAGAAAGAAAACTGGATTATTGTTTATGGGGTTTATGAAGAAGATTTCTCAAAATAATATCCATCAATGATATTGCTGAGCTGGGAAGAACAAAGAGTGAAATTGTGTTTAGAAGAGAATGGTGAAGTATTTAAGCATCTTTTATGACTTTCCTAACTTAAAATCTGATTTTTAAAAAAGGTAAGCTTAATATAGAAATGTGAACGTTCCTTATCCTCAATTGAATTACCAAAATTTAGTTTTTAACAAAAATGCTGATGAGCTGATGGCGTTATTTTCAAAGCACTCTTCGTAAAAACGATTTTTTCTAAATTTTGAAAGTCGACTGTTGTATCTCTGACATCGAGAACGCCTTGGAAGATACGATGACAGAGTTGGATTCCTTGTAAAAAAGTGCCTCAAGAATGTCCTTGTTAGAAACGTCCAATTCTTGTGGTGTTCGCTTGAAAAAATAAGAACGAAAACTACAAATTTCAGTTTTTTTTTCATTTATTCAAAAAATAAAAATGATACATATAAAATTTGTTTTCACATAATTGTTCAGCATAAAATTGCACAACTTTGCCCCGATTTAACCGACCTCCTATCTCTTATAATAACTGAGATCCCCATGGTTAAGCTCGAAAAAAGGGCACCCTGTATATGTCCTTAGTTGAAGATAATCAACAGTCAAGATACCTGTGTTAGCACTGATGATGACCGAAATGCCGAAACAACAAACATTCTCGCACCTTTCCCCACATCATCGCTGCATCGACACCCCTGATGCTGGTGCGCAGCGGCGGCGCGCCTCGACGCCCACCCCCTCGAAAAGGGGGCGGTTCGAGCCGGCCCTGCCCTGCGCCCCGCCCTTGCTCATCCCTCGGCGGCACATCATCAGGGCGAGGGCGCGTGTCCACCACTCTGGCATTGTCCGTTCGCAGCGCGCGGCCGCTATAAGCGAGATAGTCCTTTCCTGCTGCGCTACGCCGCGATCGGTTCCTGCTGTGGCGCTTGCCTTGCCTTGTGGCGGCTATCGGACGCGGTGGATTTTGAGGCGCGAGCCGGCCGCTGAAGCGCGGCTTTTCAGAGACGATAGGGCAGGATAAAAGAAGGTATGTAGGTGTCGATGGACGTTCAGTGAGACCGGCAGAAAGTCAGTCTTTTTTTTTCCATCCATAGATCGCTAGGGAACTTTGGCACATTCCATTCAGAGTGTAATTTGATTTAAATTGACCAATAAAAACAATAACAACATTGAATTTTTCACCGCTGGGTATTGCAATAATCAAAATCGCTCAACTGTAAACTGGGCTTTACGCTTGTGCGTCAGATTTTAATTATTTCAATGTCATCATTGTTACCAATCGAAGATGTTTCTGTTATTTAACGATATTAAATTCATTTTTTCTTCAAATCAATTCAAAATAGAAAAAATTGCATATGACACACGTTTTATAAGACACGTTGTCGCACTTGTTCACTTGGAGCACTCCTCGCCTCGCTCGTCGTACTCCAAACAACGCGTGCGACCAAATAGCGTCTTATAAAACTTGTATCATAATATACTATTTTTTATTTTGGTTGTATAATGAAGTCATTGTGCAACGCAAATGCGTGTCAAAATAGCCTCTATTTCGATACGCATTTTTTATTATTCGGAGATTGGTACAATTGAACTGTCAAATGAAAGTCAGAAGAGTTAGGCCCAGTTTACTTCTGAGCGGTTTGGTTTTGGTAATATTAGCAGTGAAAAACTCAATGTTTTAATTAGTAAATTTCATTCAGAGTGTAATTTGATTTAAATTGACCAATAAAAACAATAACAACATTGAATTTTTCACCGCTGGTATTGCAATAATCAACTTTGCTCAACTCTAAACAGAGCTTTACGCTTGTGCGTCAGATTTCAATGCCATCATTGTTACCAATCGAAGATGTTTCTGTTATTTATCGATATTGAATCAATTTTTTTCTTCAAATCAATTCAAACTAGAAAAAATTGCATATGACACACGTTTTATAAGACAAGTTGTCGCACTTGTTCACATGGAGCACTCCTCGCTTCGCTCGTCGTACTCCAAACAACGCGTGCGACCAAATAGCGTCTTATAAAACTTGTATCATAATATACTATTTTCTATTTTGGTTGTATAATGAAGTCATTGTGCAACGCAAATGCGTGTCAAAATAGCCTCTATTTCGATACGCATTTTTTATTATTCGGAGATTGGTACAATCGAACTGTCAAATGAAAGTTAGAAGAGTTAGGCCCAGTTTACTTCTGAGCGATTTGGATTTGGTTATATTAGCAGTGGAAAACTCAATGTTTTAATTTGTTTATAAATAAAATAATTCGTGATTCTTTCAAAATTGTTCTTATATGTCGAATTTTAAACGATTTCCTACACGGTAAATTTCGATTAGGATAAACTGATTAAATTTTTCCACGATAAGAGTTGAGTAGCAGTTTCCTTGACGAATCGTTATTATTTTTCATACAGCAGTTTTTAATTGTTTTTCTAATTACTTATTATTATTCTATTTTTCGATAATACGTAGTCTGACTGACAAATACCGCTCCAAGCCATAGAGCATCTCTATTTATAATCCGATTCGAAAAAACAAAAAAGTTGATGAAATTACCATTCGAAAGAAAAAATGACAGTCGCAGTCGTTAAACTGATTATTTCATTCATGCTAAAATACACGTTATTGATTGGTTGAAATGATTGTGTTGGTAATCAATAACACGATGTTTTCGATTTTGTATTTCGGCTCCTGATTGGCTATTGGAAACCTACATGCTGTGTTTTCGTTTCTGTATTTCGCTTTCTGATTCGTAGGCAGTAGAGTAGTTTAATTAAACAACGACTTACTAGTTGCAATCTGTCATAGTATTTTCCGATTCCCTGGTAAATAAATGAATGCCACTAGACCAAATTTTCGTCTGAACCATGATAAACACACACTAATCACACTATTAATATGTATCCACTTCATTTTCAACAAATTATGGATAATTTCAGCAAATCTAATGTAACCTAACCACACAAATTCTGACAGCAATCAAAATGAATTTAGCTCAGTAGTACCTAGTGCTTAGGTAATCTTGCCTACATTATACAATGGCATACATGTATTGTTGGTTGCATAACGATGTGTCGAACTACAATGCATAATCAAAATAACTAATTCCATAAACTGTACGTTTTATAATAACAATAAATATGCAAAACCATCAAAATGGCTTTGATTTTATTCATGAAATAATCTAAACAAATACGACTTGTGTTATTGATGATTATCGAAAATTCCTTCTCTTTTTCGAAACAAATCATGTTGCTTTGGGAAACCACACTCGCGCTGTGCGCTCGTGTAGTTTCCAAGCAACACGATTTGTTTCTCAAAATCGAAAGAATTTGTGTTTCGATAATCATCAATACACTTGTTGTATTACATGCGAGAATCACAACATTTAAATGTTATAGTGTCACCTTATATAATATATAATATATAGAGTGGATGGTCTCAATCAAAATATATATTCTGCGGCAAAATGTATTTGTTTATGTATATGGTTTAGGGAATAAGTGATGTAGACATTTTTTTATAATTTTATAATTATTATGATTTTAGTTATAAATGAAAAGCATGTAACTGGGTTTATCCCGTATGTTTTTCTTTCGAATAAATAAATAATTCGAGGAGTCGTTACATTTTTTTTTGTTTTTTCGAAGGAAATCTCTAGACTCTCAAAAAAATAAAGAATTCGTAAGGCCAAAGTTTACAGAATTTCTGTAAACTTTGGTAAGGCTCATTTGTTTGGTGGGCTAATTTTCTGTGCACCTATATACGGCCATCTGGACAGGCTACCGCGTACCTCTCATATCGTGTCAGCATCTTGAATTATGAGGATGGCATTTGCATAAACACGCATAATCGTTATTATCGTTTAATTGTGATGGCGCTTTCGCTACGAATCTGGCCTGTCGCTGGGATTTATTCATTCCTTAATCGTTCAATCGATTTTCTCGGCAGGCATTCCAGAAGGTTAAAAACATATCTAAACTGTCGAGTGATGATAGATTCGAAACATTTTTTAATGCCATAAACGCAGGTTAATAATCCAAAATCGAAAACACTTGATTGAATTACGAAAAATTGAATTTCATGATAAAAACCATGTTGTTAACCATGTTGTATATTGAAAGAAATGGATGATAATCTTTCATATTTCCTGAACTATCCTTGAAATATGAAAATCGACGCTTCTTCAGAAATCGATAACTTTTAAATTTTAAACTATTGCCCTATTGCTGCTTGGGTTTTGAGATTTGGTATACCTACCTACGTACTTCACATGCTGAACGGTCATATGAAAAAAGTTCTATAGGCTCACTAGATTCGAAGATTTCGAATCCAGTTCAGATTTTTTCAATAGTGGTCATAATGGATCGAATAAAATCATAAAACTATAATAATTGTATGTCTAATGAAGGATAAGTAAAAAAAACAAGTTAATGTGAGATCTGCGGTCTGAGGTATATTTAACATATTTTTTCACAAACTCGTCACAAACTAATTCCGTTGATTGAGAAGTAGTTACCTACTCCGTTATCATCGATTGGATAAAAAAAAAGTTCAATCCTACATAGACCAGGGCTGAAGCCTTTGAAAATGGCAAAAAATAAAAAAAAAACATAATAGTAGGAAAAGGCAAAAATTTTAACAAAGATGTAGGAACAAATAATCTACGGGCGAGGGTAAAAAACGGTTTGTTTCGATTTCCGGCAAAAAAGTACTCAAAATATCTGCGTTTTTAAAAAAAGTCGGTGAATTTTCAGTTCGTTGAAATCTCTACTTTCTGATGGTGTAAAAAATACAAAACTATGGTTATATTTTTTGTTTCAAAATTTGTCGACCCTGTGGTCGAACATGCTAATGTAAAATATACTTACTTACCAATATTAAAAAGTTGATTATTTCATTGAGGTTAGCAAATGAGTTATGCAAATATCCTTGATTGTGTCAACTATAAATTATTCTCGTTTGTAACGGAAAAATTCTATATTTTTGACCTTCTATTAACCACAGTTTGAAGGGATCAGCTCTCTAGCTCCTGTTTCACCCTGTACATACCCTTCAACCCCCACGAAAATTAGTAGTCATAAAAAGCGTGACCGTAATTACACAGGCAAGAAGTTACGACCTGTGTGAATTTAAATATCGACTAGCCTTTATGCGCTGAAAAATATGAAATTAATGTAAATCGAAATCACAAGCGCAACGTGTCCGGGGCAAATTATTCTGGTAGTTAGCCGGGCATTTGCATCCCCAATCACGCACCCATTTTTCCACCCTCTCTCGGCGGCGGCCCATTTGAATTTTTACGGGCGGTCTGTCCAAAAGGTTGTACTTATATTGCGTCCGCAAAATTCTGAATTGCCACGCGATCAACTGAATAACAGTTTTATGGGAACACACATAAAAAGAATTACTTGATTTGATTTGATATGCTTTGATTCAAGAGTATGGCTTGTTTATATATACTGGAATGAATGTCTGCCCAATTCAAGACTATTATGTTTTCAACTAAATACACTCATACCAATGTTATAGATTTCTTGAATCGTAAATGAATGGAGTTCTTCGTGAGAATAAAACAATATATTCAAATCAAGACAATCATAATCTCTTAATGACTCGCATTTTTCTTGAACAAAAAAATCAGATTTTCAGTTTTAGCTGTAGATTGTTTTGTATCAAGAATTTTATCAAATTAGAGGAATTATATCGATTTCTTGAAATGAGAATCATCCTCAACTTCCGTTCTCTTATTGGGGCTCTCATCAATTACATCATCACTTGCAAACCTTCTTCTTGACAACCTCTCCCCCTATTCGTAGATATTATTTCTGAACTTTTCCACCAGTTTACCTCGCAATAAAGTTGTATTCCTTTGGTTTCAAACTACTGAAAAATATAAAATATAAAATATATCATTCACAACTCCATGTAGGTACAATGTGAGAGATAATCTGACTCAGCACAATGTATGGTTATTATATTTCTTCAAATCTGGGTTCATATTCTTACTACTGAATTAATTTTCCTTGGATCGAAATTTGGTAAAAAAATGTAAAAATATGTTAGGTATAATATGCAATATCAAAATACCTAAGATGTCTACAAGTTCAAGAAGCTCTTTTCCACTGTTCAATCAGTGTTTGGACAAATTTAAACGTTCATCCGCACATAGGTACCTAACCCCAATTTTCACTCACTATGCCGATTCTGGTTATTCAAGTTTTTCACGAATTATCAGTTTTCGAAATGATATAGCTACGTTAATTGATTGGATACACAATAATACCTACCTAAGAATGAACGTCAATAAGATATAGGCATGTAACTTACCTCAAAAAGTGGTAATTATATCCTCAGATATCTCCTAAGACCATAGTTTTTCTTTCATGGTAAGCCAATATTTCTATGCCAATAAAATAGGTTGAACTGGTTGAACAATGATGGATGCACGACAAGAGCACCGAAACAACACACTCACACCGTTTGGCATCGCAATTATATTCAAGAAAATGTTATGGTCAATCCAAAGAAACTTTCTCAGAGATTCACTTATTCAGAGATTAAATTTTGAATGTTATTTTGAAAGAAGACATTCCGTGATATATTTTTCAAGAACTTAATTATACCAAATACCAAATACCAAATGAATATTCCAGTGAAATAATTTTCTACAATTGAAATATTCAATAAATTCATTTCAAATAAATTATTTCAGAAGAAGAATGCGCTTTTTCAAAACAAGAATTGGACGTTGAACAAATATATCGTTTTCATTTGAGAATTTGTTTTTATGTGTGAACGATGAAAACTAGAATATTCGGCTACCATTCGGTGTTCCCGTGGGTTTTTGACCCACATATTCGTGAAAATTTGGAGGTTGAGGCTTGAGAAATGGCCTTGCTCCAAAATGTCGCCGTTCGTTAGACAAAAATCATTCTGATGGAAAGAAATTCTGTAGGTCTCCAGCCTGACAATGAATGGTGGACCAGTCATTATTTATTTTGAATTTTTTATATAATATTTTGGCACTTTTCATGAAAAACTTTATTCCCACACCTGTTTTAAGTAAAAAAGATATACTTCCTCAACAAAGCTGAAGGCAAAACGTTCAGATACATTGCTGAGAACATAACAAACACTTAGTATGTGGTAGATTTCGTCAAAATAAACAATTTTTTTTCTATAAAATATGCATCAAGACATTATTAGCTTTCCAGAACATGGTTGATTTTCAACACCCTGTATATCCGAAATGAAGCATTTTTTGACACGAGTTTATGTAAAACAGTTTTTCTTAAAGTTATTTTTTGTGACACCCTCATTCATCAAAAATTGTGAAGTATTGTATAATTGAGGGTGCCTGAAAGTAACAAAATGCAATGGAAAAGTCAGGTCCGTATATTCAAAAAAATCCTATTGATGATGGTTTCTGAGAACGAAACGTCGGATTTCAAATCTGACAAAGCCATACTATGTAGACGAGGCAAAGTAGCTACAATGATCAAGGGTCAAGGTTCAAAGTATACATTATTGTCTTATTGAAGTGTCATTCGTTTCAATAACTTCTTTCAAATAACGTCAGAAAAAAATAAATTTCTGTTTTTTTTCGGATATCTCAGAAAGTATTCGGAATTTTCCAAATCATTTTGTCAAGCACCACATTTGTCAATATTTAACCGATCTTTCGTTTACGAGTTTTCAATAATGATGCTCGAATTTCAGCCTCTAATTGAAAAATACACACAGTGTTTTATACCACACAACGTTGGGTTATATCTAAATAATGGCTGCTCATTCCGAAAAACTGACTTCGCCACAGGATTATACGTTAAAAACGGTATTAAGGGGCAGTTCACACTTTCTATAAGTCGAAAGATATCTGAGTAACAGGGGGGTCACAAAATGCAATATTTTTTCAATTTTGCAATGTATCTCAGAAACGAAGTGGGCTATGAAAATCTTGTTTGAGGTATCGCGAGTTTCACAAAAAAGTGGCCGAAAGTGGCGCGAAGACCGCAAATCCTATTTTTGAAAATAAGCGAGATATCCCATTTAAGGACATCGAAAATGGGACAGCCTGTACAGGGTGGCCAGATAAGAATGCAAAGTGCAGTATCTCGGAAACTATTCGTCTAAGAGACTTGCGGTGAAAAATGTATATTATATCGAGATACGGTTTTCACTAATCACTAGCCTAGCAAGGTATATCATTCCACTACATTTTCATGGAAAAAAGTCATATAATTGCATTTGATTTTCCAGACAATTTTGCAATTTTTTGTTATTATGTCAAAAAACGCGCTCTATTTGCATCATTTAAAATCAGACACATTACAAATAAGATGAATTTGATAAACCAATGAATGCTCTTTCCAACGATACCAAGTTTGTTAAAATCCGTTCAGTCGTTCAGGAGTTACAACTGTTTATTTGGAAAACCATTGAACCACCCCCCACCACTTCATTTTAATAGATACGTCAAAAAGTGTCGAACAAAAATTACTCGAATGAAGCTCAACTTTGAAAGGTATATATTTCATTGGTACGTTTACTAGGCGTATTTCGTCAAAAATTCATTTCAAAAGTTTCAGATGGCGGTTACGCCCCCTGGCGGCCATCTTGGAAACATGAAAATAATTTTCAGGATTTTCTGTTGGTAACTTTAGTCATAACATTTTTCACCGCAAGTCTCTCAGACGAATAGTTTCCGAGATACTGCACTTTGCATTCTTATCTGGTCACCCTGTACATTCGCCTGCCTAATCATAAATCATATAGTTAATTTCCGAACCCAATCAGACTGATATCTGTCAGGCTGCCTCGATACGAGTACCTCGTCCATTCCCGAATGGGAAACCTGTTATCGAATGTCGGTGATATTTCCTATGATTACCGAGAGATCACAACATTATGCCGGGCTAATCAAATATCAATCATAACAGAAAATCTCCGTGAAAAGATCCACTACCTGATCTGGCGAGACAACGCATAAATAATTCAATTATTGAAATGTCCATGTCCTGGATGGTAGCCTTTGGAACCAGTGGCGTGCAATTCGGGTTGCGATCAAAAACAAACTTGCTCATATCTTTTTACCACTTATAATGGGGAATATTCCTCAATTCGGCTTATTACAGCAAATGCAAGTATGAACTTATTGATTATGAGTTTCATTCATGAATTGTTCGATTTTCAAATATGGGGTTTTAAATTTTAAATCGCTTTGTTTCTACTTCACAAATTGGCAACAGCGCCTGGTAGGCTAGAAGAACAACAACTCACATTTGGCCACACTTTCATTATGTACACTTGATGTCAATGTATAATTCAGGAGTCAAACTGCTAATATGAAAAAATAATCAGTCAAAAGATGAATTTCAGTCCAACAAAACACCAATCCACCCACAAATCAAACATAAACATAACCTCAAAAACTGAGTAGCATATCTTTTGAGGAGGATGGAACAGAAATAAGCAGAATGGCACCTAACCCACAGAACTTATTGGTAAAGTATAAGTTTTGTGTTCTAACCTGATCAAAATATGACTATCTTTATTGACCTAATCAACGTAATGGATTTGTTGTCCTTTATTATTTATGACATATGCAGTATATGTTGCCAAATGGTGAAATAGGAACAAGGTGCTTTAAATTTTAAATCACCAATTGAAGTCACTTTTTTTCAAACATTTGAAATTGTTTTTTTCGGAAAAAGGTCGAAATGGTAAGTTTGAAATGCGTCGTTTTGAAGATATTTGATAAGAATTACTTCATTATCGTCCAAAGGAGAATTCCCCTTACACGAGAGTAAACTTGAAATTTATCAATGAGAAGTTTTAGAAAAATTTACATAACGTTATCAAAAATTTGTTTACAATGCTGGTTTTCATGCTTCCAAAAGTTAGGTTCCGTTTTGTCGTTGGAAAGGTTGGGCAAACTTTTTTCGCTGTCATAATGACAAAATACCGCGACATGTGGCATTTTTAATGCATTTATTAAATTGTCAATAAAATTATCTGAATGAATGTTCCAATTACTGAAGGAAAAACACATTGAAGTATGGCCACCTACTCAAATATAACTCAATTTTCACATTCTCTCAAAAAAATCAGTTCAATCCCCTAGCTTACAAAATACTTACAAAGTATTGAAAAGTGTTTGTAAAGTGTTTTTTTACCGCCAATTTAGTTGCAAAGCAACCCTCGAAGTATCATTGAGACTTGTATATGAGTAAGGAAGACGGCATAATTGCATAATGTATAATTCGGCATAATATTCAGCATTTATAATGTTGTGTATTGATATATTGCTCCAGATCTATAGTTCTGAAATATTATCAGCTATAGGAGTATTGAAGCTTTTTTCAAAAAGTAGCAGCAACTTTATAAATATTTTTATTATTTCTGCCCTTAACCTATCCCCAACTGTTTTCTCAATATCATTCATTTAATTTCCTAAATTTATAACCTCTAAACTCCAAAAAAAAATTTGTTAGTAACATGTAGATCGGAAAAGATGTTTATTTTTGAGATATTTGGATTAGTAGAAAACTGAAAATTCGTGTATATTGGTATTGTATGGAGAAGTTCGTTTTGCGTTGATTGAGAATATTATTATGAAAATTTGGAAATTACATCAATAATAATAAATTTGCGTATTCTTCAACCAGAATGAGTAATGATAATAATTAAAATGGAGGATAACTCAATTAAATGGGCCCTATTTGAGAGCCAATGGACATCTTTTGCGGTTATATGAGTATCTGTTTGAATGCTTCTTGGAAGTTGAATTAAATTATTCCAATAATTTTTTAAATTGTTCAGGTTAGCAAAATCCTCGAGAAGAGTAACTACTTCCCGAAAAAAAAAAACAGAAGAGAAAAAGTTTTCTATGTGTAGAGAATTGATATTGAATCAACTGGAGTCTGGACACACTGTGCATTCAAATTGTAGTGCATCAACATGATCTTCAAGCTGTCAGAAAATACATAATTAGGTCCGCGTATCAGGAAAAATTATGACAATTTCAGAATAAATCCCTCCTTTCACTGCATGTGGGAATATTTGGTCTACGCCGCTGATGTCAGCTGGGTGGCTTCATCAGCTCACGGTGATCATTATTATTATTATTATCAGGTCCATTTCGATGGGCTACTTGAATATCGGTTCCCAGAAAATAAATTATTAACAATTAAGAATATCCCCCGCAGAGTTGGAGTATGCCATCCCATCTATAGAAGAGTTTACACGGGCTTAAAACAAAATTATCGGTATCTGGCCATCTGACTTAACTGTGAATAATCCATGAAAGCGCTGAATCGTCATAAGACAATTTTATTGCCTGATGAGATCATGATAGCAAAATTATGTCAATTAGCCTCTTTGCAAGATGAGAGATACAATTCGATTTAATTACTATTTCTTCTCTTCTCCCTATAATATAATAATAATAATAAATCGTCTTTATTTATAGAAATATAACTTACAATAAATGAATTCTGACAAGTTATCACTATGGGGCGAGATTTAGCTGAAGCTACTCTTACATCTAACCCCATAATGACCATCCTATAAATGAAAAATGAAAAATAGCACCTTTCGCGAATAAATGCAATCAATATATCAAAAAGAACAAAAACAGACATGTAATAGGAATCTTAAATCTCAACGCTCTGATAAGAGTTTTTTTTCAGACGAAATTTAAAAGTGGCTTTATTGAGGTGTCTCATGTCCTCTCGTAATGAATTGGAGACTTTTATGGCATTGTATGTGAACCCTTTCTGAAAGAGACTTGTCGAATGATGCGGTGCGGTATGGCAATCGTATTCTTATTCCTGATATTGACAGAGTGTGCTTGTGACCGGGGTACAAGCTTACTTTTAATATCTTCAGGACCCGTTGATATTATTCTATGTGTGTAAGTTGCCAAATGCAACTTCCAGCGACTCTCCATGTTCAACCAATTGAGTTCAATCAGTTTTTGACTCACATGATCATATTTTCTAAGCCCAAAGATAAAGCGTATACAGTAATTTTGAACTTTTTGTATTTTATTCTTGTATGTCGAATCTGGGAAAGGTCCATAAAGAAAATCGCAGTATGTGAATTGAGATAATACCAGGCTCTCTGACAGCTGTTTCCGTAATTTAAAGTTGAGTATCTCCCTATTGGAAAATAAAATCTTCAAAGTTGTATAAGTTCTTTTCAGCAAATTGTTTATATGGGATTTAAAGCTGAGAGTATCATCTGATATCAAACCAAGATTCTTTGCTGAATGCACAATGTTCAGGTGATTCCCATCAATGATAACTGATAAGTTTGAATTAATATATTCGCAATGATAAGGAAGTGGGCTCTTGAAAACATTTTTCTAGCTTAACATATAAATGTAACAAGTACATCAATTGATTATCTTGCAACTACCATGACTCCAGTTTTTCAAAATTATTTCGCAATTTAAATTTTATTTTTTGTTACAGATTGCACAGGAACTTCAGAAATGCCACATACTGGTAAGTTAAGAAAGTCGTTAATAGATTTGTCAATAGAGTAGCATTTCTGGCTAAAACAGAAATTATATTATGATGGTATTATCATATTTTTTCAAACCATTATATTTCTGATCTCTACATCGTTTTCCATCAAATGATTCACATGAATGAATTCTGTATATTATTGTTTCATTTGTCTTTTTATGTGTAATTTTATACAACATCGTTGGAAATGTATGGAATAAATTCATTACCTCTAACGCATATGAATTTTAAGGGAAATCCTGAGGCAGGTCGATTTTTATTTTCAAATTGACATCTCTTGATATACATACAGAGTTTGTGACGTCATACGCGTAGTTGTGGTGACGTTATCGATTATTTTTTAAATAGGAAGACACCCTGTTTATTTTTTTTTCTGAATATACATCCATTGTCTATCTGACCATATACTTATATTAGGAAAATAAAGTGATACAGGGTGGGAAAAAATTATTTTATATTTAGAACCTCATTATGCTATCAATGTACACAATTACCTAAATAGGTTGGAGAGGGTAAATCGAATGGCCAACTAGATATCCTGATTCAACTCCTCTCGATTTTTTCCTCTGAGGTTATCTGAAGAGCAAAGTTTATGTAAGAAGCCGGAAAGATCAGATAATTTGAAAGAATGTATACGAGTGAATATTTCACAAATATATTCAGAAACGATAGCAAAGTTCGAGAATAATTTGTTTTCTGTCTATTACATTGTATTCTTGCAGAAGGTCACGAATTTGATTATTTATTGTAACGATTTCCGTTGTAAATATAAAATAATTAATAATTTTTTCTCACCCTGTTTTACTTTATTTTCCTAATATTAGTATACCGTCAGATAGACAATCGATATACCTTCCGAAAAAAAAATAAACGGAGTATGTTCAAATTTAAAAAAATAATCGATGACGTCACCACAACTACGTGTATGACGTCATATACTCCGTATGTATATCAAGAGATGTTAATTTGAAAATAAAAATCGACCTGTCCCAGGATTTTCCTTAAAATTCATATACGTTAGAGATAATGAATTTATTTCATACATTTCCACCATACTGTATGTAAGAACATGTCAGTTTGTACTGACTCTGCCTTGACGAAACCTACTGTATGTGTTTTTTTTTTTGGTAAATAAAGTTAAAAAAAAGATTCATATGATTCACATATAACCTGAAATTCAAAAACTGTTATAAATTCCTTACTCTGAGATATAGATACATATACCTAATAAATCCAAATTTTGCAAAGCAAAACCTCATTCCTGAAATTGAATTACTGCTCATAAATAGGTGTCAGAGATCACCATGGAATTGCAGTTATATATATGTATATATATATATATGTATAAAGTTGTGAAAGTTAGACGACTGTCTAAGTTAAAGAAGAATCCTTTAATTTCGGGTATGCAGTCAACAAGGGTATGGAAAAATAAGTGAACTCTTGTTTCTATTCAAGCTTTCGAGTCATTTATTGGCTCTTCATCAGGAATTCTACAATGAATTAATTAGAAAAAAAAATTATTAGATCTTATTGAAAATTTTTGGCACATGTGTACTTACGAAAAGTGAGGTTATAAATCCCTTTCACTCGCCGTAATAAGAGTTCACTTATTTTTCCATACCCTTGTTGACTGCATACCCGAAATTAAAGGATTCTTCTATATATATATATGTATATTCCCTATTGGTTAATCAACACAAGCATGAATATGAGTTTGTGAGTGTCCAACATGATTATTCCACAAGGAATAGAAATACTACTTCGAGAGTTCGGCAAGTTTCCAAAACTATCACTCAAAGAAGTTACTTCTTCCTTGCTCCTCGAATATACAATATCTTGCCTTACGATTTGAAAAGAATCAATTCATTATCGCTTTTTAAAAAGCAAAAATTTGATAATCAATAAATCCAGGATTTATATTTATAGCCTCATAGATCTTAAGAACATTTATTACCTTAACTGAAATGTCAATAAAATCGATTAGTATATAAGAGAAATAGTATTATAGTATTAGGGAGAATTATCCTTCTCAATATTTTTCGTTATTCTCCATATTCTTTCCAAAATCCTATATGTGTCTAGTATTTACAGTAACTCACTCAATTTGTTAATATTACCGCAAACAAGTAGTTATCTACCTTTATTTTACTCTGAAATGTACTTATACCACTATATTTGAAAATAAACATTATTATTATTAAACAGGGTGTTAGAGCTAGGCGACCCAACAATGGATACTATAGTAAGCAGTACTGTACTGGAAATATCGAGTACCCAAAAAAATACTAGGCATTAGTACCTATTCGTTTAAAGTACTTCCGGTGTCTTCAGATAATCATGTGTTCGAATGAAAAAAGTTATAAAGATGAGATCAGAATATCATTATAGGGGTCATGCAGAAAAAGTATTTCTCACCGACTTCACCAACCAAAGTAATTCATCAAAACCAAGCTAGATATAGGCTGACCAGTGTTCTTCAAGAGCCGCCCTCATAGCGTTCCTCAGGTTGGCAAATGAATTACATACGTCAAAGATTGGTTCAAGGTCGGGGATGATGAAAAAATTATATGTAGGCGGATATAACATGTGTGCTCACATATAATATATGAGAATGTATAGTGCAAAGGTCCACACTCAATATGCGGGACGATAGTTTATTTTAAAGATAATTGTTTCTGTCTATTTGCAAGACAGGACCAATAAAAACGAGGGATCAGCAGTGGTGTATATGGATAGGGGTATATTTTAGGTGTATACGCAACTAACACCTGATGTATATCAGCAAAATGGATGTGTATTGATGAATGAAGTGAAATTTATTTTCCTACGACCACGTATGAAATCTTCAATAATCACACTGTTTTGTTATTCAGAAAGTAGCTCATATTACCACGGTATTGTTTATTTGAAAGAAAAAAAGCACTAGTGTTGATATGAAAAATATCAAAACGGTCGCCTGAATTGATATAGAAATAATTAGGTATATTGTGAAGGTACTCACTGTCAATATAAGCGTTCTCAAATCAAATTCATATTATTTATTGAAATTGCTGTCTCGTTTTGAATTATATCGAGAACTCTTCATCTATTAATTTCAATGTGTCTGATACATAACCTCTGAATTCACTTTAGAACTGGAACCCATGCTCTTTTCTGGAACTATTTCGATGTTGATGACAGAGGGTTAGATCATTCGAAAGAGTACGGCTACAGTTTTATGCGCGGCTTGCTGCTATCACAGTATCACCAACGAGAAGATTCTTTGGTATCACAGATTTTTGCAAAGAGTCGAGGACGCACAAACTCGAGTAAATCGTACGCGCTTGCGAACTACATACTTCTATGGTTCTGTATTCCTGGTTGCGTGATTACTGGCGCTAGCAGGCGAATGGTGTCAAGGTTGTCTATGTAAGCTGGTGTCAATATCAATAAAATTTGTCCAAACTAAACTCAATCAAACAGTAATTCACATAATGAGGAATTGTCGGAGAAGTATTCAAATATCATCTTGAATATGGAAATAAACAGTACTTGATATTGAATCAGAACCACCTGAAATTCTAGAGACCGCTCAAGTTACATTTTTGACAAGACCTCCCGCGAAATGAAAGTATTCGGTGTCGTAGGAAAAATAGTGTACAAAACTCGTTGGAAAGTGCATTTCCTTCACTCGTTACGTTTCCGCACTCACCGCCACGCGGCTCGTGCTATACGACTACTCGTGTGAAATATGTCACTTTCCACACTTGTTGTGTAATATACTATTATAATGAGCTTGGCAATTTTGATTTCGTCACATGAATCATCTTAATCCTTCAGTGAAATCGGTAGCCACCAAATCTCTTTTGGTTGAAGCAAGGATTGAAATTATTTTCACCAAAGGTTTGCTCATACGTAAACTGTTGAAATCTGGATCAAAACTATAGAATTTTGTTACGTACGTTAGCTAAGCTACCTACACTAACTTGATCCAAGAGATTAGCAGCACTGTATATACCTAATATATTCGTATAATTTTCAATGAATTATTTTATATTTCGAGTTTTTGAAAAGAGCGAATTCATACTTGGTGATCGTTTTTTGGACCCTTAGTTTCCCGGATCCCCATCAGTTATCCATTACCAACTGTGAGGCAAGCTTAGAAGAGGACCATCCAGACACATTTCCAGGTCTACAATATCCAAATAACCACCCCGAAACGTAATAGATGATGCTTTGCAGGGGTATTATTATCAATGCATTAGAGAGAAATCCATTTCAGCTGTTCAATGGCGACCAGTGACATTGTTTTGGGTATCCGCAGGTGATTCTGACTTGATTCGTTAATAATTACCGAGATAGTTGAAAAAATCGCGCGAATATAACTGTACAGCATGAGTTTTTTTCAGTTCGTATGGGGCAAATATTTCTCATCCCGAAATGCGTTGTTCACATGCAAATGTCAGTGAATGAATCAAAATATTGAAGCGAAGAGAAAGCTCATTATGTCGATAATTATGTCAATAATGATTAGCGTACTCGCCATAATATCACTTTTTTGCGTTAATTTTACGAACCTGATAAGCCTACAGGCTACCTTGATGAAATAACATTATTAATGTTGATGGAGTGTAAGGAACAATCATACAGGGTCATCAGCTCTCCTCTGGTCTTCTTTATACCTATACCGTTGTTTTTTTAATAACATGCTATATATTTTTGCTTTTTAAACTACTTTTGGCATTTTATTGGAATCGGTTCAGTGATAGATAAAGAATTTACATACTGTCGATGACCGAGTTTGATTGACACCAATCAATAATTTAAAGTGTGGAAAATTTTGTGAAAAAAATTCAGTGACCCAACATTTAGTGAAGCGTTTGCCCCTGAATTTTCGAAATAAATGAGGTTGTAATATATGCCACTGTTATATATGGCCATTGGTGGTTTCTCAATTGGATTATGCCTCTATTGTGTGGTCAACACTTTACCAAATCCACAACTATATTCTTGAACGTGTTCAAAATAAATTCCTGAGGTTCTGAGCCTATAAACTCAACGTTGTAATAGAGAACCATGATTATATATTATTTCATACTAAATGAAATGAGAATGCAAAGTTTGAAAAATTATTTCCGAATTGATCGAGGGAATGATTGAGTGACCTAATTTGTTAGAGTTGATTGATTTTAATATGCAGGATATCCCAAAATTGCTGGGACACAGAGCTACCACGTGTGAAAGAGGTCAAAATAAGTTGATTGGAACCAATTTATTCATGTGGCAAAATGTACCGTTTGTCTGTGAGAAGAGTTCAAAGTTTACATAAAAAACACATTTTTGTACGCTGTTGAGAAATAAGTGAAACAAATTTGATGAAATTTGACAATATAGTGTATTACAGAGGATTACTCTCCTTTTGGTGATCGAAGAAACCTAAAATAAATTGTAGAAGGGTTGAAACCACCCTCACCCCCTGACTTTTTTCAATTTCATTAATCTTGTTATATAGGAATATCTGGTAGCATTATTTGAGAGAACTTTTCAGAATATCACATCATTCTACAAATTATGGCCAACACACACATAAAGGAAACAAGATAGACATTTTCCATGGATCAATTGATAGTTTCAAAAAACTTGTCAAATCTATGCCTTGATGTATATTCATTAGAATGTATCATAAATGTATGCATTAACAGGATATTATCAGTTTCCACAATATTCACCACACTATTGGATTGTTTTTTTTTGTAATGGGGTTTCCCGTAAATCAATAAATACATATATTGCTGTAAATCCACTCACCATGTTTGTTGCTGCAGTTTCAACCCATCACATCTGAAAAAAAAAATTAGGTTAGTTTAGTTTATGTTAGATAGGAATAGACAATTCGAGATGCGATATATTCAAGAACATTGAGATTTCAAATAATGAATGATAAACAGAATTTTCTTTCAAATCTCTAAAAATTTCGCAATATCATAGAATTCTTATGAAATTTATGTGGTACGTATAGAGTATAATTATTCTTCATAATTTATTTCAGTTTCTTTTAACAAGATCCAAATCGAGCGCACTTCTCTCAATCTTTTTAAAGTTGAATTATATAAATCAAATATGCCCCTCCTAATTGGATATACATTGCAGATAAAATAAATATTGATGAATTTATTTATATCTCTGTGCAATTTTACCGACTTAAAAGAGTGAATGGTATAAGAGGACTCGGAATTGCCAAAAGAAAAAAAGCAGTTATCCTTCAGTCTGGAGCCTCATCATGATAATTGCAGCAAAAAGCATGAGGGCAAACACGGACGATTCATCCAATTTATAAAGGCATCACATTTCCATTCATCAAGACGGGCTTCCGCCGTTTTCTCTTGCTTGCTGTCAAAATGAGGTCGTTGGTAATCAGGTGATATGCAAATTTATTTTCACCCTCATATCAACTCAATTGAAACACTCTATCAAATGAACTGTGAAAAAAATAATAAAATATTAGACGAGAAGGTGTACCCAAATATGGAATATGCTTTTATTATGGAATAGCATCTAAAACGTTGCGCCGAAAACCATTCTATGAACTTAGCTGTCAGAATTGTGTCTACAGCATTTTGTGTCGAATATGTTTACTAAATATTTTATAGGCAAGCTCTGAAATGGTAGATAACCATATGGGTTGCTGGAAATAAGCAATACTAGTATTCCGTATAAGCAAGCAAAAAATAAAAATTTTATTTGTTTATTTATTTAAAGACTGTCCAATTTGAATGGTCCAAATTGCACTATAGCTTGAAGGCCAATTCACCTACGACAATAGATTGGAGGGTAGGGGGGTCGTTAAGGCTGTGCAGCCTCTCAAGCACCTCGACCTATTGGATCTTTTGTGCATAACCCTTAATCTATTCGAGGCCCGGGATTCCGAGACTTCGTGCGAAGTTTATCAGTTTCCTGGGAGCTAGATTCCTGACATCGGAGGGCTCTAAGAAGGCCCCTTCCAGGAACTTGAGCCTCTTGCAGAAGAGTGCTCTGGGCATTCGCAAAGCTAATGTTCTGCAGTTTCAGCGAAGTTCTCGCAATAGCGGCAACTATCACTCTCTGTTTTACCCATATTTTTGAGGTGGTACCTCAGAGGGCAGTGTCCAGTGAGGAGTCCCGTTACCAGTTTCAAGTCTTTTTTGTCCAACTCGAGAAGCTGTTTAGCTTTCCTTGGCGAAAGGCTCACTAGCCATTTCACTTGTCTTTGTCCTGGCACTTTATTCCTGTGAGATTTAATTTCATCTGCTTCCCAGCGTCATAACTCTTCTCTCAGGTGGGCTTTGGAAAGTCCACAGAAGGGTTCTGGACTGAGAAATTGTGTATTTGCCCCTTCTTTGGTGAGGTAGTCTGCTTCCCCGTTGCCTACAATTCCCTTATGACCTGGCACCCACATCAAAGTGACCTGGTTGTTCGCTGCCAGTTGTCTCAGGGATTGTTTACAGTCCCAAGTCAGCTTTGACTCACAAGTGATGTATATGACTTCAGAGCTTTCAGTGCTGCTTGGTTATCTGATAGAACATAGATTATTGCCCTTTGAGTGTTCCTCTAGCATGTACTTCTACTTGAAAGATGGTTGGGGTGTTACCAAGGGGTTTTGAGAGCCTGACATTTGGACCTGTAACTCCCACTCCAGCCCTTTCATCCATCTTGGATCCATCAGTATACCATACTGATGCATCCCTTCCCAGTTGAGGTCTGTTCTCTGTGCAAATTTGGTGGTTGTTTATGACCACTTCAAACTGCATTTCGAAGTCGTACCTAACTGTCATGATATCTGTCGGTTTAGACATGGATTCTAGGGAAATATTTTCCAAAATCTTCAAGTGTCAAATTCGATTTCCTGATTTGAGATTCATTGTCTGACTCAGTATGAAGGCACTGATTGCTGCTTCTTACATTACACACAAGTGCAATGGTGGAAGGTTCAGCATTACCTCTAAGGCTGCAGCTTGACTTGTGCCGAAATTTGTTGCATTTTTTGTCACCATATCAATGAACAATACATCAATTATTGTCGTAGGTTTGGTCACCATAATTGTATTTCTCAATCATGAATCTATATTGATGTAATGACAAAATCAACTGAGTAATAGAAATTTTTGATCAACTCCAAACATCTCAACGAATTCATTATCGCAAACATTTTCCTAAGAACGTCGACGCACTAATTGGCAGACATCTACAACTGCGAGCGATTTTGGAATTTAGGATAATTTCTGGAGTTTAGCAGGTGCTTGGTTTGGCGTCACGCGAAACTTTTTTTTTGACTGATTATGATGTGGGTCCTACAGATGAAAGTTTGGAGCAGGTAGAACGCTCACGCTCAAAAAATCATTTGTGGAATGAAAGCGAAAATGTACGCTTCTGAATGTCATTAAAATAATAATAGTAGGGGAGGTAGAATAAAAATATGTTATAGGTAAAATAAACGTGACTTTTTTTAAAAAGCTCTTATATGAATTCACTATAAAGGACAAATTATTCATTTCATAATTTGATCTAGATTATTTTGTGAGTAACAGATTCCAAAGCTAGCCACGACCTTTTTTGAAGTACACTCAATATCAATATTATTTTAACTGCCTTCATGCTCAAACATCTGAACATGTAGCTTTTTATTGAAGTTAAAAGTTTTGTTTTATAATTGATTACATATTTGTAGTGAACCATTTCGAATCATCAAGGGAATGTGAAGGCCACCATGAAGAATGGAAGTTATGGTTGATTGTGTTTCATTAGTATCTAGTTTTTTACACTTTCAGGCCAATATATTGTATTATTTGTATTTTTCTTGATCTCATTCATGTTTATAAATGATTTTCCCGCCAAACTTTGCCTCTATCAATCAGCAATGAAATGAAGCTAAAACAAACATATACAATTTTTGATCATAGCATTATGAAGAAGGTTCGTGGAATCTATTTCAACAGAAATGAATCTGAATCTGAAATCTGTTACAGCATCTGAAAACAGCCGACATATACGCGTATTTTTTAGACCCATAATGAATGCATGATGAAATCAGAAGTGGGATCCACATAGGGAATTCAGAAGTGGGATCCACATAGGGAATTCAGAAGTGGGATCCACATAGGGAATTCAGAAGTGGGATCCACATGGGAAATTCAGAAGTGGGATCGTCCAATCTCACTAACAACCTCTATAGCTTCCCACAAAAACCCCAAGCCTGAAGGCTAGCCTGATGACCGATCCCAACGCAATTTTCACCCTTTTCCAGGCCAGGCCGGGGTGAACCAGCTGGGCGGCGTGTTCGTCAACGGCCGCCCCCTACCGGACTGCGTCCGCAGGAGGATAGTGGAGCTGGCATTGCTGGGCGTCCGGCCCTGCGACATCTCCAGGCAGCTGCTGGTGTCGCACGGGTGTGTCTCCAAGATTCTCACCAGGTTCTACGAGACGGGGTCCATCCGACCAGGGTCCATCGGAGGGTCCAAGACCAAGGTAGGGAGCAGGAAAGTTTGGAATTTTTTTTATGTATCCCATTGTGACATCCCATAGTAGAGATTAATCCAAGTTTTCAATATTCAAGCATATCGATCTGGCATGGGGAATTTCTTTTATTGATGAATTTTGTTTGACATGTATGTAATCGCTTCTGCACAGAGGCGGACTAACTGATAGCGGGGCCCTGGGCTATTGATCGAACAACTTTGAAACGCTACCCAGTTCATAATTTTTTTTTGAGTCTTCATGTCGGATATATGATATATAAATGTTATAATTTTCTTTATTTACATTTTATATGAACAAAAAAAACGGAAATGAAAAATAAATACGAAATTCAACGACACACTTTGAATTGTTAGAATTTTTGGAGGCTTATTTATCACCTTATTGTCGAATTTTTGAGCTATTTTCACGAAAAATCGTGGATTCCTTGAGCTGGCGAAACCACTCTTAGAAACATATGTTTTCGAAGAATGTGATTACACCATAATTTTATGCTCTTTTGATGTGACTCTCACTTTAGTCTAATATGGCCGAATTTCGTCTTTCATCTTGATAAAAAATACAGACTGTGTTTTTCAGGTATGTGCTATCTGAATCGAATATCGAAGACAATAGTATCCTAATAATTATTCCACCTTATCGCTATTTTTCTCTACTTTTTTTAATCGCGGGTTTTGCGAGGGGTTTTGCTATAGCTTGACCGTTGAGCATAACATAAAATAGAAATTTCATGAAAAATCTGAATAATTTGAGGCTCATTAACGGCTCTAATTTCAACCTATTGCCGAATGTTCTGCCTTCTGAGAACAAAGGGTAAACTATTCGAAGATAGGCTAAAGTGGGAGCCTCTATAAACTATATGGTGTATTCATCAGGTTTTTCAAAAACTTTTCTATGTTTGGTTCTGTAGTGTTATAAAGTGGTTCTGCTTTCAATACTTGGGATTTGCTTTGAACACAAGCCTTTATATTGCCTCATTATGAGTTAAAGATTTGGTATTGACAAAATTGAGAACTAGTCCTACCAGTCTTTCCCTCGGTCTCCCCTTTTTGTAGTCCTATATATATTTTCAATCATGAAAACGGCTGTTCCGCTTCGCAACTTGTTATGAGTAACGTCAGATGTATTTTTGATGAAGTGAAAATGTCTATTCAGTTATATCATTGATATTCTTTGGAGCAGTTTTGAAAATGACGGGTGTTCTGAGTATCTGCCCTCTTCCCGAAGTTTATTGATTCATCAATTTATTTTGAAAAATACTTAATCTGTCTCTATCATCAAGAACTCTCAATATTATACATTACCCGATTGGGCAGTAGGAATCAAAGTTTCTATAAATATAGCAGATCTGACGCTTAATCAGAACAAAAATATTAATATCATAATAACAATATCAATTTCTATCCATTATTATACAAGTGCAGTAGCAATTAGAATAAACCGTTTATTTCATATTTTGGGGGCCCCTGCAGAATCCGGGGCCCTGGGCTTAAGCCCCTATAGCCCCCCCCCCCTTTATCCGCCCCTGTCTGCATCGAAAAAAACCCTTTTCGTGTTTGGAGGGAAATTTAAAAAAAAATCAATAATCTCCCAAAAATTATTTCTTTGAAAAAATATCGAAAAATGTAGATATATGTACGGGTTTCAAAATAAATCTCAGTAGAAGAAATCAAAAACAAATTTTGTAAAAATATACAGTTCTGACAAAGAAACTCATCAGTATAGTGAATCAAATAGTGATATTTGAAATAATATTTTGTGAAGATTCGCAGGCCATTTTTATTTCATCCGGAGAAAATTTGAAATCTGTCAAAAAATAAAAAATCAAAATTATGTAGGGATACCTATACAAGTTACAAATAAATAATTGAAATTATCGGGATTTAAATGTCTTGATATTTCAGTGGTCTGTGAAGCACAAACATGTAGGTACTGGTCAAGGTGGATATAGGATGGTGAAACAGCTTCCTATCAACTAGCACAAGAAAAAACTGTAGACTTTTGCCTACTTGATTTCATACCGTAGTAATATTTCCTGAAATTAACATAGATGGCGACATATCTTGTGTCGGTAAAACAGAAACTGTGTTTCTGTCATCTTTTTATCAGTTTCATCTGTTCTAGATGAAAAATGACTGAGAAGGGTCAAAGTATCAATATTCATTCCAGATTTATCGAAAATATATTGTTTTAATGTCGTTTCAAATCACGTCTGTCAGATGCAAACCACAGAAATACGTAAGCAACAGATAATCGATCTTACCGCCATATTCATTCAAGTAGCTGAAATATAACTACCTTCTCAAACGGTCTACAAGTTCTTCGCAGAAACAATTGAAGAGCTGTTTCACCATCCTATATCCACCTTGGTACTGGTATATGGGAGTATTGTACATGGTGGGCAAATTTAGATGTTTGTATAGGGTAACTTGGTAACTATATATAGGAGATACAAAAAGATAGACGACGCATCCTGCAAAAAATAATCTAGTAAAGTATTGTATACATATAAAGTGACCCGACACATGATACATGGTGTCTTCAAGTGAAGATGATCTACCATCCCATATTGTATGGCGGATATAATAAAGAAGCCTACACATTTTCGACTGTTAAAAAACGCTTTCGGATGACAATCTTCGTGTGGAAAAAAAAATAAAAGAGTCATCGCCACACATCATGTCGACATGAAAACGAGCAAAACCGTTGTTTGTAGTGTCACATGACGTGGTCATAACGCCCTTTTTATCGGGAAGACACATCTATCCGATGAAGGCTTCCGCTGACCGCGTCCTTTCATAATCCTCGAGCCCTTCGCAGCCCTTCACAGCTCGGTAATTACCTACATCTGAGGTAATTACCAAGCGACAACCACCTACCAGGACCGGCGTCAGCAAATTCATGGCTCAGATTTTTCGTGGCAATGGGGAATTCTCCTTTGGACGATAATGAAGTAATTCTTATTAAATATCTTCAAAACTTCGCATTCCAAACTCACCATTTCAATCTTTTTCCGAAAAAAAAACATTTCAAGTGCTTGAAAAGAGAGACTTGATATGGGGATTTAAAAATTGAAGCACCTTGTTCCTATTTCACCATTTGGCAACATCGACTGCAGATTTCATAAATAATAAAGGACAACAAATCTGTTACGTTGATTAGGTGGATAAAGATAGCCATGTTTTGATCGACACAGACACAGAACTTATACCACTATAATAAGTTCTGTGGGTTAGGTGCCATTCTGCTTATTTCTGTTCCATGCTCCTCAAAAGATGTGCACTCAGTTTTGGAGGTTATGTTCATATTTGACTTGTGGATGCATTGATGTTTTTGTTGGACTGAAATTCATGTATCGACTGATTATAATTTTATATTAGCAATTTGATTCCCGAATTATATATTGACATAATGTGCACATAATAGAAATGTGGCAAAATCTGAGTTGTTGTTCTTCTAGCCTACTAGGCGCTGTTGCCAATTTGTGAACTAGAAACAATAAATCAATTTAAAATTCAAAACCCCATGTTTGAAAAATTAATTAACGAATTAGAAAAATTCTTGAATGAAACTCATAATCAATAAGTTCATTAACTTGCTTTTGTTGTAATAAGCCGAATTGAGGAAAATTCCCCAATGGGGAAATTTCGGAATTTTAGATTTTCATTCAACGTTATAGTTTGGGGAAATTCATCGAATACGTATTTTTTTCTCGTGCGATCAAATTTGACTAGGAAAAAAATCCCAAAAATGTAGTCCTGGCTCCTCCACCATTCTGTTGACGTACTACCAAGCTTTGAGCGGTGAAATTCACTTCCTATCCTAAACGTGTCGAAGGTGACATTGGGTGGGTGAATTTTGCTAAATTTAGCCGTGATTGAAACCAAATTTACGGGTTACTGCAGTATCAATACAAAAGCACGAATATTCGATTCTGATGGGCATCTCATTGTCACTGAGTTTGATGCGAATGTGTATCGAACATGTTTGAAAACAAAAATTCAAATATCATTCGACGGTAGCGCCTCTATTGTTGCATATAAGAACCTCACGTAATGAGCTGAAATTCAATTGTTTCAAATCAAGAATTTTTCAGCTAAAACAATGGATAAAAGCTCCACCATTTTGCACTTCTGCGACTGTACAATAGTTCGAGTAGGAACTGAATGTTTCAATGAATATTTCAATTCATCCAAGAAATCAGTGACCTCAGCAACAGTGCGAGCAACCGTTTTTTACTCCTTTTTTCGGTCATAGGCCCAACCGAATCAGGTTCAGACATACTTATAACCAACAAATATTCCCAAATGTCACCAAATCTAGGTAGTACGTCATAGTGTTCCGCCATCATACAAATTTGTGTATTTCCAGAATTGAAATTATTTGGACACTTTAAGTAGAGTAATTTTATACTGTAGGTTATTAAAACAATAATTTCAAGAAAATCCGTTCGAAAGAAAACTTGCTCATTGTCTTTTCTTTTATTTTTCAGTCTTTGAAAAATGTCTCTGCTTTCTATACGTGACAAAAATAAGGTTTTGTTGGTGGGTGGTAAATCTGAGTCTAAGGTTCATACTATTTATTATTGTGTTGTAATGTCACATCCTAAACTTTCAATAGTGTGCTTGAAGTGATAATTAATTGCTATATCAATACTGCAGCTCCAGTTTGCGAAAAAAACTCAATAAGAATGAATCAAAAGTGATTCCTCTTGAATCAAGAGGATCATTGTTCAGATGTCATTGTGCTGAGAAATCAGCTTCATCCAAGAAAATTGTTTCACAACAACATTGAAACATTCTTGCCTCAAACAAACCACATTTACCAATAGGAAAGTGTACATTTGACACAAAAGTATTTTGGAGGATTTTGTCGAAAAATCAAACTAATATTTGGTTGGACCAATCTCTTGAGTTGATGCGGTTACAACTCGATTTACGAGATCCTTTTTTTCTGTGTAAAAGCAAAACAAAGTTATAGCTTCTATTGGTCACCTGGTGTGGTATCATTTATAGAAATCGTCACATTTCACATTTCATTCACTTTATCGGTGGCCCAGAACCTGATTCCGGCCCTGCTACAATCGTTTACGTGTATCGTAAATTCCGTATATGTACACATTGTGTCCCATAATCGAGATTACAGAGTTTAATTGTCATCGAAGAGGACGATCAAAATGCGAGTCTTGTTATTTTCATGACAGTTTATCATTCGATCAAAATGTGGACGCAGAAGATAAATTGGACACGTTCAGGGAAAACTATGAAGCGTAGTTCAACCCTCGAGTTTTTTTATTACGACCAAACGGAAAAACCATCATGCATAATAGGGGTCACACTACTTTATCGTTAACGCTGCTATTCCGAGTGCTATTCCCTCTGTCATGACCAAAAATCCGTATACAAATTTTTAGTACTGCGCGAGACAAATTTCTCTCAAAAATGGCGATGAATACTTACTTTTCTGGATTTTATAGATGACTCAAATCTTTCGGGATTTAAGCTTCACACTCTCCTGATATTATGACGAATAAAGTCCTGTATCCACACGAAAATAAAAACTCTATGATCTTTATCAATGCATTATCAACTCCGTACCTATTTACTTAATAAATCAAGAGATTGAAATCATCATTACATAATAATCAATAGTAATCGTTCAATTCGGTTTGGGCTATTGATGAATCCCACTCAAGTTGATACGAAAGGTTTGTTTCATTCAATTCGAACAATATTTTTTGTTTATTTGATGATTGCATCAAAATCTACCGATTAGTATGTTGAATTCGATGAAATTATGAATTTGAAAATAAAATAAATAGAGAAATTTCAAGAAATGTCAAGGAGAAATAAAGTATCATAGATTATCATCAGCAATTTTCAAACATTCGAAGAATATTAATTAGGTAAATTGAAACTTCGATCTCACTCATAGAAAATAAAACCCTATATGTTATATACTATCTCTGACAATCGACTATGAAAGTAACAGAACTAACAAATATGAAGATTTTCGATTTTTTGTCACTACAATGTCCGATGAAAAATAATAATAATAAAGAACGCAAACGCAACCAAAATGAATGAAATCGGTGTTGAAAGGGGTTTCCACATGGAATATACACGTTTTAGGTAATTATCTCGTCACATGGAAATTATTTTTGTAGCCTTTTTAAGTGGACGCCGTTTTAATGTTGTATCACGTGACCATCATTTTTCGTTCCCTCAGGACTGAGCGGTAATAAACGTTCTGTAAACATGAAAAAACATCAAAGACAAACAGCAACTCGAATGCGATGCAATTATTACAATATAAATGCATGCTATCAAAAGATTCGTTCTAGACGATAATTTTTTTCATTATTCGTGACAATTCGTTTTGTCACTTCAATGGTTAATATTTATCACCAAACGGTGGTATATTTTTTTTTCATATTATGACAAAAAGAAAACGTTCAAACAATAACTCGAATATACGAGGGAAGGCAGAAAATAGATATCTATCATCTTAAACTGAATCTATTTGTATGTAGTTTGTTAACACTATTTTATGATTTGGCTGTACGGATGCCAAGTTATCCAAGTTCTGAAAAAATTATGGGGCATTTAATTTGGAAATTAGAACGAAAACAAAATCTTGTGTGATGTGAACATTGTCAAATCAAATCAAAATATACTTTATTGTCAGAAGAAATGATATTTTCATTGACAAAGTCATCATAAATGAGAAAAATAAAACATAAATCACCTGAATTTGTAAAACATCCTGGTAACAAACACAAACAATTATTATAAAACAGATAACACATGAAATTTAAACATTCTGGTAATAAAATAAATAGGTACAACAATTATAAAACTAACATAAACATAAAACTAGGAACACATATTTTTGCATATATATTTTTTTAATTTATTTAGGTAAAAGAAGAGTTCTAGTACATGTGTGTTAAAGGTTGTCCGAATAAAATTCCTCTACTAAATAGTATGCTTTCTGTAATAAATTTTTTTTTACAGCACATTTGAATTTTTTGGAATCTGAAATCTTCTTGATCTCGTCAGGTAAATGATTGAATAGTTTTTTTCCATTGTATAAGAATGAGTTTTTGACCTGTGTTGAAGATGGAATTGGCATAATTAAACCCATAGTTTGTCTTGTATTATAGTAACGAGTCCTTCTAGAATTTTCATTATGACATTTTCTATGAATAAGACACACTGATTCTAGAATAAAAATACATGCCAGGGGTTCATGCATCTGAGATTTACTCGGCCAATATATCGAGGAACGAAGTAGATCACACTACAGTAATAATTGAGAATTAATATATAAAGATACAACTGAACCCAATAAACTCCTATAGTGATGTTGATTATACCAAATATACATTCACGATTTCTGATTGGACCCTAATTCTGTTTGACTATGGCCAATACGAGATTCGAAATTTAGATATCCCATCGAACATAAAACAATAACGATCAATAAACAAACAGCTAGTGTCATTGCAGGCAAATGGGGCGCGATAATGACATACTAATAATTGAAATTCGACTACATGATTGATGATGTGTGTGGTTGGATCTGGATGAGTGTTTGTTTCCTTGTTTTGGCAAACATGACAGTGCGTGACAATTTATCACAGTGAAAATAATACGTTTTTGTTATCAGAAATTTCCTGTCCCAACGAAGTTTTTTTCTGAAAATTCACCATAACCAAAAATGGCTGAAATTTCTGTGTTCACACAAATGCGTTGATCATTTTCTGAAAAAGAAATCGTCAAAAAAACTTAAGGCAACAAATTTAATCCTGTTTCATTGAGACAGTTTTTGCTACGTAGCACGTTTGCCTACAGGTTGCAAATATGTACTCAACTCAAAGAGTTGAATCATTCCGTGTGATTTCAAACAGATGATGTCTGCATACTCATTTTCGTCTATCTAATGACTGAACCCTACTATAATGAATGTGTAGAGCACTTCAGTATTCTCGATATATGATTTAATGAGGCTTCGGTGGTATTGGTATCGAAATTGAAATATAATCTTCCAGATAGTTAATCTACAATAATGTATACTGGATTATTATAGATATTACCCGTGATTTTGCAAAGTGATTGATGGATGGTATAGAGTGGAACAAATCAATCGAACTCATGACACTGATATTGTATCTATATACCTGGTATGTAGGATAACCAGGAAGCAATGTAACTCATGTATTTCGATTTAGTTCAATTTAGTTCAAATATTCATTATGAGTGTTAAGTTAAAAATGTATCTACTATATTATCATTCGCTTTGTAACGTCTGGGCCGATTATAATAAAGATGAGAAAACAGTTGTGAAACAACGAATAGGTAGATTCTCTTCACTTGAAATCATCTTATCACTTCACACTTTATAATGTTTCTGAAAATAAAAGTCTGAATTATAGATAATTTGGAGGTAATAGTCCAAATTATAGATAATTCGGAGATGAAAGTCCGAATTTCACATGATTTTGAGATGAAAGTCAGAATTTCATATAATTTTGAGATAAAAGTCCGAATTATAGAAATTAAAGGAGATAAAAGTCTTATGAATTATAGATAATTCGGAGATGAATGTTCGAGTTATAGGAATTTCGGAGATAAAAGTCTAAATCAAAGATAATTCGGAGATATGAAGTATAGATAATTTGCAGATGAAAGTCTGAATTATAGATAATTCGGAGATAAAAGTCCGAATTATGGACAATTCGCAGAATTATGGATAATTCGAAGATAAAAGTCCGAATTTCACATAATTTTGAGATAAAAGTCCGAATTTCACTTAATTCGAAGATAAAAGTCAAAAATTTAGATAATTTGGAGAAGAAACTCCGATTTTCACATAATTTTGAGATAAAAGTCCGAGTTTCACATAATTTTGAGATGAAAGTCCGAATAATTATACAGGTAACAGGTTTCACATAATTTTGAGATGAAAGTCCGAATAATTACACATCAGGTAACTTAATTCGGATATAAAAGTCTGAATTATAGATAATTCCGAGATACATGTCCGAATTATATGTGATTCGGAATAAAAGTCCGAATTATAGATAATTTGGAGATAAAAGTCCTAATTTCAGATAATTTTTAGATTAAATTCCGAATTAAAAGTAATTTCATTCGGAGGAAAAATTCTGCAAGTATGAATTTCAGATAAAACTCCGAATAATAGGTAATTTGGGGATAAAAGTCCGAACTATATAGATAATTCCGAGATAAAAGTCAGATTATAGATAATTGGGAGATAAAAGTCCTAATTTTACGTAATTCTGAGATAAAAGTCCAAATTATAGGTAATTCGGAGATGAGAATACGAATTATGGTTTCATTCGAAAATTAAAGTCCGAATTTTCATAATTTTGAGATGAAAAACGAAATTTTACGTAATTATAGGATGTAAGTCCAAATTATAGGTAATTTAGTTTGGAGATAAATGTCTGATGAATTATAGATAATTCTGAGAATTGAATTTTACATAATTTTGAGTAAAAGTCCGAATTATAGGTAACTTAATTCTGAAATGAGAGTCCAAATTATAGATAATGCGGAGATAAGACTCCAAATTATGGATAATTCGAAAATAAAAGTCCGAATTTTCATAATTTTGACGGAATTTTACGTTATTCTGAGAGAAAAGTCCAAATTATAGGTAATTGTATTTTGAGATAAAAGTCCAAATTTCAGATAATTCGGGGATGAAAGAAGTCCGAATTTCACATAGTTTTGAGATAAAAGTCCGAGTTTCACATAATTTTGAGATGAAAGTCTGAATTATAGGTAATTCGGAGATAAAAGTCCGAAATTCAGATAATTTTGAGATAAAATTCCGAATCAAAGGTAATTCAGTTCGGAGAAAAAGTCTAAATTATAGATAATTCGGAGATGCAAGTATGAATTTTAGATAAAACTCCGAATAATAGGTAATTTGGGGATAAAAGTCCGAACTATATAGATAATTCCGAGATAAAAGTCAGATTATAGATAATTGGGAGATAAAAGTCCTAATTTTACGTAATTCTGAGATAAAAGTCCAAATTATAGGTATTTCGGAAATGAGAATACGAATTATGGTTTCATTCGAAAATTAAAGTCCGAATTTTCATAATTTTGAGATGAAAGACGAAATTTTACGTAATTTTAGGATGTAAGTCCAAATTGTAGGTAATTTAGTTTGGAGATAAATGTCTGATGAATTATAGATAATTCTGAGATGAATGTTTGAATTTTACATAATTTTGAGTAAAAGTCCGAATTATAGGTAACTTAATTCTGAAATGAGAGTCCAAATTATAGATAATGCGGAGATAAGACTCCAAATTATGGATAATTCGAAAATAAAAGTCCGAATTTTCATAATTTTGACGGAATTTTACGTTATTCTGAGAGAAAAGTCCAAATTATAGGTAATTGTATTTTGAGATAAAAGTCCAAATTTCAGATAATTCGGGGATGAAAGAAGTCCGAATTTCACATAGTTTTGAGATAAAAGTCCGAGTTTCACATAATTTTGAGATGAAAGTCTGAATTATAGGTAATTCGGAGATAAAAGTCCGAAATTCAGATAATTTTGAGATAAAATTCCGAATCCAAGGTAATTCAGTTCGGAGAAAAAGTCTAAATTATAGATAATTCGGAGATGAAAGTCCGAATTATAGATAATTTTGAGAAAAAAGTACGAATTATAGATAGTTCGGAGATAAAAGTCAAAATTACAATAATTCAGCCTTTGATCTCAAATTTATGTGAAATCCAAACTTTCATCTCCGAATTATCTATAATTCGGACTTTCTCCTGCACTCTACACTTTCGTACCCTTTTGACCTGCCGTAATCCACCTCATCTATAACCACCGTGGGTCCTTTTCAATTACACCAACATCAAAATAAATCAATTCCAGCAAGTCGCCACACCGACGGTCGTCAAAAAAATCCTGCGCTTCAAGCAGGAGAACCCCGGCATGTTCGCGTGGGAGATCAGGGAGCAGCTCATCTCTCAGAGGATCTGCGAACCCCACAACATTCCCTCAGTGAGTTCCGTCAACAGGATATTGCGCAACAGCGGGGTTTGGCCCGAAACGCCCGATTTGGGGCCCCGGCACAGGACCGGACACCATGCAGGTGAGCCCGAGAGGAATTTCACTTTTGGCGAAGTGTCCAGGCAGCACTGCAGATCCATTAGACATCCACTGGATATCGATGGATATCCTATAGATTTACAATAGATATCCATATGTCCGCCTATATCCAGGATATAGGGATATCTTATGGATGTCTATGGATATATATAATGGATATCCATTCGATATCCCATGAATATTCATGGGATGTCAACTATTCACATTAAACCAAACCTCACATCTTTATTTCAATCTTACCTTCATGATCGTAAACAGTACGTCAGCTTCCATGGTCATAGGTCTATTGAAGTCCTTCCTACATCAGGTGTTCCCCAGGGGTCTAACCTCGGACCCTTATTTTTCATAATGTTTATCAATGACATTGTGGATACTCTCACCGTCAGTCACTTATTGTATGCCGATGATTTAAAGATATACCATAGAATTAACTCCAGAGAGGACTGTTATCTTCTTCAAAACAATCTTGATAGCCTCAATGCCTGGTGCATCAAGAACAGCTTATTTCTTAATGTTTCTAAATGCCATGTTATGTCCTTCACCGCCAAGCTGAATCCAATTATCCACAATTATAGACTAGACAACGTGCATGACAACGAGGTATTGAACCGACCTGACACTTTCCAAGATCTAGGAGTAGTTTTCGACAAGAAATTTTCTTTTGGAAATCGTATTCAGCAAGTCATCAAAAAAAACTTATAGATCATGAGGATTCATTATCAGAGTGTCGAAAAATTTTGGAAGGAATGGGAAATCGCTGTTGCAATTATATTTCACGCTTGTTAGATCCACTTCTGAGTATGCATCAATAGTTTGGGCACCATATTATCAGGTACATAAATCTAATTTAGAAAATATCCAACGAAAATTTTTGAAGTATCTATGTTTTAAATTGGATGGAAAATACCCAGATGTGGGTTATCCACATGAGCAACTTCTTTCAAGTTTTTCAGTTGATTTACTTGAATTTCGTCGAAATAGGTCACATGTTATCTTTCTTTTCAATCTCATTCACAACACTTTGGACTGCAGCTGCATTTTGGAAATGTTGAACTTTCATATTCCTAGATTCACATCCCGGAAAAATAATACTTTCTACCTTCCGCTTTGTCACACTAATGTAAAACTTCATGCACCTGTTCACAAGATGTGCTCCACATATGACAAGTTGAATGAAACCATTGACATTTTTTGCTGCAATTTGACCTCCATAAAAAAACTGGACTGTTCTGTTTTTTCTAATAAGTGATATTAATGTAATTAGATAATATGTTTGAATAATTCTTACTGTATTTTCCTATTCTGTAATTGGATCTTGTATCAGTAGAATAGTGTAATGAAAAAAAAAATATCTATATTATTTTACAGGATAATGAAATAAGACTGTGGAAATTAATGTTTACTCTATTCAACTAATAATTACAAAACACATATTAGATAAACTTGAATTCATCATATCGCAGCCAATCCTTGATGGCTCCTTTAGCATTTGGGCCTAGGATAGGTGCATCTGTAATATTCAATAATACAATCAATTATATTATGATATCCCTCAAACAATAAAACATTAACTTACTTCTGTCAGAATCTCAGAATTAAAAATCAATATAGGTATTTTCTTCCCCTTCTTCGCCCTTCCCAGTTAAAAAAGAGAGGCAACTTCTCATCCAATATGAACAAGAAAGTAGGTAGGTACATCTGAAAAACAAAATTCATCAGTATGACATGTTATAATGAATGTCAATGACATGAATATGGGGACGTATAAATATTAGACAATATACCTTCATGATGCCTACTCCACAATAGGAGCAAAATAAACATCCAACATATATCATAAATACCTTTTATTGTCCAGAACCGAATCCACGTACCGACTTCTTCACTTTAATGTAGGTATAGGTAATCCAAAATCAACCGAAATGGTAAAATCATAGCAAACACTGCACTGCATACACAACAAACAACAATAAAATGGCTTGGCGTTCCGACTCGGATGAGTTCGTGCGACTTCGGTCTCGAACCTCGTTTGATGTATATCCACTGGATATCCCCTGGATATATGTCAGGAGATTGGGAACTTTTTGTTATCGTTGAATATAATGTATTTTAGAAATTTCTCATAATTTTTTCTTGATTATTCGTTACATCATCATCATCATATCCATTCACAAAACAATATTTCTTCGGAATATCCAAGGAATATATCCACTGGATGTCCATTAGATATCTCTCATGGACTGGACATTCAGTGGATATACAGCTATCCTTTAGATATCTAATAGATATTGTGTGCTGTCTGGGACGAAGTCAGTTGGGGTTGGTTGGTGGTTGAGCAACATGTGGCATTTGAATCACTATCACAACAGAATTTGAATCACCATTTATGATACCTGTTATGAGTGTGGGATCGAGTGAATATCTCGGTAAACGTTTGTTAGATTTTTTGAATTTTAGTACAAGATAGATTTCAAAAAATGGCGGATTCGAAAATGTTATCGCCAATATTATTAACGAAATAAATATGGACTTAGCAACAATTCTCGAGTGGGGATCTAATAACCTGGTAGAATTCAATGCAAACAAAACACGAGCATGTCTTTTCTCTATAGAAAAGCCGATCCATTTCGATGCTTGGCGTTACTATCAGCAATAACCTTTCTTGATAAAATCACGCGAGGTCCATTGCCAAAAGTGCATCCCAAAAACTTGGTTTTCTGTTTCGAGCCAAGAGCTATTTCACTCCCAGTCAGCTGCTTATGATCTATAAGCAATGTGGATATAGATATGGTGGAACGAGTCCCTTCAAAAGGCACTCGAAATATTTGTAGACTTCTGCCTACTTGATTTTGTTGAATTAAAATCATAGTTTCAAACACTCGTAATACTTCGACGACTTATATGGATGGCGCCACGTCTGTTGATTCCGCATAATGAATATTAATTTTCACAATTTCTCAGTCATATTGATTTTGTGTGATTTGTTGAACAATCGAAAAATATTCAAGCCAAAACCACAATTATGAATGATCTGTCACTGTCACTTGAACACGAAACCATAGAATACGGATATTAGTAGATAACTGAATTATCGATATTGATATCAAATGCGATATTAACGCCATCTTCGAACGATTAATGAAATATTACCGGTGTTATGATCCTCGCTAAACCAGTCTACAGGTTTTCACGAAAAAAAATTGAAGAGTCGTTTCACCATATCTATATCCACCTTTTCTATAAGGCACATATCCGACCTGTCCTGGAATACTGTTCCCATATTTGAAGTGCGGCACCTAAACATATCCTGAAACTATTGGATTCTGTCCAAAAGAGGGCAATTCGTCTCGTCGGTGATGCCTCGCTTACAAACTCGCTCACTTCTCTGGAACACCGTAGAAAAGTTGGCGATTTATCTCTATTTTATAGATATTTTCATGGGCGATTCTCTTCTGAAATATCAACAATCGTTCCTTCATTAGCAGTCTCTTCTAGATTAACCCGTCAAGTTCATTCTTAACACCCCTTCGTGGTCACTTTATAGAGACCTGCAGAACGTCCCTTTCCAAAGACTCGTTCATCCAACAAATATCGAGACTTTGGAACTCATTGCCTAGGGAGGTGTTCCCGAGGCATACGATCTCCAGAAATTTAAGAAGAACACCAACTCCTACCTTCTTTCCCTTGGTTCTCACGATGTTCTCTGATCATTACAGGATATTTCTTTTCGTGAGAACCAGAACATAAAAAAAAATAAACAAAATTTTCGAGATCCCAATGATAAGCGTCGAATTCGAATAACTCTGTGTACAGGCTGTCCATTTTTCGGGTACCACTATGGGGATCTCGCTCATCTTAGAGAAATACGAAGTTGGTTAAATTATGCTGAAAAATGATCCGAAGAGAAATTTGGAATACCTTCAACAGTTTTGAAAATATGTGAAAAAAACCAACATGTCTGATTTATGTTTTAAATTTATTTACGATGAACTAGTCGTACTATATCTATAACCAATACATTATTCAAACACTTTTTCATGGAGAATTCGAATATTGCATTGTTTATTTCTTCAAATTTCAGACATGGCGGAGAAATACCTGTTAACTGTCAACATCATTCTGAATTTTAACATGTTTGGATAAGCTTTTTTCCTTTCTGTTTAGCATCTTAGAATTCTTTAACAAAAAGCATTTTGTATAATGGTATTTTATTATTTTATCGTAAAAAATTTCAAAACTGTTGCAAATATTCCAAAATTCTCTTCAGAACATTATTCTGCACGGAAATGCGCACCTTTGTCCCAAATTCAACCTCATTATCATCCTCATGCGCGAACCTCTAAAATCTAAATAATCTTTTTTCCTCCACAGAATCGATCATGCCCAGCGACATCTACCACGCAAAATCCCAAGCGATGCTCAGCCCCCCCCTGCCCTACTACCCCTCCCTCCCCGACCACCCCTACCTCTCAAACAACCGACTGGCTGCCCTCCAACGCCAACTGCACATCGCCACCTCCCCCACCAACAGCGACATCCCAGGCGGCCACGGCGGCTGGTCCAACCTGGTGGTACCCTGCGAGGGCGCCAAAAATGTCACCCAAGACACGGCGCATGACCGGAAACGGACGGCGGCCATGACAGAAACGCAGCAGCGCGCCGACGGCAACCATAAGAAGAACCCCTACTCGATCGAGGAGCTGCTGAAGAAGCCGTCGACGAGGTCGAAACCCCTGATGATGGGCGGGTGGTGCTCGGGCTTCCAGCAGCCCTACGGGGTGTTTCTCGCTGCCGGGTTCGGTCATCATCAGGAGTTCAAGAAGGAGGTGTGCCAGAGCGATAGTGACCAGGAGGAGGATGTCAAAATCGATGTGGATTGAGGGGGCCCGTTCGTTGTTTTCGAATTTGGAAGCGAACACGTGATCTATAGTTGTTATGTTTTTTTGTGTTATTTATGACGATGGAACCATCCCTAATAGCACAAGATGTCCATTGGACATGCGTTTTGTGTCCAGTATATGTCCAAGGTGTCCATAGATATATTCTGGACATCCATAGGATATACACATGAAGATATCCAATGGACGTCCAGACAAGGTAGTCCATTTAATGACCTCTTCTTCAAAATATCGATAGCCATTGTCCAAATTCGATGTCCACATGGAGATGTCCATTGAACATATATTTAAGGTAGTCCATATGGCTTACAATTATAGACTATATGTTGTCCATTTCAGGTCCAAATTGAGACGTTCATTGGATATTCAGAACATATGGCGTACATTCAATGTTTCCACGTTCACATTTTGAATTTTTTCCACACATACATACCATTGCATTAATAAAAAGTATTCAAAATTAACACCGAAAGAAACCCTTATGTTCAAGTAATATAAACCAATGGGAATTCTGTAAATAGAAGTGGTTCGGATTACAGTATCAGCTGTTGGACTCGCTTCTCTCCATCATGCACGAATTTGGCTAATTGGGCTCTCACAACATAGAAGTAGAGATATCAAAATACCACACATTGTCTACTCCATCATCGTACAATACCTAAATTTTCTCTAAAATGAAAAATATGTCAAATTGACATTCAAGAATCAACACTAATGGAGTAATTTGAATCGTTCTCATTATTGACCAAATTTCATGGATTTAATAATATAAATAAGGAGACAGCAGCAGCCACCATGCAAGGAAGGATGAATCACAGATGTAAAGCAACGATAAGCGAAGTTAGAGTTTGGATGGGTGACTGCGCTTGTATGCTCTAGTAGCTTTTTTCATTTATTCGTCATAAAATGGACATCCTATGGATATTCCATGGATGTCCAAAGCGGTGGAAAGTGGATGTTCAATGGCCTATATTTGATGTCCATGATGGATGGCCTATATTTGATGTCCATGATGGATACCGTATGGATAGTCATCCTATGGATGTCCATACGTTATTCGGTGTACAAAAACTGGATGTCCAGTGGATGTCTGAGATGTCCTGAGGAGGACATCCATTGAACATCCATTGGACAGAGTTGTGCTATTAGGGATGATGTGAGGTTATGTATTTTTTCTTCATTTTCATAGATGTTGGTTGCTGATAATGCCAGAAATCACATGAATTTGACGAGGACTTTACTATATCTTCAACGATAGAGAGGAATATTCAAAAGCTGAGAGTAGACCGATGTAGAAAGGGAAGAGGGATATATTTCCGTGGAACTTTTCCTCTCTTTCCTTGCAGGTAGAACATCTCTCTCTTGAAAATAGCTTATTATTCAACCTAATTTATTTTTATTTATAATTTTAGTTAATTAGGAATAGATGTATGTATACCTGAACGCGTTGATTGGTCTAAATAACGTATTTGATTCAACAATAACTATTTCCGTACCCAAAAATACCTAGTTTCTGGGATTTGGATCTGTTCTGGAAACTGAAAATTGTGTATATTGTACGTACATGATTGTTCTAATACCAAATATAATTACACATAGAAGTATAGAATGAGTTTGTTTTATTATTATAGATAAGATGCGAGTTTTCCCTCAGCTCTATCATCTGTTATTATAGTTAATGAACGACAGAAAAAAATTGTCTTAGACCATTTAACAGAGACTGAGATGACGAAAAAGACCATGGTCGTCGATTCATTGATATATGCTCAATGAAAATATAATCTTTGCGCTGAAATCAAAGAATACAATAAAGATATTCTTTGCCGAAACCACGTACTGTAAAGGTGAGTTTCCAATGCAGCGTTTATGCTTCTCGCGTCGCACGTCATGCACTCTGATTGGTGAAGCGAAATTCAGATAATAATGAAGCGAACTTTCTTACGTCATAGACATCGCTGACTCAATGCTGGCATTGGTTAGGTTATTTATACAACTGAAATGGAGGAACAAGAGCATGAGGATATCTTGAGAGCATTGAACTATACCTAACTTGAGAGTGAGTAAAATTTTGAATCATCTTATTGAGTTTTTCAAATAATTGCAGCACTATTGTGGATTATGCACCATATAACCCAGCATGATCGTATTCACCCTGTCTTCTACGTTTTCGTAGGAAATAAATTGTTCAATTATCAAGAAGCAAAAGCGCTGCATTGGAAACTCACCTCAAAGCAACGTGATGACGTCATGTCCGGGATCACAGTCATCACAGATTCAGCAGAATCACAAGATTGTTCAACTTTGGTAGACTGTAGCCATAGATCTTATTGCTTACGCTAGATCCGGCATCCTGTAGTGATTTTTTGGTCTAGAGGGGTTTGCAAGAAACTTAGACCATACACTAGCAAGAAAGTAGGTAATATGAATAATATGATCACGTGGTACGTACACATATGTATGGACAAAAATAAAAACGACCAATCAACCCTTAAGGCCGATTCAGATTAATGCGTGTTCACCCTGCATTTTTGACCCTGCATGAAAAATGCATGCCTGTCGTCGTTCACATCTATGCCTGTCGGCGTGCTTGTAAAATGCGTGGTGGGCATGCATGGAATAATGACAAGTTCTTATTTTCCAATGTATTGCATGCGTTTTTGCCGAAATATCCCTAAGAGCCTCTGAATAATAGTTGACAATCTTGTATTTGAGTTTGGCATTCGATATAATATGAATTTGATGATCATTTTGTGAAGTTTGTAACATTCCCACCTTTCTCTGAGTGAAATGTCATGCCTTTTTCAGGCAGAAGCGTCAGAAATGCATGTGCCTGTAAATCGCACGTGATTCAAAAACCCTGCATGGAAATGCATGAATCTGAATCGGCCTTTACGGACCTACAAAACAAGTCTGGATACCCGGATCTAGCGTCCGTGATCTAGCGTAAGCAATAAGATCTATGACCGTATGTCATCGGTGTCATTGTCAGGAGTGTCGTCAGTTTGTTCACGGTTGTCATTTTTGTCAATTCCTCTCCTGTCTTGTCAGCAAGTTCCAAAATATTTACATTACAACTTGCAAATTTTGACCTATCTAATTTTATCAGTCCTGCTCTGATTCTGATACTAAATACCCAGTTTGACATATATATGTAAGTTTTCTAGTTATTTCCCTTAATAAACTATGTTTTCATTACAATATAATCTCATTAAAAAATTAACCTTTAAGACACGAAAATAATAATTGTGTTTCCAAAAATGAATCCATTTCTATATTGTAGGCTATAGAAATCCCAGTATGGCAACAACTATAGACAAAAATCAGTACATCCTTCCCAATGATCAACCAGTGGTCAACCTTGAAATAAAATCAGCCTTCAATGGCCTGTCTGCAAAAGAGAAGCTATATGCTCACTACATAAGCAAGGCTTCATGGCATGGGGGCCTTATAACACTGTTGCAGACAAGCCCTGAGTCAGGACCTTTGTTTGTACTGTTGCATAAACTGTTTTCAACACAGGAACCCCCTGAGTTCAGAACTGCTGCCCTCCAAAAGGGATTCAGTGAGGAGGAAGTGAAAGCCTTGTTGGTGTATTCTTGTGGTGTGTTTTGTAATGCTGGAAACTACAAGGGATTTGGAGACACCAAGTTCATACCCAACATTGACCAGAAGCGTTTGGAGGATCTTCTGAAAGTAAGCCCTGTTTGGGATGAGCTGAAACCTTTATGGAAAGAAGTTGGGGATAGCTTGTATGATTTGAAGCCTGGCCATACTTGTCTGGGATACAGCCCACAGGGTTGTACTACCTATTTGTCCAAAAACTGTACACCAGAAGACAGTGAAAAGGTTCAGAACTGGATGAAAAATGTGAAAATGGAGTGTTATAACAACAGACTGTTCAAGACTATAAAAGGCAATAGGGTAAGTTAAAATAGACTCTTTGATGGTTTGAGAAAATGATTCCATATATTATGTTTTAGGTTATTTATGAAATCCGCCTTGCCTCAGAAAAATGTGATGTGATAAAAACTGACACCATAGGTGATGTAACTTATGAAATCACCTCTGGGGACTACTCACCAATAATTGGTAGAGTTGCAAGTTACTTGGAACAAGCTGTACAACATGCTGCAAATGAAACTGAAACTAAAATGCTCAAAGCATATGCTTCTTCATTTAAGACTGGATCTTTAGATGACCACAAAGATGGCTCCAGGTACTGGATCAAAGATAAAGGGCCAGCTGTTGAGACTTACATTGGGTTTATTGAAACCTATCGGTAAAATAGTAGATCCATGGTTTCAACCATATTCAGAATGTATCTTATAGGGACCCAGCTGGGGTCAGAGGGGAATTTGAAGGATTTGTGGCTGCAGTCAACAGAGAGATGTCTGGGAAATTTTCCACATTGGTGTCCAAAGCTGAACAGTTTTTGACACTGTTGCCTTGGTCTAGAGGATTTGAGAAGGATTCATTTCTGAAACCAGATTTCACTTCTTTGGATGTGCTCACTTTTGCTGGTAGTGGTATACCAGCAGGTATTAACATACCAAACTGTGAGTATTTTCATGGGGTTATTCATGATAAAATACAAAACAACTTGCTGAAAAATTTCATCATATTGACTTACTTTTTTCTGTGACTTTGGAGACCAGTCCATGGTGATTTCTACTCTGCAACTAATTCACACACATTTGTTCACTAATAATGAGTTCACAATGTGGAAGCACAATTATTTTTTAACTGAGTGCTGAATTATTTCGGATGAATTATTCTTATTTCTTACTTCCATTCAAAAATCAAAATGGCTACCAACTTGAAAACAAAAGACTATCTTCTATCGTCCCAAAGTCAGCTAAATGGAAAAAAAATCCATTTAGCTGACTATCGTCCATACAGTGCAGGTTTTGGTTCCAAAAATATTCAGAAGATGCGCTACTATCGTCCTGTTCGACTAGCCTCCATCGTGAATACCAAATCCAAGCTCAAGTGAAAGTTATCAAAAACATGGTTCTCAGTGAAGTCCCAGTGTAGATACTCATTGTCCCAGTGTTCATGCATTCATACTAGTAATTGTCGTAAGTGGCGCCATCTCTTGGTCAGCGATTGTACTAAATCTTTATATGGCACATGCTGTTATTTTGTCGCCAAGTTATCACCAAACAGAAGCGCATCTGAATAGTGCCGCCCTTGTGCCGCCATTCAAAACGATTCCTGAACTAAAAAAAATTGCAAGAAGATCCACCATATAATTGAGCGCTAATATTTTTCCTTAGATGATGAAATACGTCAAACAGAAGGATTCAAGAACGTGTCCCTGGGCAACGTGATTCCTGCCAGCTACCAGTTCGCAGTCACCCCATTCCTGGGCAAAGACGACGCGAAGCTCTTGCAAAAATGGATAGTGCCTGCCTTCGAGCTACAAGTAGGGCTGCACGAACTCCTGGGCCATGGCTCGGGCAAGCTACTCCAGAAAAAACCGGACGGCTCCTTCAACTTCCCGCCGACGTTGCTGGACCCCCTGACGGGCCTGCCGCCGGCGTCCCACTACGAGCCGGGGGACACCTACGACACCCGCTTCGGCCCCCTCAGCTCCACGTACGAGGAGTGCAGGGCTGAGGCCGTGGGGCTGTACTTGAGCCTGGACGCGGACGTGCTGAGGATTTTCGGGCACGAGGGGCAAGCGGCGGAGGAGGTGTCCTACGTCAATTGGCTGTCTCTGGTGTGGGCGGGAGCGGGAAGGGGACTGGAGCTGTGGGAGCCCGGCAGGGGTTGGCTGCAGGCCCACGCGCAGGTTAGTTTCGGGATTGAGTTCAGAGATCTAATAATAACAGTTTCATTCGGGTTCCGATTTCAGAACTGTTCAAGAATCGTTCTTGAACTGCGCAGAAAAGGTGCGCACTCGTTTCGAATCCTAGGACTGTTTCAGAACGGTTCAAAATGAAAACCCGAACGCGGCAAAATATGGAAATAATTGAAAACGAATAATTCAATGATCTAATTTGACATATCGAAAAATTTAATTTGCGGAAAATAACCGTTTTTTTTTATAAGATCATTACTTCAAATTATCAAAATGTCAGGTGAAGGTGATTCATATGTTTCCGAAAAAAAATCTCCAGACTGAATAAGATAACTCTACAAATTATATATAAAAAAAGGCACCTTTGAGGTGAAGTCAATAAAAAAATTATGGGAATTAGTAGCAAGAGAGATGTCTAATCAATATAAGATCACTATTTCCTCAAATAAATGTGAAAATCGATTCAGAGTGTTGGGGAGGACTTATAAAAAGGTTATCGACAATAATAGTAAAACGGGTAGAGGAAGAATGAAGAACTTTGAATTTGAAAGTGAAATGGATGACATTTTTGAAAAAAGAAAAATATTAGACCGTCAATACTTCTATCTAGTGATAGTACTTTAAGAGAAAAATCTCCAGAACATTCAAGTGTTACCATGATTCCCTGCATTTCAATCCCAGAGAATGAAGATTCCATATTCATTGATGAGCCCTCCAGTTCCTATTCACAAAATCCCACGATAGATACTGTTCCAAAATCCCAAAAACGTAAGCGTGGCTGCACTTACCAGAAACGTAACGATATTTTAATAGAGCTCAAAAACGATTATATGAAGTCTTTTTATGAGTGAAGAGATGAAAGGGAGAAAGAAAAGCTAGATATTGCAAAAAAAATCTCAAAGAAAAACAATATTAGCAACTTCAGCAAGGAACTCTTCACCACTGCTTACCTGAGGACAATGAACTACTAGTATCAAACAAATCTACTAAATCCATAATCAATGAAACTATTGAAAACAGCAACAAACAGAATAAACAAAAATATTTATATTAATACGAGATATCCACTTCGGTTGACACCTACCAAATGAAAATGAGCAATGAGCATGCGTCAAAAATAATCCCAGAACGGTTCACGCTCGATAGCAGGTACTGATTTCGGACGGTTCTAGGACCGTTCCAGGACAATTCTGAAAAAACCCGAACGCGTAACAAGTCAGTCCTAGAACGGTTCGACAAAACCCGAACGCAACCAATTCTACTGCGCATGCTTCTGACAGTCCTAGAACAGTAATCGTTCGAACTCGAATGAAGCTAATATAGGTACTGCGCCTAGAGAGAGGGGAACTGACTCCGACATAAGAGTGAGACAGAATGATCGGGATATCCTGATGTAGGGCAAAACTTTCTGTGTTGTGGTTAGGTGTAAATATTCTTCAAATTTTGGGATTGTTTGAGAGCAGTCACTTTCAGAACAGTTTGTCACTCAAGGGCATCTTCCTCAAGTATTTCAGACTAAAAATGAAGTTTCAGTTTCCATTCAACTGTATTATCTTAACAAATATTACAAAATGGTGATGTTCTGTTCAGCTGCATCTTGGTGAGTTATTATTACCTATTATTGGATTGACTATTGATAGATTGACTATAAATTATTGTAGCACTTTATTTTGGTTTATACCTAGATTTTTATAATTCAAAGTTTTTTCAAATTTCCGAAGAAGGTACTCCAAAAACTATCATTTTTGCTTCTGGTGGGTTCCTCAAAGCTAGATTTTTTTGAATTGAGGTGAAATTCATATTTCCAGATAGTTTTATCCTCATATTTCGTTATTATGGAAACACATTATCACAGGGGTAGCAAGTAGCTCATATTTTTCAAATTATGAATATCATGCAAAAATATTTCATTACCAACAGATGTCTTGACAGACATGCAGACAATGGATATTTTCAATTGAGATTTTGAAAAACTAAAAGAATCTTCCATATTAACTCTCTACCCGTCTTGTTTGCTCATGCAAGGTATAACCAAAGAATATCTACGCTTACACGAACGTAAGCGTAGATATTCTTTGGTATAACGTGGTATAACCTTAACCCTTCCTCTCTTTGATGTTCTGCTGTCACTCAATGACAATTTATATTATTTCCGCGTACGAGCGGCAATGCTGTCACTTAAAGACATTATTTCCGCGCACGAGCGCAAACGTTGTCACTTGTACATCAACTTTGTGTTGAGATTTGAAGTGACCGTTTGTAGAAAAATATTATGATTAATAGATCATTGATTGAGATCGACGTCGAAGATTCGCCCCGTTTCTTTTTAGGCCCGCTTCGTCCTGGCGAGAGTTCTGATCCAGGCCGGCGTCGCCTCAGTAACTCAGCCCAGCGAAGGTGACCTCCTCGTGACCCTGGACCGTTCGGCCATTCGTGGGGCCGGCAGAGCGGCAATCGGCCATTTTCTGCTTCAACTCCAAGTCCACAAAGCCACCGGCGATGTAGAAAAAGCAAAAGATTTGTACAACCATTATGCTGAGGTATCTTATTCCCGAAACTAAGTTTTTCTCAATGCTAAGCATGAGTTTTTCTTAGGTGCAGGAGCCCTGGTTGAGCTGGAGGTCCATTGTGATGGCAAACAAGCAGCCTAGGAAGATGTTTGTGCAAGCTAATACCTCGGTTGAGGGAGGTGATGTCAAGTTGAAGACTTACGAGGCTTCTGTGGAAGGGTTGGTGCAGTCTTGGGTTGAGAGGTTTGAAGACCCTGAGCCGATGTACAAGGCTCTGCTGGATTTGAGTAGGGCTGACGCCCATCATTTTTGAGATAGCATTTTTCTGTGGTGTTTGTTTGCTTTGTGAAGCATAGTGATAGAATACAGCTGAACCTATTTTTCTTACAATTAAAAATTTGGGTTATGGAATCCATTGGATGGAGTATGAACCAAATTTTAATAATTTTATAGCTATTACTGCCTATTCTGAATTTTCTGATAGGTAACTACCTTAATCTTCATATCTTTATTTGATTGATGAGCATTTTATACAAGATTAATGGGTTTGGTTTTGACAGTTTTAGACGTCAAATTAATGCATTCATCTGTTTCAAGGTGGATATAGGATGGTGAAACAGCTTCTTATTAACAAGCACTGGAATAAACTGTAGACCTTTGCCTACTTGATTTCTTACCGTAGTAATATTTCCTGAAATTTACAGAGATGGCGACATACCTTGTGTCGGTAAAACAGAAAATGTGCATCTGTCATCTTTTTATCTGTTTCATCTATTCTAGATGAAAAATGACTGAGAAGAGTCAAAATATCGATAATTATTTCAGATTCACTGAAAATATTGTTAATTAATGTCGTTGCAACTCACGTCTGTCAGATGCGAACCACAGAAATACATGAGCAACAGAAATCTTCTTCGATAATCGATCTCACCGCCATCTTCATTGAAGTCGTGGAAATATTACTACCTTCTCAAACGGTCTACAAGTTTTTCGCAGAAACAATTGAAGAGCTGTTTCACCATCCTATATCCACCTTGATCAGTTTGTTGATGAAATTATGAACATTTTTTACTCCTGAGATAAATTATTTTTATCTTAATGATCATGGTTTTTGTTAACTCTTCCATGCTATAAAAATATGTGCAATTCCTTTCATAGATTTGTTTATCCTATTGGTAGTCTGGGGAGCCCCCGCACATCTGGGGAGCCCCCGCACAAAGAATCCCTAAACTTCAGGATTTTAAAGAATAACATCGTATTTATTTTGTGCATATTCCACTGGGATACATCAGAATTTTAGTAATTTTCAAAATTTATTCCCATAAACCTTTTTAATTTCAATGGGTTGATTAATGGTTTATTTTTCACATTTCATTTTCTTGAAGAAATTCCGTGTTAAATTCTTATTGACTATAATTATGGGAAACAAATAATATGAGTATCAAATATAAATAATATATTAATTCATTAGATCATAGAGATGGTAGGAACAATAAAATAATTTAAAATAATCATACATACAAAATTTCACATTTAATACAAATATATACAGATCCAAGCTGTACAAAAAATATACAAAAAGTGATTGGCTTATAAAACCCTACGTGGGGGGCCTAGCCCAAGTATAAACATACCCATCCTGACAAGCAGTGATAACACAGTCAGCCCTGAACACTAGAGATGTTAATCGTTCATGAGCAATTTTCTTGCAAACTAAAGGTTCCAAAATTGGACACTCATCTAAACGTGGACAAGCTGCTGTCCCCACTAGCTGCAGTGGGTCAGGTTTACGTTTCACACGTGGTTTAGGGGGAATCAAGTTATCTTCAGGAAGTTCCCAAAGGCAAATTTGAGTATCATGTCCTACTGAACCTAACCTATAACATGACTCTACATCTAAATACCAGTCAAATGCTACTGAGGAAACCCAGGAACGGTGTCCTTGAGCCCTGGCAACTACCCGTTTTTGTTCCAAGGAATAAATAGTTACTAGATCATCTTCTCCACCTACTGCTACTAGTTTTCCATCTTTGGACCATGCAACACATAATAACCCACCAAAGTAAGACCTGGCATGACCCAGTAATTCCATACTATCATACTGAAATATCCTGAGTAAACCATCCTGAGATACCACAGCCAGTTGTGAGCCACTAGGGCTGAACTCTAACTCATTTATTGCTGCTCCATTTCCTAGAAGCCATCGAAACAATGGGTTTCTAGTTGACTTTGTTTTGCATGTGTTCACAGAAAACCCCTCCCCAGCCTTGAATGGTTGGTAGTGGGGTGCTGCTGATCCACATGGCAGTTCTTCATTATATACATAAAACTGTCCAGAAGCATGAGCCACAAGGAACAAAGATTTACTACCAGGCACCCAACGTAAACATGTCACTCTAGTCTTGTCTATTAAGCGTTCTTCATTGAAAAGCTTGCTGAGTTCCTTCTTCACTGGATCTATGAGCTGAATTTGACCAGTACTGAAGCCTATGAGCAAGCTAATGCATTCAGCTGAGGCAGATGTGGAGTTGAAATCATGGCAAGTGGGGTTAGTTCCTTTATAAACTTTTTTCTCTAATGGTTTGCTCAAATCAGCAGCCTTCTTGATGCCTTTGTAGACATACACATAGAGTTCTCGGCCATGGTTGAAGCAAATTCGTTCTCCTTGATCTGTAAGGGTGACCAAAGAGACGCGTACTTGTGGAGGCGTTTGTCCCTGAGGTTGGTAACCTACTCGGTTTGGTCTAGAATATTCACTTAAGGTCATAAGACGATAGGTGCCTTCTCTAGTGACGAACTGGGTCTTAACATCTCCGGGTTCACCGATTGTACGATCCAGAGCTCGTTCTCCAGCTTCCAATAGGGACTGGTTACATAAAGTGTCTGATCTTGCCATTTTGGGGGCTCTTTTATAGCAGCAGTCAAGGCATTACTTCGAGATGAGTGTGGAAGCCGGTCTCTGGAGTCAAACTTGGTGGTTTCGTCAGAAAGTATTTGAAAACATTTTGTACACGTAAATTGATGATGATAAAGTAATCAACACAAACCAAACATTTGTAGGTTATGTTAGGCTTGACTTGACAGTGGCTTGAGCTTAGCTAGCCACAGCAAAGAGCCACAGGCCAGTCGGCAATGTTCGAGTATTTTGGCAGTAATCTTTGGCAGTCAACTCACATGTATTTTTCTTTCAATTTGCGTTTCTGTCGTTTGTCAGTGTAAATTGTCAATTAGATCATAGATTGTCAAAAAAATACATTCCATGGATTTGAGAGATTTCAGTTTAGTTAGGTTATGTGTTATTGTTTTTTTTTTATTTTGTTAAGATCTTGAATTTCTGATATACATACTTGGTCCTGGACTGCTTCCTGACAAAACAATGGCAAATCCAAACGATGAGGACACTGAGAAAATATCCGGACCGATCGAGAATGCATGGGAGATGAAATTACCAGATTTTAAACCAGAACACAACCCTCATGGTCTACTAGAAGAAAGCAGTTTCGCTACGTTATTTCCTCAATACAGAGAACACTATTTGAGACAAGTATGGCCATTAGTTCAGAAAACCTTAGGGGAACATTTCATAAAAGCAGAGCTAGATGTTGTGGAAGGTAGTATGACAGTACGAACTACAAGGAAAACCTGGGACCCTTATGTGATTGTGAAAGCTAGAGATATGATCAAATTGATGTCTAGGAGTGTACCATTTGAACAAGCTAAAAGGGTGTTGGAAGATGAAGTAGGTTGTGATATTATCAAAATAGGTAAACTCACAAGGAACAAGGAGAAATTTGTTAAAAGAAGACAACGTCTAATAGGTCCTAATGGTTGCACCTTGAAGTCTATAGAACTTCTCACCAACTGTTATGTGTTGGTACAAGGACAAACAGTATCAGCTTTGGGGCCTTACAGGGGGCTACAGCAGGTTAGGAAAATAGTAGAAGACACCATGAAAAATGTACATCCTATCTACAATATCAAAGCTCTCATGATAAAGAGAGAATTGGCCAAAGATCCTAAACTCAAAAATGAAAACTGGGAAAGGTTTCTACCAAAGTTTGTCAATAAGAATATTAGCAAGCGCAAGCAACCTAAGAAAAAGAAGGAGAAGAAACCATATACACCATTCCCACCACCTCAGGAAGCTAGTAAAATTGACAAAGAATTAGAATCTGGTGAATTTTTCCTTAGCAAAACTCAGAAAAGAGCCAGGAAACAAAAGGAGCAGGATGAGAAGCATGCAGAAGCTGCTAAGAAACGTGAAGAAAGAAGAAATTTATCTTTTGTACCCCCTGAAGAACCAAGTACTTCAAAGGGGATTAAACAAGATAATACTGTAAATATAGCTGCACTCAAGGAAAAAATTGCAAAGGCTAGAAAAGGCACAAAAATATTCAACAAGCCCAAAGAATAATATTGTTTTCATATTATATTCATGTTAATAAAGCAATAAAAAATAGAAAGCAAGTTTTATCTTCTTTATTGAGATAACTTATTATTAAATGTTTATAGCTTCCATGGTATTTTTATCAAGAATGCTCTATTTGGAAAATATTAATGAATAAAAAATAGGAAACAAACACAATCATTAGTAATTTATTGAATAAATCATAACATATGTATACAAATTATTTACAAAATATGCTATGCTAAAAAATGGTAGATCCACATGAAATAAAACCAACTTTAATTAATTTCTGATGAAAGTTGTTAAGAAAGGCCCAAATTAAAAATGAAATTGTACATTAACTAAGTCAGATATGTTTAAAATTTATGAATTCATACAAGTGGTATAATTGAATCAACTGCATAAATTAAAAATAACACAAAATAAACTTGCGACTCCACTTCCTCAAAAGAACTATCACAAAGTTCAATATCTGGGCAATCTTAAAACCTACTTACAACCACATATGTAAACAAAAATTAAAAAGTAACATTTTGTATTATTTTTGATTGGCTCACTCAAGTATGAATGGCGAATATCTAACGCATGGCTATATAAAAATAAATTGACCCTTTTTCTTCAACATTCCCTCCTTCCGACCTAGTCATAATCTCTTCTCATATTTAACTACTGCAATGACAATTTCAAGCTACTATGCAACAATCTGTTTCAAAGTGCAATTCCACTACATTTAATCCACTGAATCTTCATGAAACCACACTAAAGTCGATATTTAAAAAAAAGCTGAATATAATTTGAACATCAGAATTTGAACCATTTCGGAATAAGAGACAATGCGAATTTAGATACAAACAAATATTTAATTCGAGTTTCAGATTAATTTGGAAAACTAAGAAATCAATGGAACAAACATTTAAAAAATAATCAGGTTCTTGATGAGGGTTGAAGCAGACCAAATTCTGAATCAGAATATAAAATGATGACCTAGTCCGAAGAACCATGCAAATTCAGTTTTTTTTTCAAAATTAATTTCCATAGGTCAATCATTATCAACCTTACCATCTAAAACCTTACCATCTAAACTGACAACACTCCAACACAAGACTCTAATCTAAGTGATACTTTCATTGGCAAGAAAATATCAAAACCAAAAATTAAACATATCAAACTAACGAAATAATTGTGACCAGTTACTGAATAATTCTTGTCTACGTGGTTGCTTACGGTTTCATTTATTTCGTTATCTCGAAACTGTAGTAAATAAAATGAACTCCCTATACCGGGCCTCGTTAATTCCTTGCCTATGCCAGCATCAAGAACTCTCCAACCTCGCGAATTGTCACCAAAACATGGAGTAAGTACTTGTCTTTCGCGTTCGAATTCACCTCCATTGCGTACTCAACGCTCTCGGCGGCAAAAATTGGTAACCTCCCCACTTCACAGAGCAAACACGTAACGCGCATGAGCAGGTATACCTCTCCTTACACCCGCCAGGAAATTTGGCTGCTACATGTCTGAGGTCTAATAATAAAAAAGATCAGATGGCTCGACTTCGGTATACCTGCATGTGAAGCTGAGACAATGCTAAGCCATGCGGCTTTAGAAGTTATCTCCAAGCTGTGGTTTTCGAAAATATTCGAGGTTGACAAGCCATCAGCCATGTAGTAACCGAAGTTCCTGGCGTGAGTCACTGTATGATAATCTGAAGAAAAAATTGGAATATCTACAATAGTTTTTAACGATATCTTGAAATATTAAAATCCAAAATAGCGTTCATAAGAAAAATAAGTTGTTAGCTGATTAATATTATTGAAAAAGCGATGCCAAATTCGAATTATGGACAAAAAACTGTTTGAATGATGTATTGATTAGGTAGTAAGATCAAGGCGAATTTATTTCATCAACTGTCATTTTTCAATCATTATCGTCTTCACTAGATATGTTGAAAGTAATTATTTATATTTCACCATTTATGCTCACAAATCAATTTTTTTCAATTAACTATTCTTCGAAATATAGCTGCTGCGATTAGAGACTGGTATATTCCATCCCTTTCATGATGGCAACACTACTGTCGAACCTTGTTTCCACGACGTGGTACATTCTTAACCACTTGAAATGGTGAAAAATTGTTTGATTTGTAATTTGAAGCAGGTACTTTTTGGTCCGAGGTATAAATCCTCCTCCAGTTTACCGTGAAAAATTCAAAAACTAAAATCACAAATTATCGTTTTTCTGGGTAAAACTTCGTTTGTCGCACTCCTATGAGTTCGGAAAAAATTTTTGGTGGAACTTACGTATTTTGACCTCCTGATCACTAATCTGAAGTCAAAACGCGGCGGTCTCAAGTATTTTCGGAGATATGGCTTCATTTTGTCTCAAAAATGCACCATTTCACATCTCTATTTAAAATTCTCCCTTCTTTGAACCAAAACATCACACATGCTCACATTCACTTGTTTCCAACACTTTTTTGCATAAAAAACTGTTATTTTTACAAAAATTCGCCCTTCTTCAAAAAGAAAACAAAACATCTTTTTTAACTGATTTTCTGGTTATTTTCATTTGAGATGTTGGCAACGTCTTACCATGAGCCAAACAATCACGTTGCCAACATCATAAATACAAATTACCAGAAAATCAGTGTAAAAAGGTTGTTTTGTTTACATTTCAAAGAAGGGTGAATTTTTTGGAAAATAATAGTTTTTTTCTGCTGAGAAGGTTTGGAAACAAGTAAATATATGCGTGTATAGTGTTTTGGTTCAAAGAAGGGTGAATTTTGTGTATTCCTAATAGCAGAAATTTGACATGTCAAATATGGTGCATTTTTGAGACAAAATGAAGCCATATCTCCGAAAATACATGAGACCGCCGCGTTTTGACTTCAGATTCGGGATCAGGTCAAAATACGTAAGTTACACCAAAAAATTTTTCTGAACTCATAGGAGTGCGACAAACGAAGTTTTACCATTTATTCATGACATAATCACCATTAAACCCCCCCCCCCCATCCCCAATGACATCAAAAATGAGCAGAATAGAGACCCCCACCCCCCATTTGGTTCTTATTTTTATTTAATACTTGAATGACCCCAGAATATCTATGACATTTTGTAAAACTGCATTTTTAGAATCAATAAGTGTTTCTTCTTCTGTTAGGAAATAACTACTTCTTTATGGTGTATCTGGAAAAAGTGAAAAAATTGTACTTGAATGCAAGTTTTACCTGTATATACTGAACTTCCTGTTTGAAATCTACAGTTGGCAAATCTTTCTTCAAGAATATACCATCTAATGTGGTTTGCTTCTGGATTTTATTCACAGAAGTTTTGGCAGCATTCTTTGAAATATTTTCGTAAACACTACTATCGATTATATCTGCTGACCTGCTCAATTCAGTAGAAATATTTGCAATTTCTTTCTGCAAATCAAAGGTGTCCTCGATCTCACCATCAGTTTCATCATATTCGATCATCTTTCAGCCGTGTTTTCTGTTTGCTGTACCAAATATGTGTACCTACTATTTATCCCTGTGAAACTGCCCTGCTTGCTCTACCAAAAACGAAGTTTTACCATATATTTGTATAACAAAATAGCTTGAAGACCATTAAAATGTTATGATTGAAAAAGGGGTTGTTCAAGTATTACATAAGCAGATTTTAAGCCATTTCAACCCTCCCCCCACCCCCCTGTCAGCGAAAATAAGTCAAGCCACTACCCCTCTGTAGAAGTCACAGGAAAGACAAGTTTGATACACCCGATATATGGACCAAAGATGTATACTTTGAGATATAATTGTCAATATTTTTACATTGAATTTTCAATTTGTTGTTTGATATAAAATACATATCTTTACGAACGTGCCTCATTTGGAGTGTGTATTTTACATTGGTCCTTCGAGTAAAGAACGATTGTACAAAAATATGGAAGAAAATCAACCACTTGCGCAACGAAGGAGCAATAGGAAGACTAAGGGGATTCCACCAAGAAGATTTATGCAGTCTGCATCGTGCGATGCTAGGATAGCTTCAAGTAGTCTACGATCCCTACCTGAAAATGATCCTTTGAATGTAGAACGTACTATTGTTGAGCAAACTGACTCTGTGAGTGTTTCAGAACATCACAAAGATAGTGTTACTCAGAAAATCTCTCAAGGTAAATCCAAAAGTAATTCAATTTCTTCGAGAAAATTAATTTGGAGCTTGAGTTGTTGAGGAAACAGAGAGAACTATCAGAAGAAGAAGCTCGAGAAAAAATGAGAGCTATCAATAAAAAACAAGAAATTCTAAGAAAAGAAATGGATCTCCAAAAGCATTTAATTGAAGCGAGATCTTGTAGTAACCGTAGTAATAGCCAGTCTGTCGTTGCTAGGAGTCTCTATGGTGATTCACAATATTTTGGAAATTGGATAAATGATGCTAGACAGTGTGTTGTCGCCGAGGATCCGGTTTATTCAACCGAGCAAGAGGTTTATACAAGCAAACAGAATGCAGAACATGTTCCTTTGGTGGAAGAAGGAGGAAAAGACACTGATAGAACTATTCTACTCGATATAGCAAAACGGTGTATCGATAACTCTGCAGTTACGAACAAGCTATTGCTTCGGCAGAAAATCAGGGACCTCACTCATTTCTCTGGCGAATTAATGGAATGGCCAATCTTTATTAACGAATATAGGCGAACTACTGAAGCCTATAATTTGAGCGATGAAGAAAATTTGATAAGGTTGGACCGATCTTTGAAAGGCAAGGCGAGAGATACAGTGCGAGCATTGCTTACTTCACCTAAAAATGTCCAGAAGATAATAAGTATGTTGGAGATGAATTTTGGTAGATCCGAATGGATTATCATCTCTTTAATAGACAAAGTAAAAAAAATGCCTATTATTCGTGAGGACAAGTTGTTGGAATATAGCATTAATTTTTCAAACGCAATTAATAATATGGTAACAACGATGAACAGTGTTGATGGTGAAATGTATTTGTTCAATCCAGATCTGCTTTGTAATATTGTGGAGAAATTACCATCAATCCAAAAATATAGTTGGTCGAAGTGGAAAAATACACTTGAGCTTCAGAAAAAACGCATCTCCCTCGAAGACTTTGCAGAATGGTTTGAGGGCGAGGTGAATTGTATGGCAGCAATCAGCAATCCACTACAAAAATCGAAATGTGTTTCTCACAAAGAAACTGTCATGATTTCTAAGAAAAATGATGACAAAAATGAAACTGGATCATCTATCTGTGGATTTTGTAAAAAACCAAACCATAAAATGATCGGTTGTGGAGAATTTTTGAAGAAATCTATAGAAGAAAGAAGGGCTGCTGTCTTGGAACGTAAATTATGTTTCATATGTTTGAAAATTGGCCATACTGCCAACAGATGCTACCACCAGAAATCGAGATGCGGAGAAAACGGATGTCGAGGAAGACATAACAAGTTGTTACACATAGAAAAATCTGAATCGACTGAAATCATAACACCTGGTACAACAATAAATAAAGCCGACAATTTTTGCGCCAAAGTGTCAACAAAGTCTGATAACATGGTACTTCTGAGAATCGCACCTGTTATCTTACATGGTCCAACAGGGAAAGTTCAAATTCATGCCTTATTCGATGAAGGATCGACGTGTTCGATGATTGAAGAGTCCTTGGCAGAAATGTTAGCTCTTTCAGTTCCAACTATGCCATTATGCTTTCAATGGACTAACGGCATTACTCACCATGAAGAAGAATCGAAGCTCGTTTCTCTACGCATTTCATCTGGGAATTTGGATGTTCCAGTGGAGTACAGGGTGAATCGCATTCGTACTGTCAAGAAATTGAGTCTTCCCAGTCAGGATTTTGATGAGAACGAAATGATGAGAAGATTTCCTTACTTGGATTATGACATTCTTAAATCTATCAGCAAAGCTGAACCTCAACTATTGATAGGGCAAGACAATTGCGACTTGATTGTCCCGAGAAAAATAGTACAGGCCAGATACAACCAGCCTATAATGTCCAAATCGAAGTTAGGTTGGACAGTTCATGGGAATTGTGATAGTCATGTTGAAATTGATCAAGAACTTCACAATATTGTAAAAGATATCTTTCGACTAGAATCTTTTGGAATAAACCAATTTAACGAAGTAGTAAAATCTGTGGAGGACAAAAAAGCCATAAAAATTTTGGAAAATACAATAAGAAAAGTTGATGCTCATTATGAAATTGGACATTTATGGAGAAATGAAGAAGAAACATTGCCAGATAGTCGGAAGACTGCCATGAACCGCTTATTGTGTATGGAGAGAAAGATGAGTAAAGACAAAGAATTTGAAATGCAATATTGTGAAAAGATAGCAGAGTATGTGAAAAAAGGATATGCTACAAAGTTGAATGAAACACAGATTATAGACAGTCCTAAAAGTTGGTATCTTCCACATTTCGCTGTGTGGAACGTCAATAAGCCTGAAAAAATACGACTAGTTTTTGATGCTGCTGCAAAGAGTTTTGGAAACAGTCTAAATGATTTTTTGCTGCAAGGTCCAGACTTAGTTCCGTCTTTGATATCAGTATTATGGCGATTTAGACAAGAACGGATAGCTTTCAACGGCGATATCAAGGAGATGTTCCACCAGGTGGGAATAAGAAAGGAAGACAGGTGCGCACAGGAGTGGAAGAAATCGAGAGAGCGTCGAAGTTATGGATCACTAAGTCACAGATGGAATCATTTGAAGAGGAAATTCGAGAATTAGAAATGAAGAAATGCGTATCAAAGACTAGTCGACTTCTAAAACTATCAGTTTTTCTGGACAATGATGGTATAGTGCGTGTTGGAAGTAGATTAACTGATATTGACATTGATTATGACTCAAAATTTCCAATAATTTTATCACCTGACAATAAGTATACGAAACTTCTCATTGATCATTATCACATGAAAGCAGGCCACATTGGCATAGAAACAGTGGTTAATGATCTTCGTATGAAATATTGGATCATGCATATACGAGCAGCTGTGAAGAAGAGTTTCAGAGCATGTCAAGTTTGCAAGATAAGAATGTGCAAACCAGTTCCACCAGAAATGGGAAATTTGCCAAAAGAAAGAGTCGAACCCTATATATTTCCATTCACGTACGTAGGGATAGATTTTTTTGGTAGAGCAAGCAGGGCAGTTTCACAGGGATAAATAGTAGGTACACATATTTGGTACAGCAAACAGAAAACACGGCCTTGTGAAAATCGAACGATTAAACAATACAGTACTCCTGAAAGATCGAGTGAAAGATGATCGAATATGATGAAACTGATGGTGAAATGAAGCAGACACAGTTGAATTATCAAATGATTCAGACACACTTGAATCAGATATTGATGAAAGTAATATTGAAATTGATGACACTTTTGATTTGCAGAAAGAAATTGCAATATTTCTACTGAATTGAGCAGGTCAGCAGATATAATCGATAGTAGTATTTACGAAAATATTTCAAAGAATGCTGCTAAAACGATTCCTCGATATTACTTCCCAGGCAGTAGCATAGTGAGAGATGTTGATTTGCATGTTTTTGCAGATGCAAGCGATAAAGCTTATGCAACAATAGCTTTTTTCTCTTTGGTGGAAGATGAAAATGCTGCTACATCATTTGTATCATCCAGATTCAAGATAGCTCCTTTGAACCAACAGACTATACCAAAATTAGAGCTACAAGCAGCAGTTCTAGCATGTAGAATGGCAAAAACAATAAGGACCGAGATAGAATATCATATACGAGAAATTCACTTTTGGACAGATTCGATGGTTGTCTTATATCAGATAAGGTCTCAGACTAGACGGTTTCCAATCTTTGTTTCCTGTTGAATTGCTGAAATACTGGAAGAGACGGATTCTTCACAATGGCACTGGGTACCTTCAGAACTGAATATAGCTGATCAAGCAACCAAAGAAATGAACATTCTGAATTTGTCATCCAATAGCAGCTGGTTCAACGGACCTGAGTTTTTGAAGCATGGAAGAGACTCTTGGCCTGTGGAACCGAAGAAAAAAGATATTGATATCAAAGAAGATATAGTTCTAGTCCACAACAATATCGGATCCATGTCTTGTTTACCAGATATAACTAGATTCTCTAAATGGATTAGACTGATTCGATCAACAGCATGGGTTGTATTCGCCGTGAAACAGTGTTGTTTACCCAAAGCAGATAGATCAAAGACTCTTACTTTAGGAGTGGAAGAAATCGAGAGAGCGTCGAAGTTATGGATCACTAAGTCACAGATGGGGAATCATTTGAAGAGGAAATTCGAGAATTAGAAATGAAGAAATGCGTATCAAAGAATAGTCGACTTCTAAAACTATCAGTTTTTCTGGACAATGATGGTATAGTGCGTGTTGGAAGTAGACATTGATTATGACTCAAAATTTCCAATAATTTTATCACCTGACAATAAGTATACGAAACTTCTCATTGATCATTATCACATGAAAGCAGGCCACATTGGCATAGAAACAGTGGTTAATGATCTTCGTATGAAATATTGGATCATGCATATACGAGCAGCTGTGAAGAAGAGTTTCAGAGCATGTCAAGTTTGCAAGATAAGAATGTGCAAACCAGTTCCACCAGAAATGGGAAATTTGCCAAAAGAAAGAGTCGAACCCTATATATTTCCATTCACGTACGTAGGGATAGATTTTTTTGGTAGAGCAAGCAGGGCAGTTTCACAGGGATAAATAGTAGGTACACATATTTGGTACAGCAAACAGAAAACACGGCCTTGTGAAAATCGAACGATTAAACAATACAGTACTCCTGAAAGATCGAGTGAAAGATGATCGAATATGATGAAACTGATGGTGAAATGAAGCAGACACAGTTGAATTATCAAATGATTCAGACACACTTGAATCAGATATTGATGAAAGTAATATTGAAATTGATGACACTTTTGATTTGCAGAAAGAAATTGCAATATTTCTACTGAATTGAGCAGGTCAGCAGATATAATCGATAGTAGTATTTACGAAAATATTTCAAAGAATGCTGCCAAAACGATTCCTCGATATTACTTCCCAGGCAGTAGCATAGTGAGAGAAAATCGAACGATTAAACAATACAGTACTCCTGAAAGATGATCGAATTATAGATCGATTTATAGAAAGATGGCGTCGAGTGATGCGCACGTGAAAGAGCTCTGCTCTATAAATGATGGAAATTTTAAAGAAAAAATGTTCAAATGTTGCCAAAAAACTACCAACGTTTCAGTATGTGTAAAGTGTGGTTCAGTTTTTCATTTATTCTGTGCAGCCAGGAAAAAGCAGAAATGTGAGAAATTATGTGATACAAGAATCATCTGCGAGGTGTGTAAAATTCCGCAAAATAATAAAAATGAAGACCAAGTCAATCAAGAAGAAAATGCAATTATGATAAAATCAGAAATCAACTTCCTAAGGAAAATATTATTGGAGAAAGAAGAAAAATATCAAATTCTACTTGAAAACAATAAATTGCTAAAGAGAACGAATGAATTGCTTGAAGAAAAAATCAAACAAAAACCATGTGAATCTCGGATAAACGAAGTTGACCTCCAAAGAAGAAAAAAACTCAACCTACAACAGTCATGAATAACCTAGACAATTCCAAACAAATTGAACCGGCAGTGGCTACTACTCGAACATTGGAATCTCCGCGGGATCTAATATCTCCGCAACATATCAAGACGGCAATAACACAAGCCCAAAACGACACAATAATGAACAAGGTCCAACACTTGGCTCAAACTTCCAGTGAAAAACATGTACAGAATGATGAAGGTTGGTCTCAGGTGGCCCACAAGAGAAAGAGGAAATTCCTGGTAGGAAATACAGAGTCGAGTACAATAGAGACTATCCCAAGAAAGGTTTACCTACATGTCACTAGGTTAAAAACAGGAACTAAGCCGGATGACCTCAAGATGTTTCTGAATAGTAAACTACCGGGGGTAAAGTGTGAGGTACACCCTTCTAGGAAACCTGAATTGTATTCCTCCATGAAGGTCATCATCGATCGAGAATTACTTAATGAAGCATGGAAACGTGAAACGTGGCCAAATGGATCCATGATATCGTTTTTTTCGATGAAGAGGAGGCCAACAGAAGTGATGGATCCTCACCTTCAGGAATCTTGAATAGCTCTACTAGACAGACGGAGGATTATACACTCCCAAATCAAGTGCCTATCACCGAATCTCAAGGGGAAGACTACTCTATTTTGCACTCTCACAGAAAAAAATCAATCTGTGATGGTAAGATCGCTAACAATCCACATAATTTTACAATCATAAGTGTAAATGTACAGTCTTTAATGAACAAAATGAACAGAATTGAGGTAATCTTAAGTGACAACAGTAAAGATATTTTATGTTTCTCTGAAACGTGGTGTAATGAGATGAATATCAAGACAATTTGTTTTGATGACTATTGTAAAGCGACATGGTTTAACAGAACTGAAAAAATTCACGGAGGTGTTATAATATTTGTTAAAAACTATATAGACTTCAATGTTTCTTCGTCCCTGAATGATATGGCTGAGGAGATACATTTCGAATGTTGTAATATCTCATTTGTTCTCCAAAACTCCCGCTATTGTCTATTAAATATTTATAGATCACCCGAAGGCAATTTCGAGACTTTCATAAGCAAATTATTCATGGCTCTAAACTACTGTATTGTTCACTTTGATAACGTTTTGATTTGCGGAGACTTTAATATAGATTTTTTAAAAGAAACACGAGAAAAAGCTGCACTGAATGACCTTATTGAAAGTTTTCATTTGATTTGCCAAAATGCAGAAGCTCCTACACGAGTTTTTGTAGATAAAAACGGTAAAATGACTAAAACAAAAATTGACTACTTTCTTACAAATTGTTCTACCGAATATAAAGAAAATATCGTAGATTTCAACATTGCAGACCACCTTGGGATCGAGGTATTGATCAATGTTAAGAAAGCGGCTTATAGTGAGACACAGGTAAATTCAACAAATACCGTCAAATTCAGAAACATGTCAGACCGACAACTAGAAAGTTTGCAGGAAAGGTTGAGCTATGAAAATTTTGAGTCTGCTTATGAATGTCTTGACGATATCAATTTAGCATATAAGATATTTCTCAATACTGTTTCCTATTATGTTGATGTAATATGCCCAATGAAAACTGTCAAAACATCTCTGAAATCGAAAAATAACAATAAATGGGTAACAGAAGAAATTAGGCGGATGGGAGTGGAATTAAAGAACATGTTTTGGCTGACAAAAAATTCCGATGATGTCAATTTGCATGTTAGCTATAAAGAAGCAAAAAAAATATGAAAATAAAATCAACCATACAAAAAAATTATCTTTCCAAAAAAGTTTACAAACTAAGAATCCACAACAAAAACAGAAATTTATATGGAAAACTGTTAACAAAAAAACCGGGAAAATGTCCCATCCAAGTAATATTGAAAAAATTTAAATTTCAGGAAAAACTATTGTAAATCAAATTGAAATTGCCGACGCTTTTGCCACATATTTTGCATCAACCGCACTAAATGCAATCCAAGCTCACTTCGGTTGTGATACTTTCAATCTCTCTACAGTGATGAAGGTTGACAAAACATTTTATTTTTCCCCAGTGGATGCTTCGGAAGTGATGACGGCCATTAACTCTCTGAAAAACGGTAACACTATAGGAACTGACTGCATTTCTACAAAGATTATAAAGACAATAGGACACAGTTGAATTATCAAATGATTCAGACACACTTGAATCAGATATTGATGAAAGTAATATTGAAATTGATGACACTTTTGATTTGCAGAAAGAAATTGCAATATTTCTACTGAATTGAGCAGGTCAGCAGATATAATCGATAGTAGTGTTTACGAAAATATTTCAAAGAATGCTGCCAAAACGATTCCTCGATATTACTTCCCAGGCAGTAGCATAGTGAGAGATGTTGATTTGCATGTTTTTGCAGATGCAAGCGATAAAGCTTATGCAACAATAGCTTTTTTCTCTTTGGTGGAAGATGAAAATGCTGCTACATCATTTGTATCATCCAGATTCAAGATAGCTCCTTTGAACCAACAGACTATACCAAAATTAGAGCTACAAGCAGCAGTTCTAGCATGTAGAATGGCAAAAACAATAAGGACCGAGATAGAATATCATATACGAGAAATTCACTTTTGGACAGATTCGATGGTTGTCTTATATCAGATAAGGTCTCAGACTAGACGGTTTCCAATCTTTGTTTCCTGTTGAATTGCTGAAATACTGGAAGAGACGGATTCTTCACAATGGCACTGGGTACCTTCAGAACTGAATATAGCTGATCAAGCAACCAAAGAAATGAACATTCTGAATTTGTCATCCAATAGCAGCTGGTTCAACGGACCTGAGTTTTTGAAGCATGGAAGAGACTCTTGGCCTGTGGAACCGAAGAAAAAAGATATTGATATCAAAGAAGATATAGTTCTAGTCCACAACAATATCGGATCCATGTCTTGTTTACCAGATATAACTAGATTCTCTAAATGGATTAGACTGATTCGATCAACAGCATGGGTTGTATTCGCCGTGAAACAGTGTTGTTTACCCAAAGCAGATAGATCAAAGACTCTTACTTTAGGAGTGGAAGAAATCGAGAGAGCGTCGAAGTTATGGATCACTAAGTCACAGATGGGGAATCATTTGAAGAGGAAATTCGAGAATTAGAAATGAAGAAATGCGTATCAAAGAATAGTCGACTTCTAAAACTATCAGTTTTTCTGGACAATGATGGTATAGTGCGTGTTGGAAGTAGACATTGATTATGACTCAAAATTTCCAATAATTTTATCACCTGACAATAAGTATACGAAACTTCTCATTGATCATTATCACATGAAAGCAGGCCACATTGGCATAGAAACAGTGGTTAATGATCTTCGTATGAAATATTGGATCATGCATATACGAGCAGCTGTGAAGAAGAGTTTCAGAGCATGTCAAGTTTGCAAGATAAGAATGTGCAAACCAGTTCCACCAGAAATGGGAAATTTGCCAAAAGAAAGAGTCGAACCCTATATATTTCCATTCACGTACGTAGGGATAGATTTTTTTGGTAGAGCAAGCAGGGCAGTTTCACAGGGATAAATAGTAGGTACACATATTTGGTACAGCAAACAGAAAACACGGCTGAAAGATGATCGAATATGATGAAACTGATGGTGAGATCGAGGACACCTTTGATTTGCAGAAAGAAATTGCAAATATTTCTACTGAATTGAGCAGGTCAGCAGATATAATCGATAGTAGTGTTTACGAAAATATTTCAAAGAATGCTGCCAAAACTTCTGTGAATAAAATCCAGAAGCAAACCACATTAGATGGTATATTCTTGAAGAAAGATTTGCCATCTGTAGATTTCAAACAGGAAGTTCAGTATATACAGGTAAAACTTGCATTCAAGTACAATTTTTTCACTTTTTCCAGATACACCATAAAGAAGTAGTTCTTTTCTAACAGAAGAAGAAACACTTATTGATTCTAAAAATGCAGTTTTACAAAATGTCATAGATACTCTGGGGTCATTCAAGTATTAAATAAAAATAAGAACCAAATGAGGGGTGGGGGTCTCTATTCTGCTCATTTTTGATGTAATTGGGGATGGGGGGGGGTTTAATGGTGATTATGTCATGAATAAATGGATACATAGTAGACATTTTTGTTTAATCGAAGATACTTGCTTAAGAATAAGGAATTTCGTGAATATATGCAAATGCCTATGCAAGCTTATAAAGGAGGGGTAGTGGCTTGACTTATTTTCGCTGACAGGGGGGTGGGGGGAGGGTTGAAATGGCTTAAAATCTGCTTATGTAATACTTGAAAAACCCCTTTTTCAATCATAACATTTTAATGGTCTTCAAGCTATTTTGTTATACAAATATATGGTAAAACTTCGTTTGTCGCACTCCTATGAGTTCAGAAAAATTTTTTGGTGGAACTTACGTATTTTGACCTCCTGATCCCGAATCTGAAGTCAAAACGCGGCGGTCTCATGTATTTTCGGAGATATGGTTTCATTTTGTCTCAAAAATGCACCATATTTGACATGTCAAATTTCTGCTATTAGGAATACACAAAATTCACCCTTCTTTGAACCAAAACACTATACACGCATATATTTACTTGTTTCCAAACCTTCTCAGCAGAAAAAAACTATTATTTTCCAAAAAATTCACCCTTCTTTGAAATGTAAACAGAACAACCTTTTTACACTGATTTTCTGGTTAGGTTAGGTTAGGTATTTATGATGTTGGCAACGTGATTGTTTGGCTCATGGTAAGACGTTGCCAACATCTCAAATGAAAATAAGCAGAAAATCAGTGAAAAAAGATGTTTTGTTTACTTTTTGAAGAAGGGCGAATTTTTGTAAAAATAACAGTTTTTTATGCAAAAAAGTGTTGGAAACAAGTGAATGTGAGCATGTGTGATGTTTTGGTTCAAAGAAGGGAGAATTTTGTCTTTTTAATAGATTAAATTAGAGATGTGAAATGGTGCATTTTTGAGACAAAATGAAGCCATATCTCCGAAAATACTTGAGACCGCCGCGTTTTGACTTCAGATTAGTGATCAGGAGGTCAAAATACGTAAGTTCCACCAAAATTTTTTTCCGAACTCATAGGAGTGCGATAAACGAAGTTTTACCTTTTTCTGCTTCTGCGATATTTCCAGAACCATTGCAGACATCCCAAATTCGCGATAGAAATCAACACTTAGCGCTAACTCATGGAAACAACTCGAGCTTCTCGGAATGGTATGCGTTTTCGTATTGGTGACATTTGCGTCATTGTGACATTACTGACATTTGTGTCATCGCCTCGATAGTCTGTGAAAACCATTGAACTCAATTCAATGCCACCAAAGATATCTTACCGCGGGTGTTTCCACAATTCACCGCTAGATAACGCACAAAACCGCCAAACAGACGTCACGTTTAATGACACCCACTAAAGGTGTCTTACCGCGAATGTTTCCACAAGTCACCGCTAGATGGCGCACAAAACCGCCCAGAGGTAGAGTGTTGTGCCATTAAAAGGGGTAGCATACCGTGAATATTTTCACAAGTCACCGCTAGATGGCGCGCGTCTGCCGTGCAAAGCGGGGGGGGAAACAGTCGCCCGACGGCGGCGGCGGCGCCCCGTGGCGTCGCGACGGGGGGCGGAGAAAGGCGGCGGGGGCGGGGCCAGCGGGGGGCGGGGTCACTGGCCGCCGAGCAGGTCGACGAGGGAGGCGAAGGCGCACGAGCCGAGGCCGGCACTGGACATGAGACGCACCAGCTGTTCGGCGTGCGCAGACGCCACTTCGAGGGGCGGCTTGCGCGGCTTGTTGTTCGAATCTGGAGGAAGATTCGGTCAGCTTTATGTACGATGGGCAAAAGTGTGGAACCAAGTGAATATCTCGGCAACCGTTTATTAAATTTTTTGAATTTTTGTGCACAGTAATTTAAAAAATGGCGAATTCGAAATTTTTATCGCCAATGTTGCCAAGTTTTCAAGTTTTTCTGAAATTCTTGTCAACGAAAACAAAAAATTAATATGTTTCAAAACTACCACTTCTGAAACTAAACGTCTTTAATCATAAATTTTCGATGGATATCCTTAATAATAATTGTTCAAATTGATGTCTCAATCTCAAAACTTTTTTTCTACCATTATCATACAGACTAACAATCATTTTTTTGTTCGATAACAAGGCGAGATACGTCAAAAACGCAAGGGATGAAAAAAGTTTATTTCTGATTTGCAGGACTTGAAAAAATAATGAAACATCGAAAAAAGCAGTGGCGCACACTTTCTTCAAATGGAAATATCAACTGCAACCTCTTCCGTGACGCCACTGGACTATACATTGCCAATTTAATCATACTCGAAGATATGTTCCAGTGATACGAATAACTTTACCAAATTTCAAAAAAATTCGTATTCTCATCTTCGAAATTTTGAAGATAAAGCAACATTTTTTGAAACTTCAAAATATCGCTATCAGTATCAGATATTTTGCGTTTTGTCAAGAACTGTCAAAATATTTTGTATATATTGAAACATATCATTTCCAAAGCACACGGTGATATTGTTAAATAAATTGAACTGCTGTTGATTTTAGAGCAATTATATGTAAATTAATTCACAATTATCTAGTCTAATAATTTCAACGATTGCACGCGGCCATGGCATTACACACTGTAATGCCATGGCCGCGAAACTTTTTAACGACCTCAAGATTATTTTGCTTCGGCCGCAAGCGGCCTTGGCTTTAACAGTTATTTCGGTACGTTAAAAAGGTATTTGGCGGCATAAAAATTAGTGTTCTGATCTTCGAGATTTTGAAGACGAAGCAACATTTTTTGAAGCTTCATAGCGGAAACTAAGCGTTTGCGTATGGATTGTAGATGGTGAAATAGCAGGAGAATTGTTGGAAAATGCGATATTAGTATTTTCGCTAGATAAAATGCATAATAAAACATGGTTCATGAATTTAATATGTCTAGTGATCTAATCGAATTTGGGTTCTTGAGGTCAAATTACATAGGTACAGACAAACATTTTCATCAAAATAAACATCACGTAATCAACACATGATCACCCAGTCCAATAATGAAGGATTTTGAAACTAATAAATTGATGTATTGAAGATTTTTTGTAAAAATCGATTACTGATGACGAAAATATACCTACGTCTTTCAATCAAAAAGGGGAAAGAAATGTGGGCATGCAATTTTTTTTCGCGATGAACTCACCTAAAATTGCTGAATTTAAAGATGCACAAACGGACTCCCTTTGTGAGGACTCTAACTGCCAACCGACTGGACTGGTCCAAGGGTTAGAATATGCTAATAAACTGAATGCATCCTAAAAAAAAACGCCATGATCAAGTGTTGGGAGCTAGATGTCAAATCAACTCACCTCTAGCATTTTTTCGTTATTACTACTGCAAATTTTGTCCCCTTTGAGCCTCTGACTCATGCTATATAATTCCTTGCCGAAATCTAGTATCCTTTCTACTGATTGTTTTTGACAGTTCTTTCGACAGGGTAGATCTATTTCTAGAAAAAAAAATCGCCAGTTACAGACGTAATCAAATTTCTGAAAAAAAAAACACCACTTTGAAGTATTTCTCACCCATATCTTCATCGTCAATATCACAGCAGGTGGTTGTATCATCTTTTGTATTGGTCGAGTTGGTGTCATCATGTGAATTACTACTACCGTTCTGGTATCCATTGTTCGAGTTGTTGGATTTACCGTTCATGCAGCTATCTCCATGGCCGTTTTGTACCTGACAAGAAAAAATATTCTAACAAAAATGCTTTTCCGATGAGATGATTACTTCAAATTGGAAAGTCATGCCACATCTGTAAGAACTGTGGACCTTTCTCTGATTATAATATTCGTATCATTTATGGGTGATGAGATTAGTGAGAGACCAAACGCAGATCCTCGCGGAACACCGGAAATATATTTTTTTCGTGCAATCGCACGCGAAGTCAGTATTTCGCGTTCTCAGCACACTCCACGAAATTCAATTTCCAAACCAAAACCAAAAGTCACTTCCAAATTTGCATATCACTTCCAAATTTGACATTTCTAAAATACTACAAAGGCAAGGATTATTTTGTCACAACAATCTTTAAACTCGCCGTAACATTTTTCGTAGTGCCGTTTAGATTTTTCGAAAGCGGCCTCGGCGATAACTGTTCTTTCGGTACGTTAAAAAGGTATTACGCAGCCTAAGCATACAAATAACTACCATTGCAAAGAGGCACAAAAGAAACAAGTTGCAGAAAATAATAACAATGACATTCCTGGGAAAGCTTCAACTTTGCGTTGCTATCCGAAAACATCCAAGGCTACTTTGTTGACCGGTCGCAGAAAAAATGGATTCCCAAAGAAACGAACAACAAATCCATACCTCCTCGGAGGTGTCCATGTCGACGTCATCGCCGTCGTCATCAGCTGCGATGACGGCGCCGTCGCAGTCGCCGTTGCGGGCGGCATTGGAGCGGTTCATCTCCTCCACCGACCTGCCCTTGAGGCCCCGAGGACTCTGTATTACCGTTGCCTGGTGGGCGGGGCTGCCCGCCCTCGGGGCGGCGCCGTGCCCGCCCGCAGACGAATTTTTGCGCGGCACGTCGATGTCAGAGCCGTTTACCTAGGATATTGGTCATCCACAAACATTTTTTTGGGAACAATGTGAAATGCGACATCTGAGCTTGGTGAAGAAACTATTTACTTATCGTCTGCGTCTTACTTGAAAAAACATGTACATTTCTAGGGAAAGATTATTGAAAAGTTTAATAAATCATAAGCAGTCGTAATAAGTGAAAACGAATTCAGAGATGGTGAATTCAATTCACTATTCTGGGCCTAGTTCCAAATCTCTTGATTTCGCCTACATCGAAAAAACGTCTCTAATGGGACTTGCAATATTGCTGAGTTTAGCCGCGATTTAAAAAAAAATGTACAGGTTACTGCAAGTGTCAATATAAAAGTATGAATATTTGATTGTGAATGACATCTTACCGTTCCTAACGATTATATGGAGCCATTTTTCAATAGACCTTAATACAATAATTGACAAGTTCAGCCAACTTTGAGGGAGAGAAAATAATCTGCCCTAGTGTTGTCTTCGTCGTCAAGATTGCAACTTGAAATAACGAAAAAGTTATGATTGCGACGTAAAAAAATAGAAGAAATCTAATAACACATTTATAATGCGTTTGGAGTCATTCAACAATTATAAGCTAACAATGCTAACAAAATATTCTGAATAATTGGAAGTACGAAAACAGAAAACAAGAAAACAAACCAATTATTTACAGGTTATAAACGTCTTTTTTTTTACGTCCCAATCATAACATTTTCATTATTTAAAGTTGCAGTCTTGACGAGAAAGACAACACACTAGGGCAGACATACTTTTTCTCTCTCAAAGCTGGCTGAACTTGTCAATTCAGTAGTACACAAAACTGCCGATATATGATGGGGTCATTAGAATGGAGGAAAAAAATTATCCATAAGCTCAGCATGTGAATATGCTCGGACTCAATTTGAAATTATTACATGAGAATAAAATATCTGTGAATTTTTCAATTTCGCTGTTCAGATCTTGTAGCGCTATAAATGGACTAAAATAACGTCGGAAGGTTAATCGATTTTTCTCCTACTCTATCAAAAGTGGTGAAGTTTTCAGAAAGCTGAAGTCATTATTGTACAGGGTTGCCAGCGGTCAATATAATTCTTGATTATAGGGATTTGTAACGACATTCCTATAGGTTTTTAAAGAATTTATTGGAAGTAGACAATGTTATTAGGAAAGGAAACAACAAGTAGGGTTAGGAATATTATTAAATGGTATTATTTTTACCACTTACCATTTCAACGAACTGACGACATTTGAGCATAAACAAAAGATTCGGGTTGTTTTCGAGCAGGCCGGGGTAGAGACGTGTTGTTTTTTCTATGGCCTCTCCCATCCTACCAGCCAGAACTAATTTCAGAATTCCTGGAAGAAAAAAGTTGACCCTAAATCAAATGAGAATGATCAAAGATATATTATTTATGAAATCAATATCATTGTAAATTTGATTCGGACATCTTCAATTTTGAAATTAGTTTTTCAGGAATAATTCTAGACGACTATGAAAATAGTTTTCTTAACATCGATGAATATTTCAACAAATATTTCATCGCATTCAACTTACTTTGACGATTTTTAATTGATGTTGTATCTTCATTGAATGGCTGTTCGGTTATATGGGCAAATGCTTCAGCTGTGTTACAATAACCGTGGTGGACTAAATATGTAGATACCATACTGAAAATTACAAAAAAATATTATAAATATAATTAATTTCGATGAGTCACAAAAATCTTTATGAAATGGCAATTGGGATGATATTCTGAAAGATTCTGATCCCAATAAACACTACAACAATTTTATACGCAGATTGAATAATCAAATCAATTATTAGATGAAAAAATCACCCAACAAATATAAAAAACAAACCATAGATTAAAAATACTAGATGAATTCAATAAACAGAAGAAAAGAAAGAAAATTGCATGAAATTCAAGAAAATCTAACAAAAACGATACCATTTCGAGTTGTTACCATGAGGTAGCGCTGCGAATATTAAAACGTAACCTCACCGTTTATCAAATTGACAAGTTCAGCCAGTTTTGAGAGAGAAAAAAAATGTCTGCCTAAAGGCATTTTTTTGCGACGAAACGGTTTCAAAGACCGTTTTAAAACAGTTTATACGTCTACGTCATCATTTTATGAGCCGAAAAAATGCAACATTTCAAAATGTCACGTGTCATAGTTATTTAACCTCAGATGATAGTTCGCCATATTGAAACATGATTGAAACGGTCCAGGAGACGCTTTCAAAACGTTTTGAACCAGAATCAAGTGTGACGTCACAAATGGTTCAAGAAAATGGAGTGTTTCAAAACTGTTTCAAATAGTTTCAAAACAGTTTCTCGCAAAAAAATGCCTTTAGTGTTGCCTTTGTCGTAAAGATTGCAACTTTAAATAATGATAATCTTATGATTGGGACCTAAAAAAGAAGAAGACTTACATAACCTGTATGTAATTGGTTCGTTTTTCTTGTATTTTGTTTTCGTTATTCCGATTATTTATAATATTTCGTTAGCATTGTATAGCATCTTATAATAATTGTTGAATGATTCCAAGCACTTTAAAAATGTAACACATTTTGTTTCTCTTCTCTTTTTTTACGTCGCAATCATAACATTTTCGTTATTTCAAGTTGCAATCTTGATGACAAAGACAACACTAACTAGGGCAGACATATTTTTTCTCTCTCAGAGCAGGCTGAACTTGTCTATTGCCTGCAAAAATGCTTATTTCAAAATGATAACACGCCATCATGAATGATTACAAATTGTCTCGTAAATAATTCACAAATAAAAAACTGTATATGAATCTTCTTACTTGTTCAATATTGCTTGCCATTCTCCTTGGCTCTCGGGAACAGGAAAAAGATATATTTCCATCCTGATCCTAGACCTCAGTTCTTTCAACATGTCCTCGATGTCGAACACAAACGGTTCTTGGCCGAAATTGGCGTCCACCACTTCACCAGGTGTTTGTAACCCAACAGTAGGGTACAGATTCGGCTGAAAAGTTAACTTTTGTAGTTCATTCAACCAAGAAGTATAACGATCGACGTCCAAGAAACATCACTAGATTTTTCTCACAGCAAAATCTATGGATTGATGAAACTAGGTAATGTTCTGCACACATTATAATATATAATAATAATAATAATGAAGATTATTCACTATTAATAACAATAATTATCTATAATATGTATCAATCAATCAATCAATCAAAATATCCTTTATTGCCTGAAGATATATATCTTATTGACAAAGTCTTGTAAAAATATAAAAATAAATTTGAATAAGTACAAATACATGTATATATATATAAAACACATAACAGTTTTCGTAAAGTCAAAATACTACACTGAATACAAATTTGAAAAACTCAATTGAAAATCCAACTAACCACTCATGGTTTTATTCAGGTAGTCTTGAACATCATAAAATACTTCTTCTATAAAAATACGTTTGACTGATCTCCTAAAAAAACTGATGGAATCAATAATTCTGATGCTGTCTGGAAGATGGTTATACATTTTAACGGCGTTATAAATTAATGATTTTTTCATCAAATTGGAAGATGGTATGGGTAGTTTAAGTCTGTTATTTTGGCGGGTGGATCCAAGAATTGTATCATAGGCTGATTTATTTTTATGTACCAAGCATACCGTTTCTAGAATAAAAAGAGATGGAGTGGTGAGGAGTTTCTGTTTCTTGAAAAGTTCTTTGCAAGATACTCGAGGTCCAACTCCGCAAATATATCGGTCAGCACGCTTTTGAAGAGCAAAAATCATATTGAAGCGCTGTTTGCTGCAGATTCCCCAAAAAGGGATACCATACCTGATATGCGACTCAATTAAGGCATGGCAAGCTAAAGTAGCAGTTTTCATACCCAATTCGTTAGAGACAACACGTAGAGCATAGCACCCTGAGGACAACTTCTTACTCAGAATATAATGTTGAACGGAAAAATTCCTCAAGTGAAACTTGATGTGAGGTGATAATTTCAAATAAAATACATACCTACACATAAATAAAAAACATTGAATTGAATTGATATATCTCACAAATTCATCATGTTTAGAAAAGAAAAAGACTATCAAATCCTGTACATTGATAAAATGTTTTTTAAATTCTTTCTGCAACCACATCGAAATGTTTCCGATTATATATTATATTAACATAATTTCTCGTAGATTTATTTCTATAGAGTCTTCATTTCGAAGTTATATTATTTTTATATCTTCTTTGATATAAATAATTACGAAATTTATACAATTTTTATTTTTGAAAAAAGAAATCAACTTTCAATGAACACACAATTGAACCAAATAAAATTGTATACTTTTTTGTTAAAGGACATCAATGGTAACATAAAATTTTGATTATATATTACTTGATAATTGTTTTTATCACTTCTAATATATTTAGTAAATTCTGTTTTGCATCACCCCTTCCAATAATACCACAGGTCGGTTGAGACTGTATCAATGGAAAATATAACATTTCAACAAGATATTTATGATATATTAAAAGGATTTTTTTCAAAAACTTGAATTTGGGTAGGAGAATGTGAAAAGTGAAAAATTAGGGATTTTAAGACTGTGGATTGTACAACAAATGAAAATATAACCCAAAAACCACAAAATATTCAAAAAACCAAATACGTATTTCGGCAACTAAGTTGCCATCTTCAGTGGAAACATCAATGAATCTTGAAATAGGTACGTATTTGTTTTTTCTCCAATATTTTGTGGTTTTTGGGTTATATTTTCATTTGTTGTATAGATAATCTGAATTTTTCATCAAGTTGAAAAATTTGATGATCTCATCTCGGATGGATGAGTAGTTTTCTTTAAAACTTACAGGTATATCCCTGAAGGCGATGCCAAGATGATGACCGTTTTTAGTATAGAAAACAGTGTCATCTATCAGGTTCACTCCACAACCGATGACGTCACCAGTGGTGAAAGTAGGACCATAAGGTTGTCCCGTACCGGACGAGCAGAAAGAATGGCCATCGTCACCATGGTAACCGTAAGACTGCTTGTCCCATCCTGAAAAAGAATTACACAGTGACCAGGAATCGGCCCTTTTCTTTCCTGACCCCAAAAACAACAGATGGAAAAGTATCGAAAAATGGATACAGAGGGTGCATTCAACTTCAAGGAAAACTAATTTTATTTCTTATGATTATCTCTGGAATATTTTGAGAAGCAGCGTCAGACTATGGGAAGATGTTTCAGGAAAATGTATAATTTTTTTACAATAACACTATCACGTTTGGAGCATTCACCATTATACTCATATAGTACAAAACACCCGAATATCTCAAAACTCACAACAAAAAACACATTACTAATGATATAAATGTCAATGTTCATAATAATGAAATAATTACATTTGACACCTGTAGACTGAATTTATTTTAGATTAAAATGAAAAGCTTACCTATACAAGATGATTATTATTTCAGCATACTATTTGTATGTTGTTGGAAACAAATATTCAGTTTGTATTCATCAAATGCTTTATTATAAGAATAGTTAAGGAAAAATTCAATAAGTATATGATATTAGACAGAAATTCGTGAATTCAAAATTTCCATACAAGCGAGTCTTACTCTGGTCAAACACAAAAGAAATATGAGAAACAGGCAAGAAAGCATTTCTAAAAAAGCGAAATCGCTGTCTAAGGAAGATATCGTTAAAATCATAGGATCAACTTCGCAGACTAACATAGAAGCAAGAAAAACCTCGAAAAAAACATCTACAACAATCAGCGAATCAACAAAAACAAATCCAAGCATATCTACTTCTGCCCAACAAAAAACCAACAACCAGTAATTCAGCGATATCCACACGAAAAATATAATCATCTATTCCATCTGAATACAGATACAGGGTGTACCAGAATCAAGTTCTGTCAGCTGTGGGAAAATTTGTGCCCAGAACAGGAAGATGAGATTATTAAAACCAAAACTGGTATACTTTTGAAAACCAACCAAGAAAAAGGAAAAATCATAGATATCCTCAAAACAATGGTAGCATTCAAAAATATCACCAACTTCAAAGAAACATCGGCTAATACAAAAACACCAACAGCAACCCCTTCTGCAAGCTACTCGGTGGTCATTGGCTCAGTGGAGTTGGAAATAACAGACACTCAGATCAGTGAACATTTGAACAATCTGAGCCTACAACATCGATTTTGCAAGAGAATCATATCTCAGAAAACTAACCAACCGTCAACACTAATTAGAATAATCAGTAGCACATCAAGCACATTCGAAACTCTGTTGAAAGACGGACTATACTACAAATACAGGCACTACCCTGTATATCCCAGCAAACCTCCCAATCCTATTCCCCAGCCGTGCAACAAGTGTCATTCATTTGATCATCCAGCTGAAAAATGTACAACTCCGCCAAAATGTACTAAGTGCCAAGGTACACATCATTTCTCCCAATGTACATCCAGCTTACAACCCAAATGTGCGGCATGTAATAGTGAAGATCACCAAGCATGGTCGCACAAATGCCCTAAAAGACCAACAGAAGCAGTGCCAGGTGTTCCCAATATCCAAATAAAAACTCTCAACAAAAAATCATTTCAAATGACAACAGAAAAGAGGAAATCAAGAGTACATAGCCCTGTGACAATTCATGATCTTATTATAAACACATATGTAAACGAGCTGAACCGACCCGAAAACAAAAACAGAGAAGAATTGTTACAAAAACTGAGAAAACGATTTAGAAATGATTTCAACATGGATTCTACAGCCGTATTTTCTGCTAACAGAGTTTACATACTTATATTTGACTTAGAGAATGAAGAAGAAATTTCACCTACTGAACCTGTCGACAGTGCATTGAACGTCCAATATGTCAATACAAACTAAATGCAAATTTCTATACTTCAACATCAATAGCTATTCCTCACGTAAATTGATAATAAACAACCTCATAGAAAAGTGTGCTATAGATTGTACAATGTTTGTAGAAAGCAAAACAAATCCCAAAACAAATACATCATATCAAAACTGGGATATAATACAGTTTAATGGCAACAAGATACATAACAAGGTTAGAGGAGGTTATCTCATCCAATCACATCCAAAGATACATATGGGAAGGGCTAACCCACCAGCTATAAACAATCCTCTGAGCGAGTGTCTGCATTTCACCGTTCCATTTGCTGAAGACAAACTCCACATATTTTTAGTTTACATCCACCCCAATGCAAGGATAAAAGAAACCATTTTCACCAAGGCTAACTGTTTCAAATACTCCCTAATAATAGGAGATTTCAACATAAATAACCGCTACAAAAAAAGACAGCTCTCTAACTTCCTAGAAAACTCTTCATTCAAAAAACGTGAAACAGCTCCAACCTTTATCATGCCCAACAACAATTACACTACACCAGATATAATTTTATTCAACAGGAGTATAGAGGACAACATCGAATCCGTAGTAGAGACTCCTGACCTTGGATCAGACCATCTTGCCTTCATAATTACATTGGACCTCCAAACAGCACCATATAGCCAAGAAGTACTAAGATATAATTTGAGAAAAACGAACATGGAGAAGGTGAACGAAAATCTAATTGCATACGTGGAATCACAAGAAAACAATGACATAACTGCGGAACGAATATCAAGATTCTCGGAAGCACTTACCACTATAATTTTAAAAAATACTCCAAAAATCAAACACACATTCCAGGCATTTGAGTTACCAACATATATTATATGCATGATAAAAAGAAAACGACAAATGTACAGACAATATAGATCAACAGAAGAGGCGGAAGAATTAAATAGATACAATAAGAGTATACAACAACTCATACAACAGTTCCGAACACATAAATGGATAGAGGTTTGCGAGACGATTAATGCAAAAAAAGGAAAGAACTACTGGCATGATATTAAAAAGCTATCAAGATACAAAACAACAAGCAACAAGCAGCAAACGATAAAGGATAACGACAAACAATACGAAACATCATCAGAGAAAGCAGAAATCTTTGCTCAACATTTTGAAAAAGCTTTCAGAAAATCTACAAATCAAAAATTCGACCAAATTCACTATAATAATGTAACAGAGTGGTACAACAACGACTTCAACACAACAAATAATGACGAGAATCATACAATAGAAGAGGATGAATATGATGAAATCATGTATTCAGGGAAGAACACATCACCAGGATATGACTATGTTAGCAAAGATATTCTAAGGAAACTGGATAGAAGTATTCATTTACACATAATTAAAATCTACTCATTCTGCATGACCAAACAATATTTTCCGGAGGAGTGGAAAGTGGGAACAATAATAACCATACCCAAACCAAATACAGATCACTCACAAACCTCAAACTATCGGCCTATTACACTCCTGCCAGTCCTAGGAAAAAACTTGGAAAAATTAATATAGAAAAGGCTAGAAAACACATTAGGAAATAAGATACCTGAATATCAATTTGGTTTCAAACAAGGACATTCTACCCTTCACCCACTTTGCATTGTCGCCAATAATATAGAAACTAACAAACTCAATAAGAAAAAGACAGCTGCAGTGTTTCTAGATATCAATAAAGCTTTCGACAGTGTCTGGCACGAAGGGCTTCTCTTCAAACTCAATGACATGGGATGTCCGAATTACTTTTTGCATATGCTCAAAAATTATTTGACAAACCGCAAACTCAAAGTGAAGTTCCTGGACAGTTACTCAAACGAATTTACGCCGAACCAAGGCCTCCCACAAGGTTCACCTCTGTCTCCACTGTTGTACAACTTCTACTGCTCAGACATATATCATCATGCCAATCATGACGAAGAATACTACAACCAGTCAGCATACATCATGCAATTCGCTGATGATACAGCTCTGATAGCCCATGAAAAAACTACAGAACAAGCAGTGCTCCATCTTCAGAACCTAATTGATACCACCGAGGTCTGGTTTAACAGATGGCGGCTCTTACCCAACCCGAACAAATCACAACTGATCCTTTTCCATCATCGACTCAAAAATACGTCTCCAGCTGTTGTGCTAGATCAACACATCCTTCATCCGAAAGCCAGCATAAAATACCTTGGAATCACCTTCGATATCAACATGAACTTCAACGAACATACCAATATGAAGAAAAAAAACATGATATCAAGAGCAAAACACTTTAGCTGTTTAATCTCTCACGGTAAAGGTATTGACACCAAATCAGCTAGCAGAATTTATAAAACCATATGTCGACCAATGATAGACTACGGAAGTATTCTGTTTCTGAATTGCAAGCGGCAAGCTATCCACAAACTCGAAGTGGCAGAAACAACATCCATGAGGAAAATATCCCACATACGGCATCCTGACAATCCCCTTCACAATCCTCCAAACCAGCTTCTCTATCTGACTCTCAATATCCTTCCCATAGAAGACAGAATTCTGGAACTGGCAAAAAAATTCTCCAAGAAAGAAGTCAACTTGGAAATTATAAGAAGATATTGTTGCGTAAGAGACCCAAATATCCGCAACTTCTACAAGCACCCCGAACAGACCACCCTGGAAAAGCTAGAACAAATGGCAAGAGAGGAATAGAATCGAGAATTTTTTTTTTCTTCCGTAAACTTAGATTTATTTTCAACTATTTATATGTTCTAATAAAATAATTATTGTAATCATGGGTAGAAGGACCTCGGTCAATAACCCTTTGAATCTGTTTACTTTTGTTTGGATTCAATAAAGAACATTATTATTATTATTATTATCCATACAAGACTACAAAACTTAGTCCATTAATCAAACAATCATTCAATGAAATACATAACTAAATAAATACAGAGAGGTACATGTTTGATTGAGCATATGAAATAAATATTTATACCTTATAAACAATAAGAACATGAAAAAATACCTCACTAGGCAGAGATTTCACATCTCCTATGACCAATGAAAAATTAATTCTGGTAAGTAGAGAAAAGTTTGGCAACAAGCAATCCAATCACCAATAGAGAAACATCAATAGGATGGAAGTCAGTTTAGTGGCAGTTCACGCATGTTTTTTACCTGGCAATCTGTTCATGTTAACACCCTGTGCAGACAATCCAATGCCCATGTATCCATCTCTTCCCTTGCTGACGATTTTCACTTCAAAATAGTAGAGACCACAGGATGCTGGGATAGGATGGACCGCCTGTACACTAGCAGCATCTCTATGGGTTTTTCCATGACCTGAAAATATTTAGAAATAGCAACCCTCCACTCCCTTGACTTATTGTATTAAAAAATCCGGATAAGCTGAATAGAAATACAGGGTGTAACTAAATAAGTGTTAAACATTTGAGGGGGTGATTCCTCATCGAAAAAAAGATAGGATCTTTCATACAAAGAAACTTCATTGAAGCATCCCATTTTAAGATACAGCCCCTTGAAGGGGGGTACATAAAATTTGTTTAACAATTTTTTTCACAAGCACTGAAAAAGTTACAGTATTGAAATTACATTTTCTACTACCAAAAAGACACTTGGCATTTGATTTAATTTAATGCAGGTACTAACTACAAAATAACAATGAATCCAGTTTGCATTTATGACGATATATCTCTGTAGTTGTTCGTAAAATAATGTTTTGCTGCGAACTGGTTATTTTGGCCAAAAAATTCAAGGGACATTATTTGTTAAGAATGAAACAGGCTATCGGAAATAAATTTTTAAATGGTAAACAAATAATAAGACAAAAAGTTACAACCATGGGGTAAACCAAATAAATTACTGGCTAAGTGTCTTTTTGATAGTAGAAAATGTCAGGTTAATTTCAATACTGTAACTTTTTCAGTGCTTGTGAAAAAAATTGTTAAACAAATTTTATGTACCCCCCTTCAAGGGGCTGTATCTTAACATAGGATGATCCAATGAAGTTTCTTTATATGAAAGATCCTATCTTTTTTTCGATGAGGGATCACCCCCTCAAATGTTTTACACTTATTTAGTTACACCCTGTATATTGTCAAGTAATGTTTTTTTTAATATATTGTCATTGAGCATCCTTCCATCCTTTTAATAATCATTAAAAACAATGTTCTTTACAGTTTTCCTTGATAGGTTCATGGTGAAAAGCATAATAATAAAACACCCTGTATATTATTACTACTTTAGTTAAGGCAGCGATGTCAGATTTGTCTGAAATCTCTATAAATGTGAGTACTGTAAAATCGATTAGCGCAACTCGTCTGTCTGCAGAGAGCATTGTCCCATGTGAAAACGAATGGAAAGGAGATAAAAAAAAAGCTTGCTACGAACAGGTAGACGTTGGGATTTCACCCTTTTATTATTAGAATCAATCCGATTAGGTAGCTTATTTTAAATAGGTATATTTAACCTAAACATGGTAGAGGAATGTCGGCAATATTCGAATTTCACGCATCTTTAATGCATTTTCTGCTTCACAATATATTTTTTATTCTTAGCAGTGGCGTTCGTGCGAATTTTGCACTGAATCATTACGAATTATTTTTGAAATCCCCAATCCCGTCTGAGCAAATCTTGTCTCTTGACTTTTTTTTCATTTGACGTAATGTTTTCGCATAAATTTCACATCTCGCTAGACTACTTTAGTGGCAAAAATAAAAATCTTGTTGCTCAGCAGACTGTAGTTCAAAAATAAGGTACATATGGTTCGTATGCAGTGTTTTTTTTTTCTCAAAACGGACCCAAAGTTAATCTCCTCAATATTCGAGTTTAAGAAACACACTGTATACCGAGAGGAAAAGTTATTTCATTGGTATAAGAAACTTTTTTCGGAACATCATCGAGTCCAAATAACGTTTTTTAGAGAATGACTTTTATTAATAATTTGATTACTCCGAAGATCATAAAGCAAATTGAATTCAAAATAATGATGCTACACCCTGTGCTTCTGTTACACCTGACCCCGATTCATAGGTCATATCACATTTATTATCTTGGGATTATGCCCGATACTTCGTAAACAATCGTATTCTGTTTTGATATTGCTATAATTTTTTTAAAGAAATTACCAATTGCGAAATTTAATGAACAGAAAATAGATGGTTAATGAAAACATTTGAGATATTTCCAGGCCTGGTGATGTGATTTAAATTCAGAGAAAAACTAAATACCAAACATGTTTCTATTGAATAAGTAAAAACTCGATGAAAAGTTGATTTTTTTCAATATAGGAAGATTGGACGCCACTGAGTGAGGAAGGGCAATAAGATACATTGGCCGAGCATTATCATCAAGTTCGACCAAACTGGAGATTCAAGAGCAGACCTTTCATAAGCAGTGTTGCCATATCAACCAAAATTGCTACGGATTCTGGAGTTTTGATAGGACTGAAATTATAAATGTCTACAACAATTCAGTACATAGGTACTCCAGATATATCTGATTTAAGTTGAGTTAAGTTTATTATAATTTATTGAAAAGAATACTCGTGTACAATAATTCGTCAGGATGCAATCAGAACAAAAATACAAAAAATATATCGGATTTACAACTGAACAAATGACTAACCTGCATTTCTTAAATTTCATTTGAATATTGATGAAACTACAATGATTGATGTTTTCTGGATTTCATTCAACAATTGATGCTTTCAGATTTTAAATTTACACATCTCGAATACAATTGAGAAATGTGTAGGTATATGTCTTGGTGCATCTAACATCCCGATTGCATTGAAGGGATATAAATAGAAATTCTAATTCGGGTTTGCATCATAATAATTATCAAGATCTATTGGAAAAGTAATTTTCTAACATGTGAAATTTTGTTACTAGATAAATAACTATATTTCCCAATTTGCCATTCAACTCATATCGCCGATGAAAAATTACTTAGAGATTTTGAAAATACAATCTCAAGGAATTGAAAAACGGAAATATGGTTATGTTTGAACCAAGTATCAATATGGATACGTAAATTTCTATGGGCAAACACTCAAATAAAATACGTCTGCATATCCCAAATAATCATTTATTACTGCTTGAATCGACCATACAGATATCGAACAAGGTATGGATACACACATAAAAACATTCCGCTTTTTGCTGTAGTATTAGTTCGAGAACTCAACAAATAAACTTTTTATTAGTATATTTGAAGCCTTTGTTTATTTTGCATACCTACTGAGCGTAATTTTTACTATGCCTTCTAACATTGAACATTTCTGAGGAAATTGAATTGGAATATCAAGATCTGCTATCAGATTAGAGTAGATTCAGAATGATTCATTTATTTGTAAATCTTTTCACATATTTTTACTACGAAACTTCCAATAATTTTTGAACATGACTACTTGTTCCCCACTGCTTCCTCCATGCAGGAAATCCTCATTTGCCATATTGAAAGCTAAGTTAAAATCAATACCCACTCCTAAGATAACAAATAAAACAAAGAAAGCAGATTAAACAATAAAAATATTCGCTTCCTCAAAAACAACCAGCATGCAGTAAAATCATGTAGGAAGTAAATCTACAAATATCACACCAATCTGACTTTGCACCAATTAACCTTGAATAAATTATGATCATCGTTGGATGATACAAAAAAACTGCATTTTCCTCTTTGCCATTCTTATTTTGTTGAAAGAGATGAATCACACACAAAATAAGAAAATAATAGGTAGCTAATAGAGCATATGTCAATAAATATCATAGCAGTAGGTAGAATTTTCTTTAATAACATGATTATATGAGTCTAACCTACTTAGGACCAATCATTTCTAAATAGACGCAGATTAAAAACTATCCATATACATTCGAATGTCGAGGGGTTCATATTGTTTTCACTAATCAGCTGATTTCTTTGTTTGCGACTGAACATCCTGTACAAACTCTTGCAGTCGATGACATTACTAGGAAATGACAAACACCAATAGAAAATCTACCAACCTGCATGAATGACGCAAAAACAAGAAATTTACTGCGTGCCAGTCCATTTTTGAACAGCTCGCAAGAATTCCTTACCTTTGTAGTGCACACGCAAATTGTTCTGAGACAATCCTATATAGCCGTACTTGTCTTTTGGGCTCCAAGATTTCGGCAGAGGAGTCTTTAGCTCGTCCACAGCCGGATACAATCTTTTCAAGCGATCGTATGTACCATTTTGTAACTCGATTTGGGGATCCATCACACTTCGACCACTGTTAGCGGCGGCCATTTGTAAAACCCTTTGCCATTCCCATTCCCCCACATAACACATTCTTTCTCCGTTTCTCTACTCTGAGAATGTTGGAAAATGAGGTGCGCAGGCTCGAGGCGATTTATACAGGCATGCGAACACGACAATCAGCTGATAGATGTCACAACATGACATTGCCATGGTAACATATGACATATGTTCATAAAGTTTTCAATGATGTATCACTGAATGTATACATGATGTATACTTTCAGAAAAAATGTTGATATAACCTATTTTCTAGCTGATGGCTCACATACGAAATCAATACGTTCAGAGGCTTTCAAAGTATACACATATGTAGCTGACATATAGTAAACAATGTACCTTGGCTGCTGGCTACATGAAATTCAATTTTGCCGCTTAGATCGTGATGACGGTGATCATCGTGAAAATTAGGATTCTACAGTTCTATACACAATGCTGCTAGATATTTATAGATGGCGGTTATCAGCATACGTCCCTTCTACGTCAGAGAGTATAGGGAAAAATCACGGAGTGGGCGACATCTATGATTGATCGCATGAACTACTCGAGAGGTGAACAACAAACTAACCTCCATATGTTCATATGGGTAAAGTGTGAACTTTATTCATTATTTTCAGTGATTTAAGCATTGAAAGTGTTGTATTTTGATGATATTTTGTGAAGAATTGTTGTTAATAGACCACACAATCTGAAAATGCAAGAGATTAGAAGAGGTGATATGGAGATAAAATCGCGAAAAATATGCTTGTTCCATAATGCTCTAACATACTCAAGGCTTTGCATAAATTTCCTTCAAATTCTAAGCAGAAGATGGGCAGGATGTGGGAAAACCTAAATCCTAAGGCAAGTAGCCTAGAAATGGAAGATGATCTTGAAGATAGAAAAAGCTATCTCGGAATTTATGTTTGTAGCAACCACTCATGATGATTTTTTCAGTGGTAAGTTCGATTTTTCATTATTGTTGTCACTATGCTACCACCTCTTCTCCACCTCATTTGGTTCATTTTAATCATTTTGTAATTTATTACAGGCTCAGGCAAATATCAAATAATTATATGCAGTTGGAGCAACATGGAAATGAACAAGTAGGGAAGATTTATAACGAAGAGAGTTCCACTATAAATACAAAACCAACAACAACCTATATGACACACAACAGTAATGTTCCTGATAATTATATGAAGTTTTGGGTGATTCTGGTGTTGTGTATTATCATCTGCTTGCTTGGCAGTATTATTTGGATTTAGGAATTTAACATGTTCAAGAATGTTTATTATTGCATTTTTTATGAGTTGTAGTCTTTCTCAGTCTGAAGGAAATCTATTTCATTCACCAATGATTAAAAGATTTGAATACTGATTTGTTATTATTGTGTTACATTTCCCAAATTATTCTATTAAGAAAACATATGACATGCTAAAGAAAGCCATTTACTCTTATTTACCCAATAAAACTATGTATTTTTAAAATCATTTATTTGAACACTATCATTTCTTCTAAATGAGTTTATCAAATCTCCACAAAATGATGAATCTATATCAACTGTCACTTCCTGGTAGTTTTTGCACTTCACTTTGTTCTAATAGGTATATCTATTTGAATACATCATCATATAATCTAGGTTCCTTAAAATAAAAACAAACCAACATAGAAAAGAAAACTGATAAGTCAAAAAGGTGGAGTTTATATGCTTCCAGTCAAAATGGCCAATAAATCTTTTCAAAATTGAATTATACAACATTAACAATAAATCTGCTTTACAGGAACATTAAAATAAACCCATATCATATCTCATCTAGTTTCATGGTGATTTCATGTGAGCATTGTGGAGGATCTCAACACAAAACTTTTTATGATTTCTTCATTGAGGCCTTCAGTTCCAATATTGTGATTGCTGAAACACTTTCACTCCACATATAATATCCGAAATTGGCATTTCGACTTACACACAGGCATTTTAAAAAGAATTTCAGGAACTAAGAACTGAAAAACTTCGAATAAAAACCGAAATTGATACCTGGACTTTGGTGGCATTTAACAAGAATCCAGTGACAATAAAACGGAAAGGTCGACAACAAACCCTAGATACAACTTCAATCCAATATTCGAGTACGAAAAATCGACTTAAATCTCTGAGATAGCTGAAATTCTATTCAATAAAAACTTTGGTTTAACAAGAGATCAAATGACAGATTATTTGTTGTTCACCTCTCGATCCGACATTTTGACATATACAGCGCCATCTGGCGTTTCGTGATTTTTCCCTATTTCTCAAAACGGTGGACATTTCGAATCGAAAAATACAGATTTGTGTTTGAAGAGAACAAGTTGAAAAATTGAAGATGGCCCGATATAGATTATGATTCCGTATAACAAATTAAACATTTTATTAACACATTCGACGGATTTTCACACATAACGTTTTATTTTAATCTTGATATTTCAATTCAAGGAGAAACAACACACAGGAGTTATGTATAATGTATCGTATAAATATCCGCCTTTCGTGACATCGTGACAAAATTTCATTCCACATATAAATATATTTGTTGATGTTTATTCATGAATTCTTGTTCGTGAAGGGTATATCTTGGTATATCCTTGACTTTTATGTATCCCTGCAGGAAAGCTTCCGTCATAACCCTATCTTTATCATGATTTTCGATGTGTGACCAAAATAGAGTGCCCCTGGGATTCAAATAATAATAATAATAATAATATTTATTCACCTCAAAGGTACATTTGAAGAATACATTATGAAATAAAATACACAATTGCAAATAAATACATACTACCCGATCAAGGCAAGCCTTGGTAGTGGGAGAGAAAAGTATATTATATAAATAAATAGTAATATGAGAATACATATCAAAACATTTTCATATTAGAACGGAACGTATCATTATTTCATTAACATAATCCGAGTTCCGGTTCATAAGTAGGCAACATACCAAAAGGCGGACCTTGTAAACAGTGAAAATTGTCTACTTGAAACCAGAGTCGATATTTAGTGAAAATTATTTAAATAAAAAATATATAAGATGAAATATTAGAACATAATACAATATATATATATAATTCATAATAAAAAAAATAGTGTTATTTTAAATATGGTATATATAATATGGGAAAATATAAAAATAAAAAAGAGTGTTCAAATTGTATAGAAAGAATATTGTTAAATCCATAAAGCAATAATTTCTATGTACATGAGCTATTAACAAATTATATTGAAACATTTTTTTCCTTTATTATAACAAATTGTGATAAAAGTTTTTCATATCGATATATTGATGGATGGCTAGGCGTGATTGGTTGCTGATCCATTTCTTTATTTTTGATCTGAACAAAATGACGGGAATTGTATCGTTTCATTTCTTGAGGGATCAAGCTATATAATTTAGGTCCCAAGTATGCATAACTTCTTTGCAGGGTATTTTTTTCGGGTCTTGGTATGACAGAGGAATTGCTTTTATGACGTGTGCTGTAGTTATGATTTATAGGTCTGTTCGCTGTTTATGCATGAAATTTATATTGTACACTACATTTTCTTACACCCACTGGTCGTTGTAGATGAGTGTAGTGAAGTGAAGTGTAATTAGTTCAACATCTGTTCGGTGCTTTTATTCTGCCTTATGCTAATCCTAGGATTCTGATTTTGAGGTTATGATTATAATTATTTTGCATTTATTTATGACTTGTGAATCTCTCTCGAATGTATCAAAAATGCACAGTGATGATGAAATCATCATTGCGAATTCGGACGATGAATTGTTGACAAGTTCATCTGACGATGATCAATCAATGACATTGATGTCAATATTCTTTTGATGCTATCGTAAATGGGGACAAAAGATTCCCGGGTAACAAATATAAGCATTACGTACTTTGTCGAAGAAGTTGTTTTATTCTTCAAAATATATCTTTATCATTATATACATCTAACCCCATATTTTCCAATATCCATGTGCACTACACTTATCACACCTCCTCTAAATCGATTGTAACAACTGGTTTTTTCGTGCTACAACATTTTAACAACGAACATAGTGTAGTGTACACGGGAAATCACCGAACGGTATCAGTGTTACACAATCTACTATTCTGTACAATAGTGTAGTTAATGGAGACACAGCGAACAGACCTTATGGCTATCAATGTATTCTTGCCGCATTACTGCTGATTGGAAATATAATTGTCGAATGTCAAATAAATTCGTTTCCCGGTATAGTTCGTTAGTGGGGTAAGTATATGGTTTCTTATATATTATCTTGATGATCCATCGATATATACAAGCTGCTGTTTCGAATGTATCATTGATAAACGGCTGGAACAAAAATAACACATTCATTATTGAAGCAATGTAAATTTCAATGAATTTTTTATCAGTTGACAATAATAATATACATATGGAGTTTTTATGATAGGTATACCTATAGGGACGTATAAAAATGGAGCATTTGAAATGCCTTCTGATTTATTACTTTACGTGTACCGCAATTAACTTTTTTCTCAACATTGTTTATTTTTTTAGTAACATTTTTTCGAAAAAAAAATAACTTGAACGTGTTACTAACTGACATAGAATTGAGAAAGTGAGTATCTGCAATAATGAATTTTCTTTTATATCTCATCAGTGATAACGAATGTTTCTGTAATTGCCAGAACGTCATCGTCACGTATCTGTTTTTTACTTTTTACACCCTCTTTACGCCCTGCGCGCGCTCTCATTCTCGTTCCGCGCGTCGATTATGAATGAATTCAGATCGACCAGACTTCGATTTAAGAGGTCTACTCTTCTATGCCTCCTTGATCTGAGATATCTGAGAACGAATCATCGAACTAGCAAGCTGCACAGGTTATGAAAATGTATCCAAAAAGGATTCGAATTTGGTAATTGGTAGTCCCATATCAGGAGTTTCTGAGAAAACGAAAGAAGGTTGAAATGAAAGCAAAAATAACGCAATGATCTAATAATAGATCTTTGACAGCCTTTTTGAATAACGTATATTCAATTTTCTTATCTTATTCCTTATTTTATCTTATTCACTATATAATATTAGATTATTAATATATATGATATTATGTCAAGTCGAAATTTCGAGATAATTAAGTGGAAATTTTAACTTACTAAGACGAAGTTTCGACTTTACTAAGTCGAAATTTCGACTTTTTTTCGCATTGGCCCTCCAGAGCCATCGTAAGCAGCGAGTCAGAGACGCAAGAAAGTTGAAAATATTGAACTTTTTCGCTTCAACATTATCTGAATTCCGCTTCACCAATCAGAGTGCATGACGCGAGAAGCGAAAACGCTGCATTGGGAACTCACCTTAACACCACACGCACCCACCACTGAACTCAAACAAGAAATGTAGCAGGATGCGCCCACTGAACTCAAACAAGAAATGGAACGATAATGCAATTCAGCAGTTTTACGCTAAATTGAATTCGCGCATACCACGTGATCATATAGCAAAATTGAATGTGGAACATGCGCAGAAACCTTTTGCACAGGACCGGCACTACCAAAGATGACAAACTCAATAACACAGCTTTTTAAACAACAGATATAATTCAACAAGAATACAAAAACACAATATGAAGCCGAAAACAGCTTGCTGTAAATCGAAATGGACAAGATTCGAGAACAAAGAGCAATCAAATACAATGTAAACAAACCTTATAGGCTGACGAGTGGGCTGACGCCAACTCTTGGTTCTGTGGCTGAAATATGTAATTTCAGACATACGTTCACATAACACATCAAAAACGTAATCTCAGACGTGCCCAGCTAACCCTGGCACATATTGCGCATGTGCTCGATTCAAGGTTTATGATTCGCCTGTTGGCCGTAAATAATCCTCGCGCATCCTGCTATATTGTCGTTCCATTTCTTGTTTGAGTTCAGTGGATGCGCCAGGATTATTTACGGCCAACAGGCGAATCATAAACCTTGAATCGAGCACATGCGCAATATGTGCCAGGGCATGTCTGAGACTACGTTTTTGATGTATTATGTGAACGTATGTCTGAAATTATATATTTCAGCCACAGAACTGAGAGTTGGCGTCAGCCCACTCGTCAGCCTATAAGTTTTGTTTACATTGTATTTGATTGCTCTTTGTTCTCGAATCTTGTCCATTTCGATTTACAGCAAGCTGTTTTTAGCTTCATATTGTGTTTTTGTGTTCTTGTTGAAGTATCTGTTGTTTAAAAAGCTGTGTTATTGAGTTTGTCATCTTTCGTAGTGCCGGTCCTGTGCAAAAGGTTTCTGCGCATGATCCACATTCAATTTTGCTATATGATCACATGGTATGCGCGAATTCAATTTAGCGTAAAACTGCTGAATTGCATTATCGTTCCATTTCTTGTTTGAGTTCAGTGGCACCCACGCGGACCGCCCGCTCGCAAGTCCGGTCGATCCGAACCCCCGCCTCCCGCCTCGGGAGCCGCGTGCAGACGCGCGCGCACCTTACGCTACACCCGCGCGCGATTCATTGATCAGGCGGACCGCGGTTTACCAGTGCAGTGCGCGAGCGACTAGCGAGCAGCGTGCAGTATCGTCAGCAGGTCGCAGAGTGCCGCGAACGAGGCTCCGCCATGCGATGAGATGTCCCGAGACGCGTACGTGGGCGGGTCGCGGTCACCGCGCGGCGTGAGGCTGCCCACGGTCGACCGCTCGCCCAGCAGGGCCTACCCGGGCGGCAGTCCGCTCGGCAGAAGGCCGCCCCGGCAGGCCGGCGGCAGGTCGGGCAACGAGTCGCCCGAGCACCAGTTCGGTGGCGGGGGCGGCGGGGGCGGGCCGTACCACCACTCGTCGCCGTACTACCGCGACGAGGATCTGGGCAGCCCCATGCTGGAGGATAGGGGCAGGCCGGTGGCGGTGGGGCCCGGGGGGGCACACCATCGGTCGAGGAGCGCCACCAGGTATGTTGTCCCCCGTTCGAGGGGTGGATATGGGAGTTGTTTTTTTTCTAGCCAGTATCCTAGTTGCATTACCAAGCCTCAGAAATTTACAATGTGAACTTGTACTAGACCTTTTCCAATTTAAGTTAAAAAATGGTCAATTGTATTTCAAATTAATCAATTTAATTTCGAAAAGCATCAGATGTATTTCAAAATTATCAATTCAATTTCAAAATGCGTCAATTGTATTTCAAATTAGTCAATTTAATTTCAAAATGCATCAAATGTATTTCAAAATTATCAATTCAATTTCAAAATTTCATTTGGATTTCTCACTCGGATTTCAAAAATCATCAATTGTATTTGAACATTATCAATTCAATTCAACTTCCAAAATGGTAATTTGTATTTCGACAAATATAAAATTTATTTCGTAATGCATCATTTGAATTTCAAAACTGAAAAAGCACAGGCAGAGGTTAGATGGGTTTTAGGTGATATTTTCATTCACCCTGATTGGATCGCTCTTGGTTCCTATCGAGTGGTAAACCGAGGAATTCCAAATAATTCCAAGAAATTTCAAGGACTTCCAAAAAATCCCATGAAATTCCAAAGAGTTCCAGGAAATTCCAAGGAATTCCAAATGTTCGTACATCAGAATTCCACAATCAGAATCCAAGAAATTCCAAAGAATTTCTTGGAATTCCAAAAGAATTTCAAGGAATTCCAAAGAATTCCAAGAAATTCCAAGGAATTCCAAAGAATTTCAAGAAATTCCATGGAATTTGAAATAATTCAAAAGAATTCCAAATAATTCCGAAGAATTCCAAAGAATCCCAAAGAATTCCAAAGAATTCTAAAGAATTCCAGGAAATTCCAAATGTTCGTACATCAGAATTCCAGAATAAGAATTCCAAGGAATTCTAAAGAATTCCATAGAATTACATAGAATTTCAAAGAATTCCTTGGAATTCCAATTGTTCGTACATCAGAATTCCAAAATTGAAATCCAAGAAATCCCAAAGAGTTCCAAGGAATTCCAAGAAATTTCAAATAGTTCCTTGGAATTCCAATTGGTATTCCCACATCAGAATTCCTGAATTAAAATCCAAGGAATTCGAAGAATTCCAAGGAATTCCATATGTTTGAACACCAGAATTCCACCGCGGTTCCTATCATATATTATCACATATTAGAATGTATAGTAGAATGATTTTGAAACAAAAATGATAAGATTTGAAATTGAAATGATGGATTTTGAAATTGAAATGGAATTTTTGAAATTAAATTGATTAATTTGAAATACGTAATCTTAACGTCGAAAATAGTTTCTGAGTGAAATTATCCTAGATGACAATGATACAAACAGATGATTTCGACATTTTTGCGAAAAAATACAAATATTGCAAAAAATCAGTGGCGCACATTTTTTTGGCCAAACATATTGGTTAATGTGTCTTCCGGGACGCCACTGGACATGGTGATTTCAATCTATTTAAGGCTAAACTACCCCAAATAACTTCGCCAAATTTCAACAAAATCGGCTAAAGGATTATATTAATATATTTATAGGTATTTGAGAAAAAACTATTTATTTCAAAAATGTTTAACACCCTGTCTCTTGAAAACAAAGCATTATCGTACCATGGTTATATAAACTTTTCGTCTTAGAATCATTCAAAGAATCACCCCTTCTAGTTTGGCCACGTACTTACATAACACCCTGTATAAAAGTGATGGTGTGCGACATTTTATAAGTATGTAGCCTCTATATAAAATTTCTGTGGCAAAATAAACTCCGGTTTGATGCCAAGGGGTGGGGGTGTTGAAAAAAAAACATCTTGATGTCAGAATGCTTATTTTCAAATTGTCAGAATATTGTTGTAGGTAGGTAGGAGAGTAAGGTCTGGTGACTTTGCTGGTCATTCTAGCAGTCCTCGCCAACCAATTTAATGATTTGGAAAGACGACGTCAAAAATCAAGGCATTTTGACTGATTTGGTTGTGCTCTGTCTTGCTGGAGCCTTATGTACGCTGGTATCCCTGTCTTTTTCGTCTGGGGATACACATTTAGCAGTAAAATATGTATGTGGTATGTGGTGTCATGTCGTGTTGCACCCACTATATGTTTTCCATTCACTAGGTATTGTTCTTTGGGATAGACCGACTATAACCAGAACCACTCAGGCGGTAGTAATTCGAAAAGCACTCGTGACCTAATTTTAATTGGAATTTTTATAAATAGAGATGAACTTGTGTCTGGTTTCAGCAGACCGAGATAAATATTTATTCATCAGTCACCAATCATTTGAATTGAATGTGAAGCCTCGAATAGAAAATAAAGAATTGATCGTTTCATCAACGCCAATCATCGAAATTCACAGTTGAAATTTCTATTGATTGGATTGTAAGTCAAACAGCTAATAGATAATCAGAATATTGATTAATTCGCCTTTACTCGCTCTTTTCTAGTAGATAAGTATCTGATGAAGAATTTATTCACACGTGCAGTTTCCGTTCGTATCGAAATAGAATGCGAAATTAGAACTCATCTGTAAAACTATAGAACTCAAATCATCAGCTCACATGTTAGTTGTTTAATGAATAAACCTCCATTGATTAAGATGGCAGAACCACTTCGAAATTTTCATGCATAAAATTTCTCAAGATCGAAATGTAATTATCGAAAAATTACAGCGGTAGGTAATTGGCAGCAAAACGATAATTGCAATTCGAAAACATCCCATCATTCCCATCCAACAAAAAAAAATCGCGTTTTGGTGAGTGATCCATGCAATTTTGCCGTCTGTGGTGAATGGATTATTCCATCTTCAATCGAACTCTTTCGCCAAAAAAATGTAACAATTCTTATGCCCTTTCTTGCCAAAATATCGATAATTCTTATGCAATTGTGCAATTATAACTGATGATTTATTATCTACTATATTATCGCTTCTTGTTTTTTGCTCTTCTTTTAATACGAAAAAACGTGTTCATTTTTTTTTTATTTCTGCTAAATTAATGTCAGGCTGGGCATTTCAATTTCTGATTGAACACTTAACTTTTGAAAGATCCGCGATTACACCATATTTTAAAGCTCTTTTGAAGGCTACCAATCGTTTCTTGTGTTTTTCTTTAATCAAATATAAAATAGTTTTTGGGAGAATCGACGTACATCATTGAGGTGAGAATTACTTTCAAATTGCCTTGAATTGGAGGTTATGATTTTTTTAATGTTCTGGTTCTCACGAAAAGGGATATCCTGTAATGTTCAGAAAACATCGTGAGAACCAAGAGAAAGAAGGTAGGAGTTGGTGTTCTTCTTGAAGCTGTGTATAGGACTTGAAGTTGCTTCCAACAAATCATTGATGTGAAGTAGAAAAAGTGTTGGTGCTAAAATTGATCCCTGCGGAACACCAGCATTTATGAGTAGATATAGTATCAGATGAAACTCCATCGACCACTTACCTGGAGATACCTGTTTGAGAGAAAACTAGCAAGCAGAGAACACAGCTGAGGGGGCAAACCATAAAATGGAAGCTTGGCGAGGAGTCCCTGATGGTGCCAAACTCGATCAATACCACATTATCGTGTGATCAAATTCCACACTACTTTGAACATTTTCAATCGAAAAATTTCAATCAGTCTAATCCTAGATTCATCACTGAAAAATTAATGTTGCGTGCCTTGTGCATCGATTCTTTCCATTATTTCTCGTGTAGTTTTACCCTTTTCCACTTTCCACCCCCCTTCGTAACCCAATCCCGTCATACGAACTAGACGGAGTCGGTTAATTTCCAGTGATTTCGAGTAAACAAGCCGGCATTTCATAAAAGGGTTATAACCGATTGGGGTAGTAATGTCTCGATTAAATCCTGATGATTCGAAATGGCTGACTGGCTGTTTGTGTATTATGTGTTTTTTTTTGTACGGATTGTCACCATATTGATATGTGATATGACTTTTGTCCGTGGTTTAGATGATTAAACACACCGTACAATACTCAACATTTTATCACACTGATGTGATACTCGATATGCAGGGTGTTAAGGTGATCATGTTACAAACTTCTAGGGTAGATAAAACACATGAAAATAAGAAAAAAAGTTTATGTGAACATGGGTCCGGAAACGCTTCTTCAGGGAGCTAGGGCCCTTCGAAGATGACCTTCAAAAACTACTCTTCGTTTTATAGCTTCGGTACTATTGCAGCTATCGCCACCAATTTTGGGACATGAAATCTAGTTGGTAGGTTGATCAATTTGAGCCTTCCGGATTTTGTCACCTTTGACCAGGGGCGTACAAACCAGAGGGGTATTTGGGTAAATTTGACCCTTCTCCTCTAAGGCGTCAATTTCTTGACATTTTTATATCTGATTATGATTCTCCAATGCCTTTTACATAAAAAAGGTACTCTTGGTAATAGTCGCTATCTGTCACCGTTTCCTCGGAAAATGGCTATATCCAATCGATAATAAATTATTGGTCTTAAACAAATTATTACGTTGAACTATGAAAATGAGGTTCAATGCAGATAGTGAGCATTAAAAGTTAGTCAAATCTTCTTCTTTAATGAAAATAAATTAGATTAGAGAGATTTATTGCCTTTTCGAAATTGGGGGTATAAAAGGTAAAAGGGAACGTATACAAAATATTCAAAAAAAAAACAATTAAACCTACACAATCAAAACTAATAATTAATTTGCAATAAATCATTCAAAATAACAATAGCTGAAAATGCCTGCCACCACGTTCAATACATTTATTGCACCTACGTAGAGCATATTTAAATTGACGTCAGTGGAAACATCAGGCATGGTTTGGATCATTTCAGCCGCAACAGAAATCCTAGCCACCAAATCTTCCTCCGACTGAACTGGAGTTTCATATACAAGGCTTTTCATGTGTCCCCAAAGAAAGAGAAGGGTCAAATTTACCCAAATACACCCCTGGTTTGTACGCCCCTGGTTAAAGGTGACAAAATCCGGAAGGCTCAAATTGATAAACCTACCAACTAGATTTCATGTCCCAAAATTGGTGGCGATAGCTGCAATAGTACCGAAGCTATAAAACGAAGAGTAGTTTTTGAAGGTCATCTTCGAAGGGCCCTAGCTCCCTGAAGAAGCGTTTCCGGACCCATGTTCACATGAACTTTTTTTCTTATTTTCGTGTGTTTTATCTACCCTAGAAGTTTGTAACATTATCACCGGAACACCCTGTATACATCAAAAAGTCTTCGAAAAAGTCACTATAAAACGATCAATAGCTCTAGTTTACACAGCTATCAAATTACCACTCTCCTACACAATATTTATAGGCCTATTAGAGGATTTTTCTTCGGATTTTTCTAGTGGGAATGCTCTCATAAAAAAACTTCGATTGCTACCATATTGCAACAAATCACCGCGAAGACAATTTAGGGTTTGGGAGTTTCTAAGAACTCTAACAAACACTAGCATCAATGTTCTGAAATTCTTGCAAAATCATTATAAATATTGCAGCACAACCATGGAATGACTTCAGGTACCTAGTCCTGAGAAATTATCACATGTCTGTTAAGAAAGTTAGTATCAGGTGTGCACTTTCTAACACTCAACCTACAAAAAAAGGAAAATGGATTGAAGTTTGCAAATGAACGCACGAAGCAAACCTGCTTCCTACACCTGCCAAGTTTAGGTTTGGAAAACCATACAATCAAGTTCAGTTTATTCAGATGAGCCAACCAATCACACTCATTCTGACTGATTGGCTACAGAAACTCAGAAAGCTCTACTTCTTTCTCACTATAAGAAATCAAAAAGTACATTGGAACGCAAAAATCGTATCGACAGTAAACACAAGCCTATATTGCAGAATCCGAAGTGAATAGTTCATCGTAGGATTATCTTCTCGCTATCAAGAATCCGAGGTGTATTTCCATTATTTCACATTTTTTTTTCAGACCATCCAATCCAATGTCGGTCCGCTACCAATCACTGGACAGGGGTGCCACCATGGACCATGAAAGGGAATTTCTCCCTATACGGGATAGACGGGACAGATCTCTGGACCGCAGCCTCTATTTCGATGATGAACCTTACAGCTCCAGGTCAGTGAAAAAATAGGATATAAGTTTGCTTCCTCAACAAACAGCAATGAAAATCCCCTCGGAAATCGAAGCCAGCTTGCCAATAATAAGTGTTTAGTCTATTTGATTATATGTTTTTTGTGTTTATAGTTCGAATTTCCTTTTTGAATGTTTCAAAAGTGAATACAATGGCTTGTGATAATGAAAGTGATTACCTGTTATCGTTAGAGACTGAAGATAAATACATTGCATTACGGTATTAGGAAAAAATCAGAGTCATTCAAGGCATCGATCCTTTCACTCTGATGGATCAGTTAAAGCAGCTGGTTTTTACTAATATTTGAAACCACATTTCGCAACAAATACCTTCATGAAAAGTTATGTAACTTTTTTACCTTTCAAAACATGTTTAGCACATACTTTGGCATACTTTAGTTTAACTTCTGAGATCTTCCCTTTTGATTGCTTTCAACCATCTTTCTCTTGGGATTTTTGAGAGTTCATTCAGTTCTGTTTCGTGTGCAAAATGTAGTACACTGGGTATATTGAAAAGCTTCGCATCATCACGATTTCCTCAACTCCCACACTTAACAACACAACAAGTATGAGGCATGTTTTTGTAGCTCTATCTTCAATTTTATGAGAAAATTCACAAATTACAATATAGTCTAAACACAGAATATTCACAAATGAATGTTTATATTCGTTCTGGAGTTAAAACTTATTTCAAATTAAAATCACAAGGTTCAAATAGCTAGAGCTCTAATGCATTCAAACGGTTTGTATGCCCCAAGGTATCCATCTTGAATTTGATTTGACAGCGTCTGGGTTTAGTCCATGAGCTCCACAATATCGGCAAGCCATCAGAACTAATAAAGCTCATCAAAATCTCTTAGATCACTGATATAAGCTGTAGAAGCTTCGCAGTTCAAAATCTAAACTCCACAAGGATACATTTGTGACCTGGTTGTCCCCATCTTCCTCATCCATAGTTTTTCTTTTCCTACTTTTTTTTCGCTGTTGTCTTGACTTGATGAAAAAATGTCAGCTTCAAATACAATGATTGCTTCATTTCCTCTTATATTCGACTTTCAGATCTTGCAGAATTTAATAAACTTTTCCCAAAATGTTCAAAATACTACACATTTTGCAGTTGTATTTCAGAAACCATCAAGTTTATTTCAGAAAGCGTTGTCAATTGTATTTCAGAATAGTCAGTTCAATATCAGAAAGCGTCAAATGTATTTCAGAATAGTCAATTGAATTTCAGAATTCGTCATTTGTATACAAATGATATATTCCGAAATTCAAATGACGAATTCTGAAATTCAGTTGACTCTTCTGAAATACATTTGACGCTTTCTGAAATTCAACTCACAATTCTGAAATACAATTGATGCTTTCTGAAATCGAACTCGCTATTCTGAAATACATTTGACGCTTTCTGAAATTCAACTCGCTATTCTGAAATACAATTGATACTTTCTAAACAAGTGACTATTCTGAAATTGACTTGACGCTTTCTGAAATACAACTGGAAAAGGTGTAGTCGAAACCGCCAGAAAAATAAGAAATTTCATCCTTGAGGAGGCACTTGAAATATGACAGTGAAAGTGAAGGAGGTTGAGAAAAATATAAGCTACGATCCGAAACATTTTGGCAGTAAGGAAAAAATGCCTTGCCAAAGAAGGGCAAACACACAATGTCCCCATCTATAACCCTTCAGTGGACTCTCCAAAGCCCACTTGAAGGAAAAGTTTTGTGGGAAACGAATGGAATGAAATATCACTGATGGAATGAAGAAGAAGGAATAAAGACAAGCGAGAAGGCTAGTGAGACAAGGAATTCTAAGCAACGTCTCGAGTTGGACTAGAAAGATATGGGTGAAACTGCGAGAACTTTGGTGAAACTCCAGAACATTGGCTTTGCGAATTCCCAGAGTTCTTTTCTGCAAGATACTCAAGCTTCTGGAAGGAGCCTTCTTGAAGCCCTCCGATGTCAGGAACTACGCTTAGCTCCAAGGAATCTGAAATTTAGTACGAAGTTTCGGGATCCCAGGCCTCAGTTGAAGTATGAGAATGGGAACATTGATTAAATATCATATGTTGAAACATTTCTGGCTGTTTTTGTTTTTCGAGACTTATACTCATAGCTATAGAAAACATACATCAGTGGTTTGGGTACTGTTCGGAAAGTTTCTTAGCCATTGCAAAATACACATGTATGCTGATGATATTCAACTTTACCACAAGTTTCCTTTAGATGATCTGAATGACGCAGCAGTGTGTGTGAATGATGACCTGGACAACATTGCTAAGGTTGCTAGTCAGCATTCACTAATATTGAATGCAAAAAAATCTATGGCCTTGGTATTCGGTAACAAGTCTAATCAGACTGTACTAAAAAGTAACATCCACATATTTGTTAATGATGAAGTTTTAAGGATTTCTGATAATTCAAAAAGTCTAGGCTTACTCTTAGATGACTCTTTGGGGTTCCAGGAGCATGTCAAATGCAATATACAGAGAGCATATATGGGGCTCTAAGGCTACTATACCCTCATAGATGTTATTTACCCATAGCTACAAAAAAAACTTTATGTGAAACTTTAGTTTTGTCACAATTCAACTATTGTTCATCTATCTACAGTTTTTGTATTGATCAAGATACTGCTAATAGAGTACAACGTGTACAGAACTCTTGCATCAGATTCATATATGGCATAAGAAAATATATGATCATGTCTCGCACAAACTGAATGAGTTGAAGTGGCTTTCAATGAGAGAAAGATTCAGGTTCACTGTTTCATAAAATCCTATTGTTCAAAAGCCCAACTTATCTTTATGAGAAAATAATGTTCAGAAGTGATATCCACAATCTTAACATCAGGAATAAAAACCTGCTAACATGTCCTGCACACAGAACCTCTCTCTTCGAAAGAAGCTTTCAGTTTAATGTGTATAAATTATACAATGCGATACCTTCTGAATTTAAACAATATAATATGATCAAATTCAAAAAATCACTCAAAACTTATTTACTGAACAATTCCCTCTAATTGTACTTATCTCCTTTCCTTGTATTTTCTCTAGTACCTTTTTTGAGTGTGATCAAACAGTTGAAGGTTGAATTAGAAAATGATGAGTGACCCAAAAAGTTTAGGCTTAGATTGGATAGGTTAAGGTTAAGTAGGCTTAGGTTAGGTAGGCAAAATAAAAAAATAATATAAACTTTACTACAAACAAGGGTTAAGTGGTAGAGCACCAATTTGGTGAACTTCCCCTTGAGATTTCCTTCCACCCATGTTTTTTTTTCTTTTTAAATCACTCAAAACATATTTACTGAACAATTCCCTCTAATTGTACTTATCTCCTTTCCTTGTATTTTCTCTAGTACCTTTTTTGAGTGTGATCAAACAGTTGAAGGTTGAATTAGAAAATGATGAGTGACCCAAAAAGTTTAGGCTTAGATTGGATAGGTTGAGGTTAAGTAGGCTTAGGTATGGTACTTAGGCAAAATAAAAAAATAATATAAACTTTACTACAAACAAGGGTTAGGTGGTAGAGCACCAATTTGGTGAACTTCCCCTTGAGATTTCCTTCCACCCATGTTTTTTTTTTCTTTTTAAATCACTCAAAACATATTTACTGAACAATTCCCTCTAATTGTACTTATCTCCTTTCCTTGTATTTTCTCTAGTACCTTTTTTGAGTGTGATCAAACAGTTGAAGGTTGAATTAGAAAATGATGAGTGACCCAAAAAGTTTAGGCTTAGATTGGATAGGTTAAGGTTAAGTAGGCTTAGGTATGGTACTTAGGCAAAATAAAAAAATAATATAAACTTTACTACAAACAAGGGTTAGGTGGTAGAGCACCAATTTGGTGAACTTCCCCTTGAGATTTCCTTCCACCCATGTTTTTTTTTCTTTTTAAATCACTCAAAACATATTTACTGAACAATTCCCTCTAAATGTACTTATCTCCTTTCCTTGTATTTTCTCTAGTACCTTTTATGAGTGTGATCAAACAGTTGAAGGTTGAATTAGAAAATGATGAGTGACCCAAAAAGTTTAGGCTTAGATTGGATAGGTTAAGGTTAAGTAGGCTTAGGTATGGTACTTAGGCAAAATAAAAAAATAATATAAACTTTACTACAAACAAGGGTTAGGTGGTAGAGCACCAATTTGGTGAACTTCCCCTTGAGATTTCCTTCCACCCATGTTTTTTTTTTCTTTTTAAATCACTCAAAACATATTTACTGAACAATTCCCTCTAATTGTACTTATCTCCTTTCCTTGTATTTTCTCTAGTACCTTTTTTGAGTATGATCAAACAGTTGAAGGTTGAATTAGAAAATGATGAGTGACCCAAAAAGTTTAGGCTTAGATTGGATAGGTTAAGGTTAAGTAGGCTTAGGTTAGGTAGGCAAAATAAAAAAATAATATAAACTTTACTACAAACAAGGGTTAAGTGGTAGAGCACCAATTTGGTGAACTTCCCCTTGAGATTTCCTTCCACCCATGTTTTTTTTTCTTTTTAAATCACTCAAAACATATTTACTGAACAATTCCCTCTAATTGTACTTATCTCCTTTCCTTGTATTTTCTCTAGTACCTTTTTTGGGTGTGATCAAACAGTTGAAGGTTGAATTAGAAAATGATGAGTGACCCAAAAAGTTTAGGCTTAGATTGGATAGGTTAAGGTTAAGTAGGCTTAGGGTAGGTAGGCAAAATGAAAAAATTAAATAAACTTTACTACAAACAAGGGTTAAGTGGTAGAGCACCAATTTGGTGAACTTCCCCTTGAGATTTCCTTCCACCCATGTTTTTTTTTCTTTTTAAATCACTCAAAACATATTTACTGAACAATTCCCTCTAATTGCACTTATCTCCTTCCCTTGTATTTTCTCTAGTACCTTTTTTGAGTGTGATCAAACAGTTGAAGGTTGAATTAGAAAATGATGAGTGACCCAAAAAGTTTAGGCTTAGATTGGATAGGTTAAGGTTAAGTAGGCTTAGGTTAGGTAGGCAAAATAAAAAAATAATATAAACTTTACTACAAACAAGGGTTAAGTGGTAGAGCACCAATTTGGTGAACTTCCCCTTGAGATTTCCTTCCACCCATGTTTTTTTTTCTTTTTAAATCACTCAAAACATATTTACTGAACAATTCCCTCTAATTGTACTTATCTCCTTTCCTTGTATTTTCTCTAGTACCTTTTTTGGGTGTGATCAAACAGTTGAAGGTTGAATTAGAAAATGATGAGTGACCCAAAAGATTAGGCTTAGATTAGATAGGTTAAGGTTAAGTAGGCTTAGGGTAGGTAGGCAAAATAAAAAAAATAATATAAACTTTACTACAAACAAGGGTTAAGTGGTAGAGCACCTATTTGGTGAACTTCCCCTTGAGATTTCCTTCCACCCATGTTTTTTTTTCTTTTTAAATCTTTCAACAATTGTACTAGGAGTGGAATGTGGAAATAAAGACATTTATTATTATTATTATTATTATTATTATTATTATTATTATTATTATTATTATTATTATTATTATTATTATTATTATTATTATTATTATTATTATTATTATTATTATTATTATTATTATTATTATTATTATTATTATTATTATTATTATTATTATTATTATTATTATTATTATTATTATTATTATTATTATTATTATTATTATTATTATTATTATTATTATTATTATTATTATTATTATTATTATTATTATTATTATTATTATTATTATTATTATTATTATTATTATTATTATTATTATTATTATTATTATTATTATTATTATTATTATTATTATTATTATTATTATTATTATTATTATTATTATTATTATTATTATTATTATTATTATTATTATTATTATTATTATTATTATTATTATTATTATTATTATTATTATTATTATTATTATTATTATTATTATTATTATTATTATTATTATTATTATTATTATTATTATTATTATTATTATTTGAAAATTTGAATTTAATCAATTCCAGTCACGACTCTGCGGTCTCCGACACCACGCACACCACGCAGAGTCGAGCTGGAGGAAAAACCAGTGACCACTCCCCACGCCGTGAGGTAAGTGATCACTGGGACCGAGTATCGTGTGCCCTGAGTAGACGCAATGATCCCAGGATGACGGCCTTCTGCATGGCCCCAGCTAAAATGTGTGCCTTTTGTCGGCAAGCTGGAATTTTCTGGAGTTCCGAGAGCAGCGTCTGTCGTGTACCACCAAGGGAGCCTATGATCAGGATGACTAGTTCGACAGAATGGTCTGGATAAAGTCTGCGGAGTTCGTAGAGAAGATCTCTATATTTCGTCCGTTTTTCCTCCTCCTTCAAAACGATGTTCGGTTCGGCTGGTGCCGAGAATTCGATCACGAACATCGCTTTGGTTTGATGGTCGAGGAGGACTACATCAGGCTTATTAGCTTGTATCTGCCTGAGGGTGGGGAATGAGAAGTTCCAATAAATTCGACACCTCTCATTCTCCACAACGGACTCAATATCCCCTGGAGCATAAGGCAGCACTGGAGTTTCGTCGATACCGTACGAGTGCCTCAGATGGTAATAAAGCACTCGTAATGCCGCATTGTGTCGATGGATATAGGCCGAAACTGCATACACCGTGCATGATGAAAGCAGGTGCATCAGCGTTTCCGGCGCCCTACGGCAGGCCCTGCATCTTACATCAGGGACCTCTATACCCATGACTCGGCTTCGGTAATGCAACGTGTTGAAAACTCCATCCTGGCATGCCATTATGAACCCCTCTGTTTCCGATTTCAGCCCGCCTGACCTTAGGAATGCAAAGGTCAGCTCTTTGGATAAACCCCTGTCTTCAATGTTGTTGAAGAAGACAGAATGTAGAGGTTTATCCATGTGAAGCTGCAGAGTTTTTTTAACTTCTGCAGCTTTGATGCGGGCTTTCCTCCGAGCGTGGTCGAGCTCAGTGACTGAGTCACGGGCTTCACGCTCGGAATCGAAAATCAGAGAGAGCTCATCGGCTGCTCGATGTGCTGCCTTGAATAGGAATGCTCCTACTCCTGCATTCTCATGGCTTTTGACCATTTGCAGGAGGGGGTCCGAACTCCTGATGACCTTGCAGGCATCATCCAGAACCACTCTGTTATGGAGATACTCCAAACTTAAGAGTCCACGGCCTCCCTGATCTCTTGGGAGATATAACCGTGGAACGGACGAAGTTGGATGAAGGCTCCTATTAAGGTGCATCATCTTGCGAGTACTAACGTCAAGTTGGCGCAGCTCAGCTAGTGTCCACTTGAATACTCCAAAGGAGTATAGTAGTATCGGAACAGCAAGCATGTTAGTAGCAGCGACTTTATTCTTTCCAGACAGTTCTGAAGACCAGATCTGTCGAAGTCGCTGCCGATACTTGCTGCGGAGAGCGTCTTTCACCATTTGTGTTTCCTGGATGTGGCTTTCCTCCACACCCAGGTAGGTGTACGTCTCTCCGGCATCCAAGTGGTGTAGGATGCTTCCGTCCACTAGCTGCGCGTCCTTGTCGTAGTCCTCGCATCGTCCTCTCTTAAGATGAACCAGTGCACATTTGTCCATCCCGAATTCCATCCCAATAGCCTGTGTATACTCCTGTACCACCCTGAGGGATTGGTCTAAGTCCCTCTCACCGGAAGCATAGAGTTTAAGGTCATCCACATAGAATAAGTGGGTGACCTTATGCCTCCGTTGACTGGGTGGTCCGCAGTAGTAGCCCTTGGTTCTTCTGAGCTCAACGGATAACGGCAACAATGAGATGCAAAATAAGAGAGGGCTGAGGGAGTCTCCCTGGAAAACCCCTCTCTTGATGATGACCGGCTCTGTCTGAACTTTCGCATTCCCCGATGTTATGGTGAAGCGAGTCCGCCAGAGCGGCATCAGTTGTTCAATGCATCTCACTATCGGATCGGGTACCGAAAGGCACTTGAGCAAGTACACGAGTAATTCGTGCGACGTTGTATCAAATGCCTTTCGATAATCGATCCAGGCCATAGAGAGGTTTCGCTTGTACTGCACGGAGTCCTGCGTTATAGATCTATCTATCAGCAGGTTCTCCTTGCAGCCAGCGACACCCCTCTTCGACCCTCGTTGCTCATATATCCGCTGATAAACCGGGTCTACCACTAGGAGCATACGCATGTACAAGATGCGTGTAAACAGCTTGTAGCATGCGTTTAAACAGGTTATTGGTCTGTAATTCTTCGGGTTGGACAAATCTCCTTTCTTGGGGAGAAGCACGGTTCGCCCCTCGATAAACCACTCCGGAATTTGCTGCTCTCCATTTAGCCAGAGATTGAATATTCTGGCTAAATGGTGGTGGGTAGTGGATAACTTTTTCCACCAAAAGTTATTGATCCCATCAGGACCTGGAGCAGCAAAGTTCTTAGAACCCGTTAGGGCTCTCCGAACCTCCTCGGTGGTAATCGATTGACGCAGCAATTCGGGCTCAGGCTCTCGGAACCTTTCACAAAAGGCTCCGAACTGCGTCAGGGCTGGAGTATCTCTGTTGAATGGATGCCTCACCTCATAGATACCCTTCCAGAAGGTTTCCACCTGATCAACAGTCGGCGGATTCTCAACTACACTAGGAGGCGGTTGGAATAAGCGAGAGGGCTTTTCGCGAAAAAGTTTATTTTCCGCCAACCCTCTCGCTCGCCTCTTCAGTGACTGCTTGGCAGCCACTAACATCCGTATCCTCTCCAGGCAGTGCTGTTTGATGACAGTTAGCACTGCCAGGTTATTATTATTATTATTATTATTATTATTATTATTATTATTATTATTATTATTATTATTATTATTATTATTATTATTATTATTATTATTATTATTATTATTATTATTATTATTATTATTATTATTATTATTATTATTATTATTATTATTATTATTATTATTATTATTATTATTATTATTATTATTATTATTATTATTATTATTATTATTATTATTATTATTATTATTATTATTATTATTATTATTATTATTATTATTATTATTATTATTATTATTATTATTATTATTATTATTATTATTATTATTATTATTATTATTATTATTATTATTATTATTATTATTATTATTATTATTATTATTATTATTATTATTATTATTATTATTATTATTATTATTATTATTATTATTATTATTATTATTATTATTATTATTATTATTATTATTATTATTATTATTATTATTATTATTATTATTATTATTATTATTATTATTATTATTATTATTATTATTATTATTATTATTATTATTATTATTATTATTATTATTATTATTATTATTATTATTATTATTATTATTATTATTATTATTATTATTATTTGAAAATTTGAATTTAATCAATTCCAGTCACGACTCTGCGGTCTCCGACACCACGCAGAGTCGAGCTGGAGGAAAAACCAGTGACCACTCCCCACGCCGTGAGGTAAGTGATCACTGGGACCGAGTATCGTGTGCCCTGAGTAGACGCAATGATCCCAGGATGACGGCCTTCTGCATGGCCCCAGCTAAAATGTGTGCCTTTTGTCGGCAAGCTGGAATTTTCTGGAGTTCCGAGAGCAGCGTCTGTCGTGTACCACCAAGGGAGCCTATGATCAGGATGACTAGTTCGACAGAATGGTCTGGATAAAGTCTGCGGAGTTCGTAGAGAAGATCTCTATATTTCGTCCGTTTTTCCTCCTCCTTCAAAACGATGTTCGGTTCGGCTGGTGCCGAGAATTCGATCACGAACATCGCTTTGGTTTGATGGTCGAGGAGGACTACATCAGGCTTATTAGCTTGTATCTGCCTGAGGGTGGGGAATGAGAAGTTCCAATAAATTCGACACCTCTCATTCTCCACAACGGACTCAATATCCCCTGGAGCATAAGGCAGCACTGGAGTTTCGTCGATACCGTACGAGTGCCTCAGATGGTAATAAAGCACTCGTAATGCCGCATTGTGTCGATGGATATAGGCCGAAACTGCATACACCGTGCATGATGAAAGCAGGTGCATCAGCGTTTCCGGCGCCCTACGGCAGGCCCTGCATCTTACATCAGGGACCTCTATACCCATGACTCGGCTTCGGTAATGCAACGTGTTGAAAACTCCATCCTGGCATGCCATTATGAACCCCTCTGTTTCCGATTTCAGCCCGCCTGACCTTAGGAATGCAAAGGTCAGCTCTTTGGATAAACCCCTGTCTTCAATGTTGTTGAAGAAGACAGAATGTAGAGGTTTATCCATGTGAAGCTGCAGAGTTTTTTTAACTTCTGCAGCTTTGATGCGGGCTTTCCTCCGAGCGTGGTCGAGCTCAGTGACTGAGTCACGGGCTTCACGCTCGGAATCGAAAATCAGAGAGAGCTCATCGGCTGCTCGATGTGCTGCCTTGAATAGGAATGCTCCTACTCCTGCATTCTCATGGCTTTTGACCATTTGCAGGAGGGGGTCCGAACTCCTGATGACCTTGCAGGCATCATCCAGAACCACTCTGTTATGGAGATACTCCAAACTTAAGAGTCCACGGCCTCCCTGATCTCTTGGGAGATATAACCGTGGAACGGACGAAGTTGGATGAAGGCTCCTATTAAGGTGCATCATCTTGCGAGTACTAACGTCAAGTTGGCGCAGCTCAGCTAGTGTCCACTTGAATACTCCAAAGGAGTATAGTAGTATCGGAACAGCAAGCATGTTAGTAGCAGCGACTTTATTCTTTCCAGACAGTTCTGAAGACCAGATCTGTCGAAGTCGCTGCCGATACTTGCTGCGGAGAGCGTCTTTCACCATTTGTGTTTCCTGGATGTGGCTTTCCTCCACACCCAGGTAGGTGTACGTCTCTCCGGCATCCAAGTGGTGTAGGATGCTTCCGTCCACTAGCTGCGCGTCCTTGTCGTAGTCCTCGCATCGTCCTCTCTTAAGATGAACCAGTGCACATTTGTCCATCCCGAATTCCATCCCAATAGCCTGTGTATACTCCTGTACCACCCTGAGGGATTGGTCTAAGTCCCTCTCACCGGAAGCATAGAGTTTAAGGTCATCCACATAGAATAAGTGGGTGACCTTATGCCTCCGTTGACTGGGTGGTCCGCAGTAGTAGCCCTTGGTTCTTCTGAGCTCAACGGATAACGGCAACAATGAGATGCAAAATAAGAGAGGGCTGAGGGAGTCTCCCTGGAAAACCCCTCTCTTGATGATGACCGGCTCTGTCTGAACTTTCGCATTCCCCGATGTTATGGTGAAGCGAGTCCGCCAGAGCGGCATCAGTTGTTCAATGCATCTCACTATCGGATCGGGTACCGAAAGGCACTTGAGCAAGTACACGAGTAATTCGTGCGACGTTGTATCAAATGCCTTTCGATAATCGATCCAGGCCATAGAGAGGTTTCGCTTGTACTGCACGG